>JAVDOI010000018.1:2265910-2525910 GCA_032191485.1 Leptoclinus maculatus
GTTCCTTGCAGGCCAGGAAGACATTTAATGATCTATATGTAGATCAGGACTCTTTAATAACTTTCTGTCTCTCTCATTCTCTTTCCCTTCCCCTCCTCAGCCACTCCGCTGTGCCCCATGACTCGATCTCTATCTCCCTATGCAGCCGACTCTCTAGCTTGGTAATCCTCTTTTTACTCCGCAATTGGTGCTTTCCAACCAATATTTAGAGCAATAACGGCTAATTCCGTTTTGGTTCGCTACACTGTGAAATATATATATATATATTTTCTAATATGAAACAGCATGGTCCACTATTCATCTTTGGCAAAGGCTGATGATGTACCATAGATCTTCATGGTTTTCCCAGCTACAGAAGTGCGGGTACTGTGGCTGACCCCTGAAGGGAATTGTGCAGAATCTATAGTAAATGGTTCACTGTGCTAGTAAGCCCTGGAATAAGATACAAACACCACCAATAATCTTTAGGCAAATTACATCTTATTCTCCTGTGCAGCATTCATTACTGATGTAAGTCCTCTGTGCTGAGATAACGTGTGACAGTTTGATATACAGAGAAGTAAATGTATGACAAAACATGCTTGCATTAATCTTATGTATGAGCTCAGGTGCCTTTAACAATCTGTTATAGTTACCGGCTCGTTTCCTGTGCATCATTCCTTCTCTGTTGGTCTCTCTCTACTTTAGTCTCCTGATGAGATAATAAAGGTTCAGCATAGTTAACCACAACCTGATTGTTAACCTGCAGTGGGATCGCTGTATCTCTGTGACTTCAAGCCTTTCTTCCAGGACCGAGACTTGCTGGCCTCAAAATAGCGGTAGGTGTTTAAAGCATCTAACACGGGTGAACTCTGCATGACTTTTGAGTGTTTTCATCCACCAGTTTCTATACACATTTTCAACTGAGTCAGTTCAGAAAAAAACTAAAAATTGAATTATGTAAGCTCAGTTACAGACTTTGGCCTTTTGAAGTTGAAATGACATTTGCTGCAAGATTTACGACCTGATAAGAAAAATAAGTTTCTGTGTCATTCGTCTTTTGTTGTCTGGGATCCACAACACTAGAACAGACCACGTTAATGTAGCCTGGCTTTGTTCTGGTCTGCTCTGGTCCAGTAGGGCCCCGAGATCTGGTTAAAGAATAAACAACAATACCAGAGCTTTTCTGCATGCAAGTCGAAAAAAGAATCACAAACGATCTATAATGTATTCGGTTTTTTTTCAAGTCTATCTACAGTACACCAACTGAAATGTTATCTTTGCAATATTTCATGAATTCAAATGATTTATAAATGTATTAAACATTACATGTTGTACTGAAGCATGATTGTGTATTAATGCTCTCTCTTTGTGTTTGTACTCCGCTAAGTAACTTGATATGTGACTCTTTAATCTCTCCCTTCTGTGCTGTGCCACTTCATATTTCTCTGTCTCCAGCTCATTCACTCTCACTGACAGTTAACCATTCCCCATTTATATGCAAATGTGGGCCAGTACTGATCTTTTCTCTCTACTGATGGTGGTAAACCACCTTTGCTGTCCATCCAAAAGACTGTTGGACAGGGAAAAGCATTCTACCTTGTAGAAATCTACCTTCCTCTTTGTCTTTCTCCGTCTGTCATGACTGGATAACAAATATAGTAATACAGCTATGGATTTTACTTCAAAACAATGTTTATTTGAATTCATTTACAAAAAAAAATGAATCATCGTATTCATTGTACTCTGTCTTCAGCTTCCTGTTTGCTTCCTGTTATGTATTGTTAGTTGGGGCTGTATGAGGGACTACAGGGCACTTCATACTGTTTTTGTGTATGTTTTTTGTAAGAATTATAAAAAAAGACATCTTAAAAGCATCTCCACTTGAGAAAAACAAGATTCTTTGTGGGGGAGTACAAATTTCAGTAACCAATGTCATGTCATCTGGCCAGTAGTTGCTCTGAGACAACATGTTGGGACAAATCAACCGAACAGCTGCTGCAGAAATGTACCAACCTATTGACATTGTTACTGCTTCCATAGTTTAAAGTCTGCCAGGCGTATGGAAAAGTATACACAAATAATATATATATATATATATAATTAAGGATTGGAAGAGCAGACAGAGAGAAACAAACAGAGATAGAGGCAGGTGTAACTGTGATGGGATGTGATGGCTGCATATGCAAAGTAAACAAGCAGCATCTCTGCTAGGTCTGCTGCCACTCAGCTACCCACCAACACAACCCCGAACAGCCCAGTGCCAGACCTGGATTATGTCCCCACTGCCATGGCTATTGTATCCCAAATCTGGCTGCTTTTTGCTGACTGTTCAAATAAGTATTGAGTAATTTGCCGAGCATTTGCTTCTTTCACAGCCTTGTTATTTTGTTTGTAGAGAGTTTCCTCTTCTCCTGCTTGTAGTCAATTCTAATCCTCATAACTCATAGAGAATGCAGTTATTCGCAGAGCTTCGAATATTTTACACCAGAGGTTTTCCAACGGTGGGGCGCATTCCCCACGGGGGCATGAGAGAAATGAGGCAAAGATACAGAGTACGACGAAAGGGGACAGGTGTGTGCTGGTGTTCTTCAACAACGGGGAGTAAGTTACTAGACTTTAGCCTGCTGATTTGGCCCGCTTATCAACACGGTCAGCAGCTGAACACAGCTCATGGAGGCAATCAAGGCATTTTTAAAATAGATTTGTCAAAATCCTTCACCTTCTCCGAGTCATAACACACAGTGTAATTTACACTTCCCAAGGTCCAGTGTCCGTTGTGAATAAATGTCCATGAATCTGCTAAAAAAATAGATAAATTCACATTTTAAGGTTTCTTCAATGTGATCCAGTGATATGTCTGTACATTACAATGGTGCCAATTTGCCAAGAATGTGAACAAACTAAACAGAGCCTAAAAAAGGGGCTTAAGTTGCAGTCCTCGACATAACCAAAGGACTCCATCGCATCATTATACTTCCTGTTTACATCCCCCCAAAGCCCCAAATGATGGGAACTTTAGTTTCAACACTTAGTGTCATCCCCTAAATAGAAGTAAGACAAAGACTACTATTAGAAGTTACAAAATCCATTAATATTAACATAAAACTTAATGATAACGTCATTGTGGACGGAGCTATAAAATCAAATTTTATTATACCTGCCTGTTTTGCTCCGATTATGTCAAGCTAACATTGTTGTACTTGTTTCGGAAGTGTCCTATTACCGCAACCTTTTGGAAATGTGTTAATTCCACTCTGGCTGATTTACTACAATTTAATTATGCTCCAGACTCTGCCTTGTGTCTGTAACAACAAATCTTTCACACTCAATCACTGAGAAGAATGCTCTTCTTTTCTTCTTTCTGGGTTTACAGTACCTGTGTCCTAAAACATCTCTGGTGTAATCTTGGTTTAGCTTCTCATTCTAACGTTCAGAAACACTGTTAATATTGACTGCCTCACTGCCAGGTTAAACAAGGCTCGCCCCGAGACTGTACAAGCATGGACTAAGATTAATGTCTGCTGCAATTGCTGTTGAGCTCCAATCGCGGTCTTTTTCTCTTCTTCTTTATAGTAAATCGATTGCATTTTGTTCTAGGTTGTTGCTCTATTTTGTTGCTCCTGTGTTTGGCAGTTATGTAGAAAAATGAAAGCAAAGTCTCACATAAGCATCTCAAAGATAAGGAAAAGCTGATGACCCTTATACACGTTCCCTATAAATGAAGGGATTAATTAACCTCTATTCATTTCTGCTCAGACAATATATCCCGGCCATACCGGTTTGTCTCTCCACATCAGCGCGATAACTCATCATATCCTACTCTATGTGAATTTAATCAGAGCCTCCATTTCCCTGCATCTTGCTTTATTAAAGTTCATTTTCTGACGTTATTTGTCGTGCACACACACTGTAAATTGTGCTGTAATGCATAGCAGTGTTACATTAAACTACTGAACCTGCACCTGAGGACCACAGAAGGATATGGGAACAATAGGGAAATGAAGTAAATCTAATTTGTGGCAGTGGATGTTGACATTTGCATACATATTGGAGTAATTTCAAAGGCAACATGAAGCTTTCGGAGATAAACCAAAAACAATACCTAAAAAGGAAGCAAATCCTCAGCGATGAGATTCGCCCCACAGAATGTAAGCAGGTGTTCCGGCAAATGCATTTGAGGCTTAAATAAGTACAAAAAAAGCAAAACAGGATGGAATCCGTGAATTTACACATACCGTACTGTTTTAAAAGTAGTTTATAGGCAAATCATAGAAACTTTCAAGTTTGCCTGAAGGTGACAGTCCACTTTCTATTGTTTCATATAGAAACCAGGGTGCGTTTGTTGCCCTTGACCAAGTTCAGCACCGCTCACTCAGATCCTTTTAATAACTCTCCAATTGACTTCAAATTAACCAGAACCCGTTATAGAACAGAAATGTCCCCTGTTGTGTGAGAAAGGGTGTCACTGAGACAGTAGCTTTTTGACTTGCCTCTCTCTCTCTCTCTCTCTCGCTCTCTCTCTTTCCCTTGCTCATCCTTTCTTCCTTTCTCTTCGTGATAAAAGGCTCTTTTTAAAGGGGAACAGAAAGCTTGTCAGGATTTGGCCAGCTGGAGAAAGTCATTTGAGGCCCAAATTGATGCGCTCGGGACTCTCAATAGTATCTCTCCAATAGTGGGGGCAGCGTAGAGGGAGACGTGGCAGACTGGGACATTGTTCCTTGTAAATGGCTTTTTATTTTACAGGCGAAGTTGGGAAATGAGCAGCACCGCTCGTGGCTGTTTATGCTGCAACGGGAAGGACGGCCATGCGTAAAATGGAACACCGAGAAACAGGAGCCCCTAATATCTGAACTACTAAAAAGGCCGCGGCTCTCCTACATCATGTGCAGTTTTACTGGTAATGGAAACACATGCAAATGAAGTCCCTATAAGTTATAAAGTCAGGGCTGTGTGCGAACACCATCCATCATGCTGGCCACATACACATGAATCTGTACGCGGCGCGAATGGCTGAGCCAATCCCCTTGGACCATGACTGGGAAGAAAGGCCTGAAAGAGCAGACACATTTCAAATCATGAGATAGCCAAATGCAAAGTGTGTGTGTGTGTGTATGTATGTGTGTGCTCGTGTGAGGGATTATCTGTGTTTGTCTATGCAGGTGTCAATCTGCTGTATAGTATTAAAATGCCAGTGATTTCTTCTGACTCTGCCTTTGTGTGTGTGTGTGTGTGTGTGTGTGTGTGTGTGTGTGCGTGTGTGTGTGTGCGTGCTCTCCGTTGTGCAGCTGTGATCCAGGAGATTCAGGCTGAGCTGTCACTCGGCTAATCTCCCCCAGTAGAAATACGGCTTGGAAAATGTCATCTGAACATTCCGAATTGTGTTTACACTCGCTGCAGGTTCCATCGCTTCTAATTTGACAAGTCATTATCACCCATGCTCCTCTCCCCACTTCCCTCTCGCGGGCCTGAGACACACAAATAAAAAAAGGAGGGGGGAAGGGAGAATGAAGGAGACAAAACAAGGGCATTCAATTCCACTCACAGACACGCAATTGTGCTCGCAATAGTCAGGTAATCCAAAAGGCTGGAATAGGGAGGATTATTGTGGCTTTCATTAATTTACAGAGGCTATTCTGCTTCAGCCGCCTCTGTAAACTTCACATCTTTCAAAAAGTCATTCCCAAAGGCCTGCTTATAAATTTACAATAAAAAAAAACTAGACAGAGAGCCCTCCTGGTGAAGTTGTTGGCTGTCTGGTAAACAGCAGCAGTTGGTTGCTACATGTGTATTGGGAGAAGCATATGGATCTGAACACCCTCAGGACCAGTGACAAGGACCGCAGTGCAGTGGGAATTTAGTATTGGACAGGAAATGGTAGAATCACCTCACAAAGGAATACCTCGGAATTTAACAAGAATAGACATTGTTGGTGTATTCCCTCCAGAATAACTTTAGCTCATCTGACGCAACTGCACTATCGTCAGAACAGCATTGCGGTTTCAAAACATGGTGAGGTTAGGCCAAAAAAAAAACACAAAAAAAACAACTCATTTTTTAGGGCAGAGATTCTGAAACTTCTTCTGTCATTTCCCCTTTAGAGGAGGAGAAAATCACTCATACTGTCAGCTGCCAGAGTTGTCAAAGTCAGATATATAAAATACACACTGGTCTCTCCCATCGCATTCACTGTGAATCCAGGAGCAAGAGGAGCTTCGTCACATTTTCTTCTTGACTTGGTTCAGCTGAGTTTACTTCTTTTTTTTTACATCTTGGAAGCGAGCCCCTGTCAAGTACCGGTCCATTCTGTACAACCGAACGAACACAACTGCTATTGTGAAAGCGCGACTCGTTTTACTGTTCCGTCTGGAAAAATAGACGCCGGCATGGTAACACTGGCAACCACTTGATTAAGTTTAAAGGAACGGCCGCTGTCATGGTCGGCAGAAATCAACGTTGGATTGAGTGCAAAACACGTTCTGAGACTGTGACTTTATTAGGATGTTGCACATTATCTTGATGTCCAAACTTGATCAAATCTGCTCTGTTATTAAAGAACCATTCAGACGCAGCAGGCACTCAGTGAACAGACTGCATTGATAAATGAAGACAACTCAAACCCCCCCCCCCCCCCCCCTTCTCCATTCGGAAAAAGATTTAATGTAATTCTGAAACTGAGCTGTCTCTTGAAAAGTTTAGTGGGTCATGGGGGTTTTGTATCCTCGGGGTTTGTGAACGAGCGTTTCTCGTGACCTCTATTACCAGGCGTATAACTTACAGCCTGGGGGGGAAAACTCCAAAATACACAATCAGACAGGGACACACAGAGGAAATGGGGTTCTTAAGTAAACGCTAGCACCACTAATGGTTAAGACTGGTGTTCTGGTAGACTGTGCCGATGCCTGTACACCCTTTAACTCCCCCTGCATCTCTATCCATGGAGCTATCCATGGTGCTGAACAGTATAACACGAGTGTTACACGCATTTCTTATGCAGACCACAGTATATAATATTAATGGTTATATACAATGGCCTCGCTTGGCTGTCAGGTTGGTGGTAAATCAGTATGTTACTTTGGTCATAATTTTTTCATTATTTACCTTGTTTCATAAGACATTGGGATGATTTATTCAGATACGACATTAAGCATCTCGGTCATACTGTATTTTGTCTCTATTAGAAAACTTGTGCTTTTCTGCTCAAGATTTGAATCGCTTGAATTGCATTTGTTTCTTTTGTCTCTGCCATCTGTTTGTCTAAAGAAGAGAATGCACTTTCTTTGTTGTGCTGGTTCAATTTTGAAAAAATAAATTGTGGTGTCGTGACTATTGGAGGCAAAGTGAAATAAGCCATTTGTAATGTGTATCAAACCTTCCTACTGTTGGGCTGGGTGCTTTTCTTTGCTCTAAATTGAACCCATTATGAGAGGAAATCTGTGTCTCAAAAGCAAAACTGAAATAAATAAAAAGATAAAAAATCATGGCCATGGTTGAAGAAGTTATTTGACGCTAAATCAAAGTGATGGCAGGAGAATTGACAGTGAGCGAGAGGCTGGGCGAGGGATGGAAGCAATGACCCATCCCATCTATCCAGTCAGTAAAGGGACATCTCCAGTGAGGGCGGCACTCGGGGCCAGAGATGTTAATGACACTACTGCCCTAGGCTTAGACCCAGGCGCCATACCCTTGATCATAAACACACACACACACACACACACACACACACACACACACACACACACACACACACACACACACACAGAGCTCAAGTGATTCTTATTCAAACTAGTTTTTGCTAGTATGCCCTCTAAAGGAAGCAAAGTGCCAGGAAAGACTGACGTATAGTGAGAGTGAGGTCTATCCACCAGTTCACACTCATCATCTGATGCAGGTTATTGACTGATGACACAAAGTTGAAGTGTCGCTGGTGTTCTGACGGCACATGCCTAGAATTGATTTCTCCCATTTCACCTCATCCCTTTCCTGTCTCTTCACTTCTCAGTTTTCTCCGCTCCTGCTGTTTGTTGTTGAGGTGCCGGCGGTGTGTTAACAGGGATTGTCAGAGAGCGACCACTTGTGCAACAACATAAGAACACTGAGACGACGCTTCTCTCATAGACGGCAACGACGTTTGACAACGCACAAATCCACAGACGTGCAATGTAGCACGCACAGTGTGACGCCGATTAGTTTTATTACGTACATCCCTCCTGCAAAACCACATTTTGTCCTCACCTCTTTCCATCTGTCATTTCAGGCACCACGGGGGGGGGGGGGGGGGGTATGGATCGACAGTATGATGCCCCCAACGTGTTTAACTCCCCGGGTTTCTTTCCATGACACCTTCCGGCTTATACCCATCATCGATCCGCATTCGATCCTCTGTTCATCCCCTTGTGCACGACCCTCATTTAATCCCACCCTTCAAAAACAACCCCTCTCATCCCAACGTCCCCGACCCCCCCACCTCACCTTCATTCCCACACACTAATTTGCATATATAAGTGCTGTTGTTTTTGTTAGCTTAAGAGCAGAGAACAAAAAGTCCAGTGTTGTGTTTGTGTGTTTAATGTGTGCCGGTTATGCATGCGAGTACCATAACATGTGCTATCTACACTATATGTATTACACCACTTGCATTGAAGGAGAGGATAAATGAGCAACTGCTGAAGATGAAAGAACATTTTCAATTAGGATGAGTATGAAGCCTGGTTCATTAATAATGCAAAAATCATTACCCCCATTACGTTAGCGCCCCAGTTTAAAGGCTCTGTATATGTGCATGCGTGTTTGCTTGCCAGCTTTCGCCTGCATGCGTGTGCCGAAGTAAAATGGATTCCTCGAGTGATTTTGTGCCAATAATTCATCCCCCTTAATGGCCGAAGGAAGAAAAAAAAAAAGAAGCTTCTCAGAAACCTGCGCAGCTTGTGCGTGTGCGTGTGTGTGTACTGAGGGCGCACGCTTTGGTTAACCTGCATGCATGTGAAACGACAGGGCGGTGCAAGTGGAGGAGTCAAAAGGGATTAAAAAGACAGAGGACAGTCAGATGGGCCAACTTGTCCGACGCGTTCTTTTAAAATATGAATGTAGCTTGAGATTTTCTGTCCCTGATTCTGTGTCCAATTAAAGCTCATCTCTAAATGAATGTGCTTGTGCAGCAGCCAGGAGGGGAAGTGGCAGCAGTCTGCTAACTTAAAACGCAACGCTGCAACTTAATCTTGCAGTCTGCATTTCATAACACTGCACTGACGCACACCTACAGCAAAGCTCGTGCAGCAGTAGCATACGCTGAGAATGAATACACCTTCAGCCATGAATGCAGCACACAACACTGTGGTGCTTATTTGCTATGCTTGTACCGACATTACAAATTACTGCCTGCGTTTAATGCAAACAGCAAACTCCCGACATTAACCTGCTAGCCAGGAATTAAAGCAATCCCCTTTACGTCTGAAACTGCTGAATTATTCAACGGCTAGCCAATAAGGAGCGGCGCTAGAGAGGACGAGGCCTATGGGTGGGCACTTCGAAGACAAATGACACAGATGCTAACATGAACTGCTCTCCAGCGGCGCGCGCATTCGTCTCGTGAAGTTACCTCACAGGAAACAATGGGGGAGGACTGAATCATGGAGACTTAAGAGATGAACTCAGACAGAAATTAACAGAAATTACACAGACTTAACATAACGTGGACTCGCCCTCGCTCTGTCTCAGAGCTTCCTGTTCTCCCTGGGCCTGGAGAGCAGGGAGGGCAGCGCCTGTGTGGCAGCTTTAAATAGGAATTAGCAGCGTTTCATTGTGATAGTGATTCAGTATGGGTCCCTGGGGTGGGTCTGCTCATTGTTACCAGGCCTTGTAAATCTACAGTAATCCTCCCAGTGCAGGACACACACACACATGCACACGCACACACACACACACACACACACACACACACACACACACACACACACACACACACACACACACACACACACACACACACACAAGTAATGTACACACACATATGCTTATTTCTTGCTGACAATTTTTTTTTTATTAAAAAACAAAACCTAGAGTCATGCCTTGTAAAAGTACGGCACAGTCCAATTCTAACATATCTGGTGATTTTTAAAATCATAAAATCATATTCAGAGCTCTTTCCACAAGTTTTGTGCTCTGAGTGAATATGAATATTATATGTTACCTAGAGTTTGGTTCCGTACACCATCCATACTTTCCGTGACATTTGGCCTCCACCTACTCATCCGCCCACACACCAACACACAGACACACGGTTGCTGAGCCACAGTGAAGAGAGCAGAACAGAACCAGTTTGTGAACTTCACTGAGCCCCCCGCACAAAAGATCCCTGGAAAAAAAGCCTGATCAGCCTACACTGGAGAGGTGAAGAAGAGGCAGCTGGATGGTTCTCGTCCTGTACACAGCAGAGAGGACGGCAGCTTCAGAGGAGTAGAAGCCACAATCCATTAATCCCCGCTCCTTTAGGGGGTTGGAACACACACACACTACGCCATGCTGACATGCTAAATTCATCATGTGGTTTCTGAGCTTAAATGTCTAAGTAATCCAACATGAATCGACCCAGGCTTGTGTTCACAATAGAAAGGTCAAGCTGGAGTCGATTGATGGCTTTATTGAATTTGGGAAATTTAAATATTTCAGCTTAGAAAATCTCCCTTCAGAGCATTTCAGTAGCCAACTCTAGGGACAAATAATACAAGGAAATAGAAAAAAAATGGACATAAACATAAGATGGACAACAACATGGAAATATAATTAGTAATAAACTAAGTAATCAGATTCTTTACTTATATTATAGTGGCAATAAAATGATGGTAACAAGTAAATGTCCTGCATTCAAACTTTCACGTAAACCTGCAATAACACATTGCATCACATTTTAAATTGACTTGTTAGTAAACTGTTACTTATTTACATATCCGGTCGTTACAGAGCAATATTACCGCTCATTTGGAGTTTCGTTTCTCTCTGTTTTTGGTCTCCACCAACTCCTGCCGGAAATATCTGCAGCTCTTAATTGCTGTTAATTGCATCGACCACGTTCACCAGCTAGTTGCTAACTTTGCTTTGGGGCTGAGCCGATAGTGCACAGTAGGTTGTAAGAGCTTCTTTGGTAAGAAAAGAAAAACTGCCTGCAGCCGAGAAACAACGCTATGAAGGTTGTAAAGTTGCGGGCTGGACAGCTTTAACAATGAGCTGGAACTTGCTTTAAAGCTCCGTAAAGCCGAGGGAGCTGCTGTTTTTCCGATTTTTAATGAGTGGAGTTTGTTAACCCAACACTATACCAATTATTGTGTTAGAACAGAGCACAACAATCAATTTCAAAGAAGTAAAATCAACTCCAAATATAAAGATAAAAATGTATTGCTACACGTAGCTCTGTACAATTTGCCCCCAGTGGTTTAAAGTGCAATAAAAAGCATTCAATTCAAAATATATGAAAAAGTAATAAAACGAATTGTCATCTATTAGCATGCCCTGCCCTGCCCTGCCCTCACATTTAAGTGCATGCTCTTATCTGTGCCTACAGACACACAGAGCCGGCGCACGAGCCCACACTGAGAAATTGTATCTGCTGCTCTCTCGGGCATGCACTTTATATACTATTTTCATATTTAAGCACGGAGTGGGTAAAGGCTCCTCTCTGGTGCACAGTAGGTGTTGTGGAAATAAATATTTTATACTAGAATCTAATTGCATTTTGTGGCCCTGAGCGCCCTACCAGACAATCTGCAATACTGCTCTAATGGCTACTACGCTCCTCAGCGTATGTTGGAGACACACACAGACACA
Organism: Leptoclinus maculatus; assembly: GCA_032191485.1. NCBI lineage: Eukaryota > Metazoa > Chordata > Actinopteri > Perciformes > Stichaeidae > Leptoclinus > Leptoclinus maculatus. Next base: position 2,277,710 of record JAVDOI010000018.1, read on the forward strand.
AAGACACACACACATCTGATTTCTGTCTGTACACCAGTGGCCTATCATATAGGTCTATAGGCCATGAAGCTGTGTGTGTGTGTGTGTGTGTGTGTGTGTGTGTGTGTGTGTGTGTGTGTGTGTGTGTGGTGGGTGGGTCAGTTTACATAAGCAAAAGAAGCAGAGTCTCTGAAGAGTCTGTGAAGCATATAGTCGTGTCACGGAGGACTCTTTCTGCTTCTGCTTATTGACCGAAACGGCCTTGTACATGCCCCACATGAGAGGCTTTTGAGGTTAAGTAACATACAAACACAAACACACTACAATAAACTTATGTAACATCTTAACATGATGTGAAAAAAACCAGAAACAAATGGGATTAGTGGATTAGCACATCAGTAAGGGATCTATGTATACTAAAAATATCAACCATTTAAGAAGTAGCACAAACAGACAAACACAGAGCTATCTAAATCTTGTTTGGGCTGCAGGCCACAGAGATTATGTATTGTCCTTCAATGATGGCATTATTGACAATCAACAGAGCCAGACTTGTATAATCTAAAGGAAAGGCCAAATCAATATCCACCACAGGATCCAGCACCTACCACTCCGATGAGGGTTTAAACCCTATCAAACAGGAGCCTGGAAAATCTCTATCAACCCCTGAGGCCAACAACCAGACAAATCCCAAGCCCCAGGTTTTAATAAGGGAATCAAAATAATCGTCAGGGCCCAGGCTGGCCTTGGCTTTGTTTTTGTGTCTTTCCATATGGGCTGATGGATGTTGTAGAGTAGAGAGTGGATGCTGGACCAGCATCTCTCTCCATACACACAGAGCGAGAGAGAGAGAGAGAGCAAACAAACAGATGGTCACATAGTCAAACATCATTTTCTAAAGGTCGAGCTGTTAAAACAAAAACAACTCACTAAAAATAAAGACCACAGTGAGTCCATAGCTACGATAGTCTGCTGCATCCCTGCCTGTGTCCGAGCCTACTGCAGGGCTGCAGAGGTCCACAGAAATCTCTTTAGGATTACCCAGTATGGCTGTGTGTGTGTGTGTGTGTGTGTGTGTGTGTGTGTGTGTGTGTGTGTGTGTGTGTGTGTGTGTGTGTGTGTGTGTGTGTGTGTGTGTGTGTGTGTGTGTGTGTGTGTGTGTGTGTGTGTGTCGGAGATGCACAGTCACAGGGTGGGCACAGTGCGCCGCAGAACTCCAATATGGTTCTCTGCTGGCACACAGCCAGCATTTACATATGAATAAATATGAGGAAAAATCAAATAAATAAAAGAGAAGCAGGGAAAAATAATCCTGTTAAAGATCAAACAGCAGGCTCCCTTTCCCCTCCTCCTGCTATTTCCTGCTGCCTCAATTTCTCTCCAATTTATACCTATATTTCTTAGCTCGTCTACGCTCACACCTTGCTCTCTTTCTACTCACCTTCCCCACTCGTCTCATAGGCAACTTTCAATATTCATTTCTGGTTCATTTTCTCTCCATCTTTCATCCCTCTTCCCTCATCTCCCATCTCCTTTTTTTCCATTTCATGGCTAGCCATATCTTTAATCTTGCTCTTCCGCCTTTCCCCCTGTCCGTCGCTCCCCTCGAAGCCCCCCCCCCCCCCCCCCCCACCTCCCCCACCTCGTCTCCAGTGCAGAACTAAACGGAGATTAATGAAGGGAGGAAGATGTGTCTGTCATCCCCGACAGTCTTATGCAGCCACCACGACCAGTGAAGTACCGGGTCTCTTCAAAACACACCAGGGAAAGCTATATGCACTAATACTGCTCGAGCGGAGAAGAACTACAGATTAGACCCTCCACTCCTATTTAGATGCTAAGTAAATACGAACCATGCATTCCTTTCTACGGTGATGTAAAGTTGTACATATCTGGGGTTTCTCTCTCTCTCTCTCTCTCTCTCTCTCTTCCGTCCTATCATTGTAGGATATTCAGAGCACACCCCAGTGTCTCATTTCCTCCCTAAGTTTAAATCCTGACAACTGACGGCTGCTCGCTGCTCACACGCCAGTCAAACAGCTCCGATAAGCCCCGCAGGAAATTGACTGGTATTTTAGGGCTTCATATCCCACATCACATCCTTCCACCACCCATCATGCCCTTGATTAGAGGTCAAGCAGCTTTCGCTAATCTCGTAAGCAAATGTGGGCCTGGTACAGTGTGAACACGAGGGGGATGTGTGAACCATGTCCATAATTCGTGGGCCATTACCGTTGACAAGTTACACTTGTGTCTCAACACAACTTCATAATGATATTGGCTGTCTTAGTACAGTTAGCGATGGGCAAAAAAGAAGTCTTTAAAAGTAGCTCAATTGTGTTATATAGATGAAGGAGCCTGCTGCATGCCACATATAGCATGGATGGGAAATGAAATGCTCTGTGCCTCACCTTCTTAACATACCCTAACCTTTCTCCCTCTATATTTCCGTGCCATTACCACGCTGCCTCATTGAGATATCACATTATGTGTGTATGTGTGTGTGTGTGTTTGCCTGAGAGAATAAGGGAGTGCTCTCATCGCAGCGCACCACGCAAACAGGTGGAATTAAAAACAAACAGTCGGATGAAGATGAGGCATTTACGAGCGTCAATTAAAAGCCATCCGCAAACCCCAGTATGCCACGTTTAGCCCTCCGATCGGCCCCTTACACTCACTCGCTCGCCAGGGCTCAATGCGGCCTGTGTGGGGTTGCAGCTTTTTATGTGTGCTGTATATTCCATCTATCTATTGCGCGCCTCCTCTCAGCCTTACCGGCTGGTGCTTTTTAAGGCGCAGACATCTCCTCTGGAGTTTCCCTTGCAGCAGTGTGCACAGCAGCCAGGGGAACGCAGCGGGGGGGACGGGGCTCATGCGACTCTACTGGTGAGAAGGAGGCAGTAAACTGACAGGCTGGCATGCACAACTGGGATTCCAGTTAAGTCGACAGGAAGACTCCTGCGAGGCCACTGCCGATATGCTTTGAAAGGAACTGGAGCTGAATCACATGAAAGCTTCTGCCCAGTTAAAATGGCTTCCGACGTCTGTTTCCAAAACAAACAAAAAACAGAGCTTTATGGAGTGGACTGAAACAACCTGAAATATCAAGGACTTTACATAACAGTGCTACCGACCATGGAGCATGGATGGATACGAAAATGACATAAGGGAGGAGTCAGCGCTTCGAGGAATGACATGGCAGAAATTGTCCGTCTAACCTGCCAACATTGGTTTGAACAGCTGGTCTTAAGTCTCTAAAGCATTTTTTCCACCACTCTTGTATTTCTTTGATCTTCCTTACTACTCAATAAATTAATAAACAATTCATGTTTCGGCTTTGAAAGCAAAGATCATGGAGGTACTGTGACTTTTTCCGATCCCACCTCCACCAAACACACACACTAAAACACTTTCTCATCATTTTCTCATAACCCTTCTTTTTTTTTTCAAAATGTCACAGCCAGAATTGACATCGTTAATTGTCATGGAGTGATTCCTTCACGCTACATCCTCCACCTCCTGTTCCTTTTTTTCCCTACACGCCCTCATCCCTCATCCTAATCAGCCCGGGGGTAATGCCTGTGTCAGGTCTGCTCATCTGTGACTTGCATGGCAACTGCTGGGATCCTGAACCCAACTCATATACTGTGCGCCCACATAAACGCACACACAGCAGGTCTGAAACCCAGCCATTTTAGCATCACAGCGTGATAAAGGTAGATGGTTATGGTTCGGCTTTACTGTATACGTTACACAACAGCAGGTTATTCAACGACAAACCTTGCAAAACTGACACTTCTTTTCAAAATACTCCGGACTACTTGCTCACGATAAGATAACGAGCAATTATAGTATATGGATGATAGACAGGAATGGTAAACTAAAGGCATCAGCCATTTTAACAGCACAGGAGTATTTAGATTTGTTATAACATAGTTTTTTCAATACATTATTGTTATTACTTATTTAGAGGTGCTTTATATGTGATTGGGAGCATTATTATTGCTTCTACACGGCTCTCAACATGGCAACAGCTGAGCGGCTGGCAGCTAACAGTGCTAACAGAGCAAACTCCAGCTTAAGTGCTGATAGAGCTAACAGGGTTCACCTGAGGGGGAACCGGTAGGTGGGTGCTACACATTTCGCGATGACACCAGTCAGTCGGGCTGGCTACATCAGCTGTAACCGCTGTATGAGAACAGTGCAGAGCAAACCTGTGGGGGCACTTAATAACCAGATTAAGTTCAAATAGTTTCGGCAACTATATAGATAAGGGATAGAGGTCTGGCCTTGCTGGATGACACTGCATTGCGTTGTGGCAAACGTTTCAGTTTTGTCCTCTGTGTTGGAACTCCCATTAGCAGAGTGGCCCTATTATATGAATGAAGGGGTTGCATTTTTTCCCCCACAGGGCTGCAGTCTGTCTGAATGTGGTCTTACTGTAGTTGTAGGTCCACACAGTCTGAAATTGCAGTGAATGATTGGAACAAATACAGGTGCATTCCCTAATACAATTGATCAGATAAGGTGGCTAGGCTGTGGATCACTTCAAAACCAGTCAGACCACTCGATCCCTAATGTCGCTTGCTTTACTGGACTCCCCATCCCAACAAGGACATTGATGAGTTCGGTGCTACCATAACTGACTCGAATGATTCGCTACAGCAACGACACCAAAAATAAAAATCTGCACACTCTCAAAATCACGCCGCTTCTTTCTCGAAGACAGTAAGGTGGCAGGTTCATCGGCAGACCAGTGAAGTTATCGCCTTCTGGAGCCTCCGCAACACTTATCACCACCATCTGTTCTCAAATTGAAGGGATTAACCGAAGCAAAGCCTGCTAGCTCCGGTCTTATGCATGGACTTACAGAACTGCTGGCCTTCTATTCAGACAGACGATGGGAAGTAAGAATGCTGAGAGGAAGGAAATGTTGCTGGATGTGCCATTACTAAAGGAGTGTTTGAGGCTCTGGGGTAAACGGAGAGTCTGAAGGCATTCTCACACTAAATCAGAAGGAGACAGGAACAGTAAGTTAAACACAGTCGAGGGGCTGTTCTGATTACCAAAGATGAAAATGTGTCCTGACATAAAATATTTGAAGCCTAGAAAACGGCTATCTTCCCATTCATCTTCGCTTTAGTATCTACCTCAGTCGTTTCCTCTCTCTATGCAATCACAGCTCCCTCTCTATCATTTCATGTATCATAATGTTATATTTTTCCTCTATTTTGTCCTTCTCTCAGCATATATTTCCGTCTCATTCATATGCTAATATTCATATTTTAATTTCTTTTTGCCCTCCCTTTTAGTGTTCACTTTCTCATCTTCCGTGCTAATATCGGCATTCTTCTTATTTCCCCCCCCCCCCTCTCCTCCTCTTTCTTCCGTCTTCCCAACCACTTTTGATCTGTGAGCAGAATTATTCCATCTTATCCGGGCTTTTAATTCTCTTGATTGAGCCAATTACCTTCTGGCTGGATCAATGTGGGGAAAGGTAATGATTTAAATGGCTGCCGCATAAAGCCACATAACCACTTCAACTGGTGCAAAAGGGGAAGGGAGGGAGAGCGGGACGAGGAGGAGGAGGAGGAGGAGGAGGAGGAGGAGGAGGAGGAGGAGGAGGAGGAGGAGGAAAGAGCAAAGGAAGGTGGTTTAACAGTGGGAGGGAAATGAATATCCTCTCTTTAACACAGCCGTGCATGATTCAGCATGTACGTTTAAGTGCTTCATTTTGCGTCCCTGCCTCTACCTGCTGTATGCCACGATGTAAAACCATGCAGGGGAGGCGGACTGTGCAAACCCAGTTTCCTCAGGGATTATCTAAAATGTATGGGCTCTGTGGAAACTGGGTCAGTCTGATCCTAAATGGTGCCACCGTAGCAGAAACCCACTAAGTCAACATCCATTCTGTATCCAGCAGTGCCTCGTTCGCTTGTCATCATACCTCTCATGTAACGCGTACACACACACACACACACACACACAAGAAAACACACACAAACGCACTTTTCCCCGTCGTTGCGACTTGTCGTCTCCTGTTGAGTGAGCCATCCCATCCTATTTGGCCTTCCTTCTTCATCCTCCTATCTATTATTGATGTAATGGAGCATTGTACCTAAATGCAGCTCTGCCTGTGACAAGCACTTCAGCCCGGAGGGATCCAGGGAAGCAGGCCAACGGCTGCACGCTCCTACTGGGTTCGCTCTGGGGGCGAGTCTGTGCGGAGATGGATGAATGATTGGGCAGCTGGTTATCTCGGGCTTGGACTTGACCTGACACACATAGCTGTGGCAAAGAATCTTCTCCTCATTCGCACCGTCTCGAGCCATCTTCAGACGCGGGATTGCGGCTTCATCAAGCTGTTAAAGTAATGGCATTTTGTAATTCCGCATAGGTATCCATTATGTAAATGTTCCATCTGGCTTTATTCAGAAAAGAAAGAAAATCTGTGTCTTGAATAAAGAAATAAGAGTGTTCTCAGTTCTCTCAACTGATGACCACTGTGAGCATGAAGGACGCTCGACCTGCTCGTCAGTAAATGCACTATATATTAAACTCTATAATCACTTCTATTATAAATTGCTAAAAAAAGAACAGTGCTCAGGCATCAAATTATAAAATCCAATATGCGCTCATGTATGTGCTAATGTAAAGCATGTTGCTGGGTATTCATCATTTCAATCATTTGGCAGTTGGCATAAATGGAGGTAAAACTATAATATGGTCTGATTACTGGTCTCTTTTTTTTGTACTGCGAGATGAAAAATGCATCTTTATAGACTGATCAGACATCTATTTGAAAAATGTAAATTAGCCCAGTGTTGCTAACTCTTCCAATAAAAGTAGCTAGTAGCACTAGCTCCAAACATTTTTTTTAATTTAGCAAGAAAGTCGCCATGTCAGGAGCACTCAGGCCTCCTTTAAAAGCCACTCCCCCAAAAGTATCATTATGAACATAAACAGCTATTGTCAGTACAGACAGCTGTCATGAACCAGATGTTCTTCCGCATTTGATTCATTGATTGTTGTCAGGACGTAATGACAATTTCAACAAAAATATCAAAAAAGTTTTGCAAGAAGATTACCAACCCTGCCTTTAAACTGATTCTCCTTTTAAAGGAGAATGAGATAAGTTTAACTTCTCTCTGCGTGTGTTAGGAACTCCGACGGGAATGTTCTTGTTCCTGTTTTCCGATCACACAGCAGCCAAAAAGCTGAAGTCCATCCGGGCCACTTAACCGAGGACAAGGAGGCCAACGGCCGATTTGGTTAACACGGCAACTAGAGGCCGGTTCTGTCTGGGAGGTCGGTGGTGACGGGTTCCCTTCAAGGGAGATGATGCTGAAGAGGCAGTGGAGGCTCGGGGATCAGCCAGAGTACAATGACCTCTCCGAACCCTTCAACGCTCTATCTCTGTTTGACAGGACCCAGGTTTATAATTGAGTTCAACTCAAAGTAGCATCTCTCTTTTCATTTCCCTCTCATATTGCAAACTCTCTTCATCATAAGGGTCTTTACTGGAAATATACATCTTAAACTTCCCAAAACAACAGCAATGTACACATCCAAGCAATATTGATAATAATCTAACTTGTAGATGTGTGCTGCACAGTTCTGCATGCACGGCACACTTCTCATCCTGGATCCCTCTCTCTCTCTCCTGCTATCATGAAAATAAATAGTAACCTTGATTTTACCATTTGCATAGTCAATATATGCATAGGTATTACTCACTTTTAGCATACCGTCAGTAGACAGTATGTCTAACTTGACCTTTTAATCATGCCAGCACAAAGACAAAGATGTGCGTGCAGCTTTTAGTTTGAATACTCCTTATTACAGCCTGCCAGGAGACTTTTAGTTTAAGATTAGTATTTGCATAAGTAGATAAATCAGACCACGTTACAGTAACGTTTTTATTTCTTTGGAAAGCAAATTGCTCTTCGCTGATTTACGTCACTGGATTATTTTGTTTTTTGTTTTGTGAGAACATTATAAATATTTTACCATTTTATTATTATGTATTTATTATTTATGTAATATTTGTTCAATACATCATATTGATTTACAAATTGTATTTGTTCTTTATATGTATCGCCGTGCTTTACTAAATATTACGCTTTGGAATTGTTTGCATTTAGTCATAATGTCTTCACCTGTAATCACTGTAATTACTTTCCTCATGAACCTTTTTAGGCTGCATTTCTTGTATGACAGATGCTAAATACACAAAGGCTTGATAAGAGACAATTTTCATTATTAACTTGGTTTTTAAAACTTCTCTTGCTGAGCAAAGATGAATGGATAAAACAAACCAGTCACGTTGAAGGGATCATATATAAGCACACCTGCATTAAGGATGGTTTAGACCCCGTAGTCAGAACTATCTCCACAGAGCGCTGTGTCAGCGCTAAAGAAAGGTCCTGCTATACAAATTCATATTTTGGTAGGGGGGATAACACTCCGGCTTGATTGTATTTCTGTATTTCTGAAAGCAGTGACGGTGCCATTGCAAAATAGATAGCGGAAGGGGAAGGAGACTGACGGCTGAAAGAGGCGAACAACGGCAAGCTTATACCCCAATGTGTAGATCTGGACCGGACCCCACCAGGTCCAACGTGAGACAGCAAAGTTTGTGTTTGAGAATGACAAGAATGAAGATCAAGATCGATAAACAAGTACTATCAAACCAAGTGGTGAGACACCGAGAACACAATATGGCTGTGACGATAGATGTAGTTGCTCCAACTGAGAGCCCCTCCAAGAAGAATATATTCTGTAAAAATATGGGCAAAAGGAGGAGCTAGTGGAGAAAGGGTCCAAATAGAGGTAGAAGACTTTGGGGATTTAATTCTCAGAAGAATTGCTCCAGATCTCAGGAACAACATCAAAGCTCTCTGTCCAGACTCTCTTTCCTACTGCGGGCTACAACGAAATAAGTGAGTAAACTGAGGCTATGGAGTCAAAATGTACTTTTATCAGACTGCAGCACCGAGAGACAGACTTCCCAGGAAGCCAAATAACAGTCTGGCACAATTTCACTTTCCCTGTTACAAAACACATAATGCAAAGGTAAAATCCCCCTGTCAGCTTTATGCAAGAAAAGCAATAAAACACATTCTGACAGGTCACATCATAAATATAGATGGTATAGATATAGGGTGAGGAGCTCAGACATCTGGAGGCAGCTTGGAGTAGAGCCGCTGCTCCTTCACGTCAAAAAGGGGTCAGCTGAGGTGGTTCCTGGACGCCAAGACCCAGAACACGCTGGTGGGATAACATATCTCGTCTGGCCTGGGTGGGAATATTATACACACATATATACAGTATATACACATACACGACAGCAGCTGGTCTTCAGAAGACAAGATAAGAGAGGCCAGGATGATGTGTGCATCTTTTTATACTTGAAACAACTTGTTTCTTGAAGCCGTAGAGATTGTTGCTATTGTACGTTCAGCTCTTTTTAGCAAAAATGTGTGAACTAAATATAGCATTCGACCACAAAATTAAAAATAATTAAAAAAACATTGAATTAGAATTAGAGTGATTGGTCATAGTTGATTGATCTGCAACTATTTTGATAATCACTTTAATCGCAAAATTGCAAAAGATTTGACGGTCCCAGCTTCTCAAATGTGAGAATTTGCTACGTTCTACTTGTATTATCACTGTAGCAAACATAGTGTCTTTGTGATTGGGAACGTTATTTGAACAAAACAAGACATTCAAAAACATATATACACTAAATTATACTTAAACATTGAGATAATAATTGGCATATTAATAGCTTATGGTCGTTTATGAAACAATTGTTTGTTGCAGCTCTAATCTAAATGTGTGTATTGTTTCACACTTATTAATATACACTCACCACTTTATTAGGTACACCTTGCTAGTACCGAGTTAGACCCCCTTTTGCCTTCAGAACTGCGTTAATTCTTCGTAGCATAGATTCAACAAGGTGTTGGAAACATTCCTCACAGATTTTGGTCCATATTGACATGATAGCATCACGCAGTTGCTGCAGATTTGTCGGCTGCACATCCATGATGCGAATCTCCCGTTCCACCACATCCCAAAGGTGCTCTATTGGATTGAGATCTGGTGACTGTGGAGGCCATTGGAGTACAACTCATTGTCATGTTCAAAAAACCAGTTTGAGATGATTTGAGCTTTGTGACGCGGTGCATTATCCTGCTGGAAGTAGCCATCAGAAGATGGGTCCACTGCGGTCATAAAGGGATGGACACGGTCAGCAACAATACTCAGGTAGGCCGTGGTGTTTAAACGATGCTCAGTTGGTACTAAGGGGCCCAAAGTGTGCCAAGAAAATACCCCCCCCCCCACCATTACACCACCACCACCAGCCTGAACCGTTGATACAAGTCAGGATGGATCCATGCTTTCATGTTGTTTACGCCAAATTCTGACCCTACCATCTGAATGTCGCAGGTGAAATCGAGACTCATCAGACCAGGCAACGTTTTTCCAATCTTCTATTGTCCAATGTTGGTGAGCCTGTGCGAATTGTAGCCTCAGTTTCCTGTTCTTAGCTGACATGAGAGCACCCGGTGTGGTCTTCTGCTGCTGTAGCCCGTCTGCTTCAAGGTTCGACGTGTTGTGCTTTCAGAGATGGTGTTCTGCATACCTTGGTTGTAACGAGTGGTTATTTGAGTTGCTGTTGCCTTTCTATCATCTCGAACCACTCTGCCCATTCTCCTCTGACCTCTGACATCAACAAGGCATTTTCGTCCACACAACTGCCGCTCACTGGATATCTTCTCTTTTTCGGACCTTTCTCTGTAAACCCTAGAGATGGTTGTGCGTGGAAATCCCAGTAGATCAGCAGGTTTTGAAATACTCAGACCAGCCCGTCTGGCACCAACAACCATGCCACGTTCAAAGTCACTTAAATCCCCTTTCTTCCCCATTCTGATGCTCGCTTTGAACTTCAGCGAGTCGTCTTCACCACGTCTAGATGCCTAAATGCATTGAGTTGCTGCCATGTGATTGGCTGATTAGCTATTTGTGTTAACAAGCAATTGAACAGGTGTGCCTAATAAAGTGGCCGGTGAGTGTATATGTCCATTATCTAAAGTTGGCAGTTCGACAAGTAAATGTACCAAAAAGGTATTTAAAATTGAAATCTGCAGGAGTTTGTGAGAATATTTCCAAACACTTCTGTGCGCTTTACTTTAATTTATTCAGGATTCTTCTCTGTAATGCATCATTTTGTTTTGTCTCGCAGCCCAATCTCTCATTTTTCTGTCCACTCTGCAACTTCAGACTGCTCACTCTTTTAGCACCCTTCTTCTCTACTCAGCGTCCAATAATCCTGCAGTACATATACCTTCCCACCTGCCTGCTTCCCAGTTTTGCCCCACTTTCCCCCGCTCTCCCCTCTCTCACTGTCAGCTCCTGCCACTCGCCCTCAGATGGCATAATCCCTGTCATATTGTCACATTACAGAGTTCAGATGCTAATGGCTGCACTGCTAATCCAGCTGCCGGCAAACCTGGACCGGTGCCCGTACCCGCTCTGCCTGGCTCCGGAACAGCTGCGCCTTGCTCAGTCATGCCAATGATGCACCGGGGATCACAGACGGTCGGGCTGGCGGTGGGAGGACTGGATGCTAAAGTGGACATTACAGGAGAGGGCAGGAGGCCTTGAGATATGGTTAGGACTGCAGGGAATAAAATATATGTGCTGGACAGGAGGGAAACTGAGGGCAGAGAAGCTGAATGTGTACGTGCTGACACCGGCTGGACGCGGCAGGTCAGGGAAACAAACTTGAAGGTTATTGTGCACAGGCTTTATCGCTGCGATGAAATGGAAGTTGTGGCTGTATCCTAAATTAACATTTGGAAGTTCAGACTAACAAAACCGAGTGAACGAGAGACAGATAGCACCAGAGAAAGTCAGTATTCACTAGAGGGAAGCAGACAAGAAAAGTATGGTAGCTTATTGAGCTGTGGATATGAACGAGCCTTGGCAGGCAATTATGGTCATTACTGTCTCTTACAATTTTTCTAAAATAGAAATGTCCCATTCTACGGGAAGCAGGGAGTGTACTTAAGCTCCGGAGCATTTGGTGTTTGTTGTGAAGTTGTTCCAACAGCTCTCGCATCCATTGGAGGGGGAAAATCCGTTTGCCTATAATCTAAGTATAACACCACTTATCAAAAATTTAGAGTGAGTTAAAACCTCCTCCTTTTCAATAAAACATCTGCCCACAAACACCATCCCATTAGCGAGAAGCAGGCATTCAGCTACTTCAAAATAATTCAGCTAATTCAGCTGAAACCTCTGGTTTCAATTAGTGATGGATGGAACCTGAAAGAGCAGGGGATGGAGAGGGACACAGAAGAGGACTGAATACATGAGCAGGGACATGAGGGCCCTTTGGGGAGAGGTGGTGTCCTTCACCTTTCCACCTTCAGCATTACACTCCACATTCCCACCTATTATCTCTCTCTCTCGCTCTTTCATACACAATAATGATGAACTTGAAATGTGTGTGTGTGTGTGTGTGTGTGTGTGTACACTTCAGCCATATGATGGATGGCCACATAAGGCAAATGTCCTGTTAATAGACGAGTTGAGTACATCTGGATCAACTCAGAATCACAGTGAGCTACGATCCAGAGCGAATTGCTCGGTTAATTTGATTGCCGTGTTTTTGGGACAAAACCAAACCTAAAACAGGGATGAGCAAATCAAATTTCAAGTTTGAAACAGAATTATCAGATATCATCAGTCGCACAATCAGGAAACAGAGGCTTGCAATCTCCGATTGCAAAACTCGCCGGAGAGAAGATACGCAACCGCAGACCTCGCATGAACACACAAACTCTCATCTCAATCTTCCAGTGTGTAAGGAGGGAGACCTTTGACCCCCCCCCCATACTCAAACAGAGCAAAGTTTGGAGAGTGGATGCAAAGCCTGTGTACTCAGCTCTTGTGCACACAGTTGGTTTCGGCTCCCGACTGTGTGTTCTCGCTGTTTACCTTTCATTAGACGAGGTGATGTGTCTATTACGGTGGAGGCCCTTTAGTTATAGTCGTACCTTTTCCTCATAATTACTCACCCACTCCAGAGATATCTAACAAGTGGACACAAAAAGTAAAATGCCCATCCTTTGGACAATCAGACAGATGACATACTTGGGAAATGTTGCGGTCATAGACTTATCGTATTCATGGCAAAATTACATCTTGTCAATATTACAACTAGAACAGGTGCACTCAGTAGAGCGCAGATCTCTGCCAGGCGTGTCTGCAACGACCACTGCTGTAGTGTTTGATTGACCAACCAAAAATTGTTTGATTGATACAACCAAAAATTGGCTAACCCCCGTCTCGGCAGCAAGTGCATCAGATATGTTTTTCACTCGCAGAGTGAATGAGGAGGCAGGTAGTCAGTGGCAGTATAAAACAGGCAACAAAAGGTGTTTGTGAGAAAGTGTGTCACTGCAACCACGAGAGGTGCTAGAGCATGCAGCCATAACATGCCAACCGAAATATTACGCAGTTCACTGCGGCAGAATGCGAGATTAGCCGCGGACAGACGCAGAGGTGCAGACTCACTCGCTAACGGACACACATAAACGATCGCCTGATTCTCCTGGCTGAGAAAAAAAATGACGGTTTGTCATTAAGTCACTCTAAAGCATACATTACAAGGAGACCTTAGTATGGAGCAGCTGGATACAATGAGCATTCATTGAGGAAAGCTGTACCCGATGTGAAAGATGGTGATTCTTTTGAACATTTTCCTCCCACTGCGACTCCAAGTTCACTCTGGACTGCTGAGAAGGCCCTGAGCTTACAGGTGACAAGTTCACCCAACACACAACACCAACAAGTGTGTGTGAGAGAGAGAGATTCAAAAGGTTTTTAAATAGAAAATTCAAATGAAAAGAGACCGAGGGAAGAAAGGAAGGGAAACTTGAGCTCTTTTCTGTTATTGTACGGCCTTTATTCCTGGTTTGAAGAGAGGGTCTTGAGGTGAAAGTGGTTGGAAATGTGCACAGAGAGGGTTGAAAGGATGAAATGTCCTCCACGATTGGCGGAAACTCCCAGAAGAAAATTGGTGAAGCTTGAGGAAGCCTCTGAGGCTAATCTATCATTAGCATTCTGAAGGAACCACCAGGACTTGGGACAGAAAGACACACACACACACACACAAAAACACATTAGCTTGATTGCCACATTTATGAATATTTGCACAAAAGCAAACACACATGAATGTGAGCAAACATTATGCTGCAACAGTGCTCACAAAAAGAGACATCTGAATGAGTAAGTCCCCCGTTCAACCCAAGGTGAACCCACAGAAGCAATAAGCGTCAAGAAATAAACATTGAGTAATGTAAAACTACAATTATGAATCTATCAATCAATCAAGGGAAAGATTATCACAATCTATTTTGATAATAGATTACTTGTCATTTTAAAAGAAAATTTGCCAAACATAATGATTCTAGCTCCTCAAATGCAAAGATTCACAGATTTTTCTCATCTTACTTGTAAATTAAATAGTTTAAAAGTATTTCAGCAGGGCTGTCCTGAGTGCCATTTTTGGAGCTTCCGAGCTTCAGTGACAAATAATTGAGGATATTCGGCAACGGTTGAAGCTTCAAAGCCTCGAAGGTTCCGGGTCAGCCTTAGGGTTTTAGACTGTCGGCCGGATAAAATAACACATTTAAAGACATCGCTTTGGGCTGTGGGAAACTGGGAAAGACATTTCTCACCTTTTTTTGGCGGTTTTAGAAACCGAACGATTATTGGAGAAAATAAACAAATTCAATCAATATTACCTCAAGCCAGAGAAGTTGTATTTGAACTAAAGTAGAACTAAATTGGCAAAAGAGTCTACAATACTGTGACTACAGTAAATCCACAACATGAAACAGTTAGTAAGTAGGCAGTATTAACGGAAGATGTCGGCAGAAAACAAATCACATAGGGTCAGAAAAAAAAGGGCTAAAACCAAGACACCTTATTATGCACAAACACACTCGGGCTGACTAATACACATGAACAGAGTTTGATCTCACTGCTTCAATGCATGGTAAACACAATGAGGTCTGTTCCAGTAATGAGAAACTCCAGAGCTGTATTGATCACATGCAGTGGATCAGAAGACCTCTGTCAGTCCCTCAGAGCCCACTTTATACAGCTGGAGGACCCGACACAGCCTCCCTCTCATTTACCACTTTACTGTGCATCTCTCGCCCCTGCTGCCTCCGCATCACAACTTGTCCTCTTGATCTATCCTAGAGGTTCTCTCATTCCCCTCCTCTTTTGTTGCCTCGTCTCCTCTCTTCTTCGCCGCTTCTTTCTCTCCGCTTCCATGTATCAACCTCCTCATTTATGTAAATCCATTTGCTGTGAGAATGAAGCTTGTCTAATGTCCTGAACACTGCTGCATTTCATGCCATTTCTTCCCGGTAACGTTAGAATAATGAAAATGTAAATAGCGTTAAGCCGGGTAGCTTAAGACAACCTCTTAATGAAGGCAGAGAGAGAGAGAGAGAGAGAGAGAGAGAGAGAGAGCGAGAGAGAGAGAGACGAAGAGGATGAGCGTAGGCATTTATAGCTTCAAAAGAGTCCCAACGTCACAGGCTACAGCATCATATACAGCAAGCCACTGAAGCGTGTGCATGGGAACCAGCTAGAGAACGGACATTATAGGGATTCAAGATGTGTGGTAAGAGCTGCCTCCCGAGCCTGAGAGAATACCCTATCAAGTGACATTTCAAGCGGTATGCCGCAAACACCATTCATGTGTCTGTCTCTCTCTCTCTCTTGTTTGTGTCTTTAGGGTTTTCCTGTGGTTGCCAGTCAATCTTCAGGGAACAATCCCCTGCTGAGAAACAGAGGAGATGTTAATCAGGCTTTTTGTTTCAGCCTCACTCTGAAGTGGCTGTCCATTAGCGGGATAAACCTAATATTACGTGAGCATTGATGTTATCAATATTCCCTCTGCCTCCAACACTCGCGTTGCTTTTTACTCATACGCTTATCCAGGGGAGTGAGGAAGGGGGGGGGGGTTATGTAAGAAGGGACCCAGGAGGGCTTCCCTTGAGGCTTTGCAGAGAAAGTGAAAGGAAAGAGGAAAGGAGAGAAACACGGAGTATGTGAAGAAAGAACAACACAGGAAACGGGGGCAGAGGTGCACAAAGGTGACCTCTCATATGCTGCTGATGAAAAGATTGAGTCAGGGAAATGAGAGGGGGAGGGAAACGGAATAAACCAGAATAATTAGTGATTTCAAACAGTGATTAAAAGACAGGCGGAGGGAAACAATCGAGGCAGAGAGAAGAATTAAAATACAAAATGAATGAAACCGAAAGAGAGGTTTTGCTTTTGTTTCAGCAATACTTTCCCGCCAAAGATAAGTGTTTGCTGTCACCTTTATAAATGTCCTGTGCCTCTGTAAAGATTGCGAATCTACATCGACTGCAAAACAGCATGTGTGTCCTTCCTATGGTGCTCAACCTTGGGATAACTCTGCATTAGCACATCAGGCTGTTAAGTCAATCCCAGAGCTACTCAGCGAAACAGACCATTGGCTTGATCTTTGATTATAAAAGCCTGCCAGGCTGGCAAGTTAATCCTGGAGTGTAGTAGGCCAATCAAGTTGTCAGGCCAGGCTCACCATCAATAACACATTTAGGTCAAGCACAAAGGCATGGGGAAGACCTAATCTGCTCAAGGCAAACCTCCAAATCAGATATAAATCTCAAACAGTAACAGTCTAAATCCATATGTATGTGCAAAGAAGTATGCTTAAACTGCTCTTTTCATTTGAAAAAAGTACGAAATCCATAAAGGATCTGCGAGTTTGCTGGATAACTTCTTATAGCCGCCTGTTTTTATTGATCGCCATCCGAGCTCAGGCACTTGACAACGTGAAGCAGGAGAAAGGTTATTGTGCAGTCACCAGAACCACCCACATCTGCAGTGGCACAGAGAAATGAACCCGGAGCAGAAACAAACTAGACACGAGTGGAGGCACGGCGGCGGCGAAGGACGAGGGAGGTGCTGTGGCAACGAGAGGAGTGGAAAGGAGGCCGAGAAATGCAGAAAAGATCGAACGGAATAAAGAGTGATGGAGAGAAAGCGAGAAAGAAAGAGACGGAGGCAGACAGGGAGACGGCACTATTTACGGTAGATTAGTTGTTATGGTGATAAGCAGGAGGGAGAGAAAAGGATGTAGTTGTCAGGGTGATGGGGCTGCACTGGGCTACTAATGATATGTAAAAATAACTGTGCTTGGATTTTGCCCTACCTTATCCAAAATAAAATAAAATAAAGAAAGAGCTAACACACATATACGCACAAACATGCTCAGATGAATACACAGAAAGACAAAGCAGTCTGTTGAAGCAGGCTCCACTCATTAGCATTTGGAGACGTACTCAGATTCCTCCCCCACATTCGCAGCATGGAGCTCACTTTTTTCTATGTTTTTTGCCTAATGAGAGATGGTAGATAGACACACACACACACACACACACACACACACACACAAACACTTGGGATGCGTGTGTGAGTGTTTGTTCCTGCGTGTAACGCTTGTAGCTCTGTGCTTCTGAAGGTCTGACAACAGCGACTGAGTGCATAACACTTTGACAGAAGAAGGAGGCAGAGGACTGTGGGTAATTGTAGTTTAAATGGCCTGAAGGGAATTCTAGAATGCTGGTCTTTGTAGTTTCCCTGCCTGCGGTGTCACCTCTGGGTTTTCCAAAAGGCATCTGATGTCATCACTGTCAAACAAACAATCAAACACACCTCCATATGCCAAGTGCCGACAAACAATACCTCAGTTATGTCAATAAGTACACATACTCAATGATGTGATGGCATATGACTTTAAGCTAAATTTAGACTTCTACTCCACTGCATTTTTTGGAGGGGGGGGGGGAATACTGTAATATAATATATAATAAATAAACAATGACAGGGGCCATTCTGCATGATGACTGCTTTTACTTTATATTTTAAAGGGCTTGTGCATAACATTTAGTGGGCTCTATCGACAGAAATGGAATATAATATTAATAAGTATGTTTTCTTTATTGTGTGAATAACTGATAATAAGAATGTTATTTTTGTTTCCTTAGAATAAGCCATTTATATCTACAAATGGAGCGGGTCCTCTTGACAGAGTCCGCTAGGTTGCTCCACCAAGTTTCTACAGAAGCCCAGAACGGACAAACTTGACACTGGCTCTAGATAGGGCCTTTCACTTTTTTTGTGTTGGCCACCACATGTTCTCCTACACTCTTGCCACACGGGAGAAGTTTCAGTTGTTTACAATCTGCAACCTCAGCGCTACAGTAGATGCTGCCAAACCCTACACACTGGCCCTTTAAGTAGATTCTGCTGATAATACGTCCAGGATGTGCTTTTATACTATCGTATTTCTACTTTAACTCAAGTAAATACTCTGAATAATCTAAAAAATAAGATCAGCACAGGAATTGCATATTCATACTGATCAATGAGCCAACATACAACACTCAAGAGAAATGAGATATCACAAGACACTCAGACAGAGCACACACTCCTCCACTACATCACAGCCATTTAATGTGGACTAAATTGCCTTGATGTCTATAAAAGCATCTCGTGGCACTTCTCCTCATTTACCAACATGTAATTAACTGGCAATCTATTTCTGTAGTATATATATAAACCCACTCAATTAAACATACACCCACACACACACACACACACACACACACACACACACACACACACACACACACACACACACACACAGTGTGCATGCTGAATATTACAATATATTTTACTTGTGCCACAAACATGAATGATTCCCCAGCATAATTGCTTCATTATCAGCGGAGACCAGCACACACATATCAAACCACTCCTCTTCCAAATGTTCACTTTGGTATATATGGCCTCCCTTCCTCCACACACCACACCCATTACACATGGTTGTAATACCCCTGAGCATACATCAACCAGAGGGAGTCACATCCTATGATGGCTATGATGGCCTTTAAATGGAAAAGAGGGGGATTTGAAGACCTACTTACGGTCACGTGGTTTTCTCAAGTGTAACCTTCTACCTGGTGCTTGACACAAGTCTTGCTCTTAGCGTGCATCCCTGAAAACATTAAGACATCCTCCGTATCGTTTTATAGTCTTTCCTTCACACTACCAGAAACTACTGGCTTTTCAACGAGGCACAAACCAATAATTCAATAATTCCAGTCGTTGATAGATACAATCAACAACTTCCTTGCTCTTTACTTTGGTGGGCGAAGTAATGACGCAGTAAAATGCAAGCCTCCACCTTCCCATAAAAACCAAAGCATTGTAGCTTGATTGCCTGCACGAGCTGGTCTATCCTCAGGCTGTGCAGCTGTTGTGAGCCGAGCAAAGAGAACAGACTTCCCATCTATACACAATGCACCATCCAGGGGCAGTCTGGCTCTCCACAAGAAAGCCATTTAATCTCCAGTAGTCTGCATGTGATCAATCTCCCGGCACAGTGCTACTGCAGCGCCGGCCATTCCTCATCATTTAGAGAGAGAGGTATTGACCAGGCCACGACAGCCTCCGTAGCACATTTGTGTGTGTTGTGAGCCAGCGGGAGAGAATTAACAAAAGTGTCCGGTGTATGCAACACATCCTGTGTTTGTTTATCCCGTATGTGCTTGTTACATGCATGTATGCTTATGAAAAGTGAATGTGCGCATTTCCGAAGGGGCAAAAACAGCAGGATAGCAAATATGCGTGTTTATAGTCGGCTTGTTTGTATATTGATGGGCTGATACAGCTGGCCATGTTCTCCACTTATCATCAATACGTCCTTAGTTAAATATTCCTGCGTCGTGGCTCACATAAAAACAAAAAAAAACAGGCACAAGGACATTCCCAGCATTGTTAATGAGCATCAAATGCATGCACGATGATGAAAAAGGAGAGAAAAGGCAGAGGCAGAAACTACTCTTGAACGTGTTGCATCATTTCAGACGTGTCAAGTTGGAGGTTCGAGGCGATCGATCGTTTAACTTGAGACCGGCTGCAGTCATATATTAGTGTGCACAGATGTCAATGTGGACAGTTTCAAGTGTCAATATACTGTTAGACTCTTTTCCTGCACAAGCATCTAGAATGCCTGGGGGGTTTGAGACAGGCATGACAGGCATAGACAAGGTCTCGCTGCATCTTATTTGTGTGGGTCCTTTAGCCCATCTGCTTGACAGAGAAAACGTATAGACAGGCACATTTCAGTTTTTTAAGTGTCAGAGAAATTGCACCAGTATGATTTGTGCAACGAAAGGAGAGAGCGCCTTGACAAATAAATTAACTGACTGGATTTTGTGTTCCTGTCGCCGCACTTATCGCAGGGTTATTCAGGCGTCAGCTCAATGGACTTCATCCCCCACACTGCCTTGGGGCCATGTCAGATTTACAGTTATCCATGACGGGCTCTTATCAGGGATTTGGAGCGGGACTTTGCAGAGTCATCTAGAATATTGGCTGTATCAGTTTTTATCCCCGCTCAGAGAAACAGCAAGAGGCCACGGTTGGGATAGCACGAGTCACGCACGGAGGAACTTTCAGACGAATACAATCTCACGCACACACATTCCTGACATATCCTGCTGGGATCATAGCGATGCCCTGTCATATCAGAGTATGTAGACAGCGAGCTGACTGCAGTGGCTTTTGGGACACTCCTACGCTACATTAGGCCTGCAGTCACAGCTGGTACCACTCCGTGCCGCTCGGAGTCTTATCTGTTTTTACAATTACACTCTTTAAAAGGCTCAATTTATAGTTTTTAGCATATGAATTAGAGGCTCATTTGCATATGTTGCGGCTGAGTTTGAGATAAAATATTTAGTATTTTGTTTTTCAACTGACCATCAAAGAAAACGGGCAGGTGTCATTGCAACTTTCTCAACAGCGCAGAAACAGACCTTAAAAAGCATTCAATTAGATTTCATTTTGGCATATAGTTGTGTCCAGGATTAGTCCTTGTAATAACAGACATGACAATCGAATTCAGTGTCCAAATTTGTGTATTTCCTGCCGAGAGGCTATCCTTTCGCTTACATTGTACCTTTAAAGTGGAGTCAATAATCCCATTAAAGGCAGTTGAATCAATTCAAGCACTCTACATATTTACTGTAAGGCAGTGCCTCTACTGGGTTAAGTGCAAGACATGTCGAAGCTCCCGTTCTTGTCTTTGAGTCCAGTGCAGTGTGTTGTTTTCCACTGCAGCATGTTCATTCATCCCTGCAGGCTGTGTTTAAGAGCCATTATGCCAGCTAACAGACCGGTCAGCAGGCCTTGGATGTGTTTAGTGATGTGTATTCTCTCATGACATTTGGAGTGCATAAATGGACAAAGTGTTCATGTGGCGTTTTATTTTTCCTTGTCTCTGTATAGGACAGCCGAGGCTGTGATGGCGCAGAGTCGCAGCTGTGAGCCATTCATAATCAGGGCTATTGTCCGTTTACCTCCTGGCAGTGAGCCTGGGGCAAAAGGCAACACACACTGGGCGTCTGTAGACCATTCTCATTGGAAACACTACATTCAACCTTTGACCAAGGTGACACTGATTGATGGGCAGGTAGTCCCAGCGAAGTGCTCACCCTCTGTGCGTGGTGAGCCATTGGAATTTTTTTTCTTCTAAAAACGGAAAGGTTGCTCGCCATATCCCCACGGATTTAACCAAGGGTATGTAAAACACACTACTGCATCGCTGCTCAAATCTTATACCATTCAGAGGTGAGGTGTCAGAAATGTGGATGGAATACCTCTGTTCAAAATCACTCCTAAGTGTACTTGGATTTAGTTGGTGAGCTAGGTGTGACTGATTCTGACATTTGCTGATCTAAACGGACGTATAACGCTCCCTTCTTTCAGCCTAAAATTAGTGACAGTTGGCTTTCTTGGTCACGTAGTACATTGACAATGAAATTGTGCGCAAAGACCGACAAGCAACAGAGGTCACACAATGGGAATCAAGAGACATTTATATGTACAATATATGTCTCAAAAAGCTATATAATTGGAATCTTCTCATGCCATCCATATGTGTAGTGAGTCGGCGGAAAGTGTACAGAACAGCTCAATAAGTCCCCTGTCTTTTACCTAGTTACCGTCAACCCAGACCCGACAAGCTCATACATCATACAGCAATCTTTGGTGTGGTCGTGTGCAGAAAGCCATGTCACCTCCCTGGGCACAAAGCCATCAAGGCAGAATTATATGCTCTTACTGAAATAGTGTCAGTTCCACAACCTGGTTGTCATGACACATCACAGTCCAATGAGACAGATTTCAGGGCAATAAAAGGGGAATCCTATTTTGATGCCTCGGGTTGATGACAATTTGGATCGATCAGGCTGCGCTCGTGTTGTTTTTGTCATTCTTCTGTTGTCTCCAAGAATGTCCTTCATCCCACAAAGCTCAGTCCATCTAGGCACGCTTCCATTCAGGTTTTTCCGATCCAAGTAGACGCTTTTCAGAACCTGATGGACCAAGTCCTGAGTCCAGATTTTTCCCATTGTTGTGCCCTCTATGGATGTCATGTGAGGGTGGCCTCTGTCCTTAAGACAGTAAGGAATCAACCTCAAAACGTGTAGCGTTGGGGAATATTGCTGAGAAGACTCAGGGGAATGTTGTCTGTCCAAGGCCAAAATCGGTGGTTTATTCGGTTGACTGACGACTGCTGCCGCTACATCCCTAACTTCCACAGTTCTTGACTGATTTCTGCTGAAACTCTGATTCAGTCCAGTGGACAGAGCAGTGTCAGCAGGTCTTTGAGAGGATCCATCGAGGAATGAGTCGAATATATAATATATAGACACACAGCTTAAAGATACTAACTCATTTTGTATCTTTATTTATCTTTATTTAGGATAGATAGCGGGTGATGAGGTGGTCTTGCTGTAAAAGTTATATTCCTTCGCTGGTGAGAACATCTAAATGTCAAAACACACCGGCAACGTATGTTGTGTCACAACCCACGCACCCATTGTTTTCTATGTAAGCCCACCCACCATGTCACATCAATTGGTAGGGATATCCCACTGTCTCGTTTGTGTATAGTTCATTTTCCCTCATTGTGCATGTCTTTTTTCTTTTTCATCCCATGTACCTTCACAATATGTTGAACTTTTTTGATTAATCCATTATTTGTTTTTCAATCAATTGACGACCTCGCTTAAAATTAGAGATGCCTGTGTGAAGTTACCGCAGGCCAAAAATTGGACTTCAAATCTTTCACTTTGTGTTACAGCAGCCACAAAAATAGAAACCATTCGTCTGACTCTGAAACCTGAACGAGGAAAATAAAAAAGTCACTGTCAAATAAGCCGAGAGTTTTACTTGATAAAAGACTGATTCATAGAACCATTTTGCCTTGAGCTAATCCCTTTGTCCTTTAAGAAGAACTTTTAAAAACCTTTTTTCTGTACCTTTTCTCCCTGATCCCTCCATTCTCTTGCTCTTAACCATGTTTGACAATGCATGGCATTGCTCTGTGCAGACCACCAGGTTTTGTGCATTGTTCTTACCCATATTTAACATTCTTCAGAGTGGCTCTCAGCCTGCTACAAACTGGTAATTGGGTTTGCGAGCAGACAGAGATCCCAGTTAAAGAGTCACTGTCTTGTCTGATTAAAGTCTGGGTCTTTATGAGGCTAATCTCCAGCAAAGAGGCTGGAACAGGCTCGCTCAGGTCTGACTGGTGTCGGGCCCGGGTCGGACCGAGAAGGAGACGATTGGAGTACGACGGATGGACCCTGACAGCTGCTCAGAGTCCCTGCGAGTGAATCTCACGCAGTGTCAGCACGGCCTTGGTCAGCCCACTGCACAATCACATCGAGGTGAGGAGACATGCTGAGCAGAATGCCTGGGGTAAAAACCCTCATTTGCAGCAGCAGAGCATACACACTCCAAGATGTGGGTCAAATACGACCTGTGTATTAACAGCTCAAACATCCACAGACAAGTGTGTGTGTGTGTGTGTGTGTGTGTGTGTGTGTGTGTGTGTGTGTGTGTATGTGTGTGTGCACTCACGCCACAAATATAACATACCAAAAAACAGCAATCTACCCCAATTGATATCCGATTCTGCAGAGCCCGACTGTTCATTAAAACCATGAGCAGTGCAAAGCGTGGCGCAAAGAATGACGGAATCAGAGACACATGCAGCCTCCACACCTTTGGGAAACTCATTAGTCCAAGTAAGACGGACACAAGCAGACCCCACATTGTATAATTGTAGGATTTTGGAGTGCTATAAAATCTGGGAATCCCTTCCGGACATTGTGGGGGGGAAATCAATTGAACATCTGCTTTATCCACTGTCTCTTGAGGGCTAATCAAGGCCTCATAGCTGATCCTCAACCATAACTATTCAAGGTTGTGCAGCCAAATTCCATACTCTTCCTGCAATCCTACAGAAACAATAAGAGTATTCCCATCTGATACCAAATGTCCAACGAACACTTTACAGAATAGTAATCCAAAAAAGTCTCTTTCTTTGTCTCTAACTTTCTTTTCCTTTCAGAGTTGTGCTAAAAAATGTCCGGTTTGGACTCAACAATAACAATAACTACCTATGAATGACTTTG
Source organism: Leptoclinus maculatus (assembly GCA_032191485.1). Lineage (NCBI taxonomy): Eukaryota > Metazoa > Chordata > Actinopteri > Perciformes > Stichaeidae > Leptoclinus > Leptoclinus maculatus. The sequence goes on from JAVDOI010000018.1 coordinate 2,302,333, forward strand.
ACCGAGGTGCAAGTAAGAAGCCAGAGGTGGTTACTGCGAGGTAATTTAATAGCAGCCATGAGAGTCCAGCTGCTCCATCTCTTTCATCCCCAGCACATGAAGACAAATATCCCAAACCTTTGAACCAGAAAACAATCACCCGCCAGGGGTTTATCAGCCAATTAATCTCCTTTACTACCACATTTCATCTTTAACGCAGACACCCAAACCGTCATCCCGTTCAATTTGTCTGAGACTAGTATGGGGAGAGCGATAGAGTAAGGCAGAAAAATTAATTTGACACGTCTTAGGGCAACACAATTTAATAAAGTACAAAATAAGATACTGAAATCAACACTGCGATGTCAGCACTGACAAAAGGCTGTGGTATTTTCTTGTGCATTTAAAAAGGAGCAGATGTCAAAAGACAGTTTTTCATTCAAGGTATTTAAATACTAAATCAAACTTTTATTATAATGTGGCGGATGCAAAAAAATGCCCCAAAACTGCTTGGGGTTCCAGGGGTTACCAAACGAAGATTCAAAAGAAACAACGCAGTATGTAAAGTGTGTGTGTGTGTGTGTGTGTGTGTGTGTGTGTGTGTGTGTGTGTGTGTGTGTGTGTGTGTGTGTGTGTGTGAGAGTGAGAGTGAGAGAGACAGTGTCCATGTCCCAGATTACAAGTTTAATGTGAGCATGCCGGATTTTTCCACATGGCTCCATTTATAATCTTTCTGGCAGACAGAGAAGCCTTTCAAAGTGTCATTAAATAGCCAAACTGCCCCGTGACACTGTTTCACCTTTGTAATATTGACTTTACTGCTATCGATGTTTGACCGAAGGACCCAGAGGACCCACTTGAGGGATCTGATGGGCTGTCCTGTCCCCCACGGACCAAAGCGCACAACCACACAGGTAATCATGCACGTAAGCAGTCAATTACTTATTAAGGACCGATCAATAGTTGAACAGATATCAAGTTAAATTCCCTTATTTTGTTATCGTGTTCTGTAAGAGAGTAAGCTTGTTATTAAAGTTAAACTACCGTAGCCATTATATACTGTGGCTTAGTTGGATGATAAAAGTGCCAAAGATTTTCTCAAGACAAAATTACTGAATCAATTATATTTCATTGATCTTTTTAAGCAGTCTCAAGGGCCTGATCAGACTAATAGGCTGATTTAATTGACATGAGCTTAGCCTCATGTCTTACCTTTTAATTTAGATAATCACAGGTATGATTACTGTCTTGAACAATTAGCTACGGTGACCAGGTGTCTCTGTATAGTCTTTTAAAGAAAAACTTGGTAAATGTTTTGAACATAGATTTACATACAGTACAAGTGTTCAGGTCTGCTTATTCAGACTTTTACAGGCAGCTGGAGGTTAATAATTAAACTTAAACTTAGGTGAACTTTTGTCACGTCGACCAATAGCAAGCCATCTTGACTGCACTGATCTTTGAGGCAACAGACAGCCGAACAGTCCGAAATGGAGGAGGCTATCGTAGCTTGTTAGCGTTGTTGCACGATCCAGTTCTATTTCATCTCCCATGCCAGACTATATACTGCTCCACAAAAGAAGAATGGTCTGCAGACAGTTACGAGACATTTTTCATGAATTTATTGTACCTTTTGTGAGTGACCAAGCTAACTTCGTTTGGAGACCTTTTTCCCCCGTCAGTAAGTCTTCCTCGAGTGAAAGGATGTACAATCCTGGCACAGTGCTTTAGCTACAGTACAGCGACAGCCAACCAGCCGCTGCAAATCCGCCACAGTATATGGGTAAGTGTGTCTGTATTCTGTGTCACTGAGCATCTCCTTTGCGGGTTGAAGCACATTATTTATTGATAAGTTGCCCTTCTGCTCTTTGTACCTGTGTCTGTCTAGTGGGTGTGCTTCCTTCAATATAAAGCCTTAATCTAAAGGTCAGTCCTTAAATCTTCGAACATGTCCAGTCATGTCTGCAGTACAAACACACCCACACACACACACACACACACACACACACACACACACACAAACATGCACTTTCCTGAATGTAACCAATTGGTTTTAGAATTGTCTTACATGATTTTACCTGCAGAGTGACATTTTTTACTAGTATTAAACTATTATGTGAATACCGAGTGCCAGAGAAGTGCATTATACACTGTTACTTTTTCTCTGTAATGGCAGTTTGTCTTCACAGTGTTGTAATGGACTACCTGAATCCCGATATGTATTCCTGTCATGAAAAGCTTCTACGTTCAATCTTTTTTGCTCCCCATTTTCTCTTCTGACCTTTGCATTTGTTCACAATTGATGCTCAATTTGCTGGCATTTAGAGCCAAAATGAGTTTCGCAGTAACCCTTGGTGACCTAGTCACTGAGCAATTGGATCATTTGGTAGCTGTCAATCTCTCTAGATTGTGGTAGGCCGAGCTAATTCTAAGAAGTACAGTGAATATCGTTTCATTAATTCAAATGCTCTTCAACTAAAACGCAGGCAAAGTCGCACTTATATCTAAATTGCTCAACGGTGCTCCCGTTTTCTTGTGCGAGTCATTCTCACACAGAAATGGGAAGGGCATCGTACTTTGCAATAGCTCATCTGAATTGTTCATCTTTTTAAAGCATGCAACACAGACACACACACACGGCAGCGATACATCAGTATTTTCTAGTAGAATGATGCTGTTTAGTGTGCCGTGCGGCACAATGACAGCAATAAACAACAATTAAAGTTTTTTCCCCAGCTAAACACAATCAAACAGTGACAATCATTGTGATTTAAGGTCTAGACTTTGAAATTAGTGTAGACAGAAGTTCATAAAAGAGCCGTACCAAAAAAATGATTCACTTATGTCTGTGAAATTTTCCAGAAGCCTCCGAATTAAATCAATGGCAGCGCCAGCCATTGATGGTTGGCGGCTACCATGAAATGCAGACACAACACTGGAACACACTCACACACGTACATAAAAAAAAAAAAAACAGCCATTGAAACATATTAACATACAGAGGGTGCATGCGCAGGCTTCAGACGTACAAGAAAGGAGGTGGGTTAAATACCTGAGCCTCTCTTAGAGACGACCTTTACACTCTTGGACAGCGTGAAGTACAGCAGGATCAGCAGAGGGCTGGGAGGTCTCATCTTCCCCCCCTGTCCTCACAGCCTGAAGGAGAGGAGACATGTGCAGGGCGAAGGAGGGATGGCAGGAGAGAGAGAAAAAGAGAAAGAGAGTGGTCAGTCACCGCTTGTACAGGAGATCAAGCACCTCCTTGTTGCCTTCTAGACAAGAGTAAGTGTAAGTGTGGAGCGATGTTCTGCCCAAACAATATAGACAAACACACTTGGACACTCACATCAACATAACACTTTGCACAATACCCTAGGGTATCTTTCTTGTAATGATTTCCTCTCATGATTGCAATTGAGACGTGTTATCATGGCGGGGATATATTTCACGAGAAACCATTCGCTAAGATGCTGACGAATCAATAAAGAAATAATTACATGTGTTAGAAACACCACTTTAAGTAGCCAGCTTCATTAAAAACAGGGGAGACCTTGAAGGGAATTTCAAATTATCACCTTGTGACTCGCGGAGATGCGGCACATATCCCACCCATATCCCTTATCGACTCATACATCATATTAATTGATGGAGGTGACTCCTTCTCCACTCCTCATCTTCTCTCAGTAAAAGACATAATCTAACATGTAGTAATTACCTTCTAATAGCCGGCTCCTGAACTAGAGCCGTTGCTGCTGTATGAATTTGATGTGAATTAAAAAAAAAGAATACACTATTTTATTAACATTTTATTAGCCTAGAGAGCTAGCCAATGGCAATACCCTTCAAAATCAACTGCAATGAAAGCCTTACAGATGAAACAAAACACACACGAAGACGTTAGCAAGTGAAATTACTGAAAGTTTATAATGTTAGACAAGGAACAGTTCAACATTTTGGGAAATATGATTGGTACAAGATTGATACCACTCTCACGTCGCTTTGTTGAAGCTGCTTCAAGCAGCTGTTTAGCTTAGCTTAGCATTAAGACAGAAAACGATGGAAACAGCTGGCCTTGCTCTGCACTAACGTAGAAAAATCGGCCTACCAGCATGTCTAAAGCTCAATAATTAACACAACTATTTCTTGGTCGGATTTTGTTACATTTTGACAGAGCCAGGCTAGCCATATCCCCGTTTCCAGTCTTTGGGGTATAGCTAAGTTAGCTAGTTGCGGTCAATAGGTTCATATTCACGATGCTAATACGCGTGTTATCTTCTCAACTGCCGTTTGGCAAGAAGACAAATAAGCATATCATTCAAAATGCAGAACTATTCCTGAAGGTTGGGTAGAGACCCATTGCCTTGTTTCATTTCAAACATAGACGGCAGCAGAGAAGCAAAAGGTGACAGTGGTGGCGTTAACAGAGCCCTCAATCTACTACAGCTGCCAGTCTGGGTAGTTGTAGGTGTCAGAGGCACCAGACAGCCAAACAGAATAAAGTGATTGGAGGAGAAGAGCAGATTCACCAAAAGCCACATCGGTGTTTCTGTCACTATAGGAAAAGGAGAACACAACAGACAGCAAATTAAACCGTTGAACCAGAAAGGACACGACGAGGGCCGTGGCCTTTGGAGACAGAAACTAACGGCACAGAGAGCCAGAGCCAGGAGGGACCCTGGAGTCTGCGGCAGGTCACGTGCACTCCGGATTAGCATAGCTAATGAAAGGAGCCTCTCTCAGTGTGTGTTTACACGACACTCGCAAGGCCCGCTCTGAAAAGAAGCCTTTCTCTCCTCCTCCGTCACATTCTACTCGGAAACAACGCTCAGTCGATAAACACCGCTCTGCCAATAACATTCTGGCAAATGCCACAGCTGAAGGATTGGCGCCTCTTTGTTTGGCTAAAAGGCCTTTAAAAACACTTGCCGATAAGCTGGTCCGTTCTAATTGTGTGTTTGTAGCTGCAGCGGTAACCCCGCGGTCAGTTTATGGCTAAGTGCACACACAAATCACCAACCACAAACACTCTCAAAGGCCCAAATCCTTAAGAGGGCCGGTCAGATTTCAATTCAATTCAGATAAGAGATCTAAATCTGATTGGCCCCGATATTCCTCTTTGAACAAGTCCAATGACCATTTCTGCAACAATACCATCCCAGAAATGTAACATGACAAGGACAATGGAGGGACTTGCGGCTATAAAAAACACGATGATAAGAGTAAAGAATTGAAAAGTCAAGAAACAATTTCACGGAGACCATAATCACAAACGCGCAAGCAGAGGAGAGAGAAAGAAAAAGAGAAGCAGATGAGATCACCATTGGGTCTGCATGATATTTAGTTGTCCATTGCTGCGTACTGAAAAACACAAGTGCACAGTGTTACCCCCTGCTCTTTGTAAAACTCCTTAACCCTAGTACAGCCCTCTTAATGTACTTGTCGAACGCATGCTTTATTATCAGCCAGCCTGCAGTCTTTCCCTTCTTCTTCTGGTTTTTTACGGCGGTTGGCATCCAGCTTATTGGTGCATTACCGCTGTCTTTCTCTGGCTGAAAAGATATTCGAGATATGTTGACTCATTGCCCGCATGTCAAAATTGTTAATCATAGCACGTCACTTAAACTAGTATTAAGTGTTAAAGCATTATTCTACTTAAAAAAAAGTTTAAATAATTAATCAATTTGAGTTTTTTCCTTGTGGTTTGATCTGTTTTAAACAGTTTGTTTAAAAAAAAGACAGGTACAATTTTAAATCAAAATTCTGGGGCATCCAGTTAAGACGAGCACCATGCTGTACAACCGCAACATCCCAACTTTGATTCAGACCAGTGACCTTTGTTGCATGTCTCTGTATATTGTGTATTTCCTGTCTCTAGACTGTAAGCTGTCCAATAATACCAAACTGACTTTATTCCAAGCAGCTGATACAAGTTGATTGACTTAACCCAACTGAATGATTGACAGGTTGTGTTTCTTTAGCTGCAGGATGGGGAGCTGCTGCCCCCCCCCCCCCCCCCCCCGTCACAGCCTGATTCAATAGAACAATGCCAGCGACACTCTTCTGTGTCCCAATCATGTCACGCCTTCACAAGCTCAGTAGGCTGTTGGTCCTGCCAGCCATGACATCACCGGCCTGCCATCCTCACACACAGAGAGGGGCATTGTGCGCCTCGCGCGACCTCCCAAAAACAGGCAAACACACTTCGTCTCCCTTCAACTCTCCTTCTCCACTCCCCCTCCATACTCACCACAAATAAGTTGAAACTGCTGCACAAAAAAAAAAAAATGTCCAAGAACCCAGAGCAGGTTCTGTAGAGCAGACTGCTCGTTGATGAAGTGAGAGAAAGTATACACACATTAAACATCAGTCTGTAGACACCGTAAAGCAGCAGAATTCCTGTAAAGGATTTAGCCATTAAAAACTGCAGTGACTAAGTGAAGAGTGAAGTTGTTTTTTTTGGTGTTTTGTTTTTTTAAACTTGCACCACTCAACACTTGAAGGTTCTCCTATCATTTCGTCGTGCTGAAAGGGAGCAAATGCTGCGTTTGAATAACATACTAGTCACCTCTAAGGTTCATTTCCCCCGCAAGGCCATGCAGGTAGCCTCGCAAACAGGAAGGATCTAGTGAGTTTATTTATCTTATTTTAATTCTCCCAGTGTGACTGACTCATCTGAAACTCGTCTGGCCTTGTCTGAATGTATCTGAATACAACACACGAGCTCTATTGTTTCCAGGGCATCATGGGAGAAAAAAAACACAATAACGCTTGGCTGCCATTGCTCATCGAACGCATCGCCCCAAAATCAAACACACGAAAGGTTGGTGGGAATACATATTCTTAAAAAAAAAAATTTTTTAAAAGCACTGCACACAAGTAAGAAGTAGCACAGATATAATATATATATCCTCTGATTGCAATACGACATTCTGGCGCTGCTCGTACGGTTGGATACGGCCAAGCTGTTTTCTCTGAGGCGTCAGGAGCAGGTGTGTTTGAGGAGGCACACACAGAGGCATGGCGTGATATCCACGCTTCAGCGATGCATGAAGCATGCACACATCATCACACACAGTGGCACACATGCCGTTTGCCTGCTGCTTTTTCACCAGAAAATGAGGGGCATGGCCCTGCACTGCCTGCTGACTCGCCCTGACAAAAGGAGCAGAGGAATTTACTGTCTCATGCCATTGTTATGGGACTGTATCTCCCAGGATAGCTGTATCTCCTCCCATCTTTTGCCCAAATTCAATCATCACCTCACGCTAGTTGCTGCTGGCCCACTCCCTCTGCTGTATGAAGCGGTGCATGTCTGTGGCCGTGCGCATTACTCACATATTGTTTTTTTTTTTTGTCTCTCTATATCTGAACAGGACACACACACATTCACACATTACAAGGAGAACCTAAAAAAACCAGCTCTGCTGCTGTTGCTATAGCTCGCAGTTCCATCTTAAGACGGAGAAGGAAACCTCCGCCATCTTGGCACGGCAAGCTGTGGATGATTGATCATGTGATTTAGGGATTTAATCCAATTTGACGGCAGCGCGGTCTTAGGTAGAGTACATCTTCCTGGCATTTATTAGACGTTGCTCTGTGGCCCGACAGGACCAAGAAATGCAGACAGTTAAAATGTGCATCTGAAAAGAACACTTCTGATCGCCGTTTCCTTGGGTTTGTACACACAGTGCCATAGTCTATTTATTTTTTTTACATTTTACTGCATGTGAAGCTGCATTTTCATAGTATATGAATGGACAAATAACGGTATGGTATTCAACAAAGTATGAAGTTCATTAAGACGATCTGTGTTTCATCCGTCTCTGCTGGGTTACAGCAGATTACTAAAGAGTGCACCGCTGTATGAACACAGCTGTAGATGTAGATCCAAGAAATTGAACTTTCTCGCACTCACACATTTCAAGACCAGTCGTGGTTTTTGATCAATATTTCGTATGTAATAGCTGCAGAATACTAAATGAAATCACGGTAGCTGCATTTTGATCATTACCCTGTTGTCATGAGATGAGAACGTGTACATGTATACCATCCTCCATTCTAGGAACACTACATTATTTATATGCTTGAGCAGCCACTGAGTGCACAGAGTAACCTTTAAAGCTATGCAGTGAGAGACATAAAATCACTGATAATATATCATGGAGCCGGTTGGGCGTTGGAGTCAAACGCAGCAATTCAAAGGGGATAAAGTGAAAGTGAAATCAAGTTTGTTTGCAGATGCAACTCTCTCACATTCGCCGCTATTCTCGCTCCATCTGTAGTTTTAGCTATGCCAACATCAGACATGCAGAGCAGCCAGAAACAAAGAAAAAGAAGAGTAGTGAAAGCACAGGAAGCACACACACACACACGAGTGAGTGAGTCAGAGGTGTTTATGTGTGTCACTGTGTCAAAGACATTCATGCTGGGATTGCTAGTAAATGCCACAGCACACTGCAACTATGCTTACTGTATTGTGTACCTGTTCCTTCGTCTGTGCCATGTGGCATGTATGAGTGTGTGTGTGTGTGTGTGTGTGTGTGTGTGTGTGTGTGTGTGTGTGTGTGTGAGTGCGTGCGCCTGTGTGTGTTTGCTCTGCGGTTTGCCAGATGTGTCACAGTGTGAGTTAGGTCCCATGGGTATAATTTTGCAGCAGTAATGTGAATCACTGCCTCAGAATAAAAAAGAAATAAGCTCGGTGGTAGGCTGAGCGAGCATTCTTTAAAACGCGTTTGACCGCTTTTGACCATGGGCAGCCCTCGTTAATCTCCAGAGGCCGGCCATAGGTGGTTAGAGTTAACGAGCAAGGTGCGGTGAGCTATGCCCGGCCTCAGTCCCAACATGCACCTCTTTGCTGAGTGAGATTAATTACCACACAACTCTGAGCCAATCCAAACCCCCGCCGCTCCCCGAGCCCCGGTCGCAGACGCTCAGATACTCTACATACACTCACTGTAAAAGAGCACATTCGTAGCGCATGAAATGCAACGCTGTGCGCATGATTAATTAAAAGAGCTTCGAGGCAAAAAGCGGAAGCCATTTGCACATGATTGGTCAAGAGCACCGCTGTGGGTTGTTGCCAGTGAGTTCAGACACATTCCACCAGCAGTGGAGCATTTTCCTCCAGTGGTTGTTGATTGCTTTCAGCTACATTCCCCCGTGCCCATTGTCAGCTGTCCAAGGATGACTGGCTGCAGAGACACTCGCATGCTTCCAGTCAATGCTTCCTTTGATGGAGGGCAGAGGCCGACACTCTCCTCGCCCATTTAGTGTACACACCCCGCTGGGAGCACAGGAACCACCACTGACACACAGATGGACTAAATGTACTGTCAAGCACACACACATCCTTCACATGCATTCATATGTACATGATACAAGGCTTACGATTCAATATGTTGTGATTTTTTTTCAATACTGTAAGCTAGGAAATATATTGCGACTTTTAAAATCTAAACTAAATAAAGTAATGACATCTTTGCATGTAAACTTTTACTTAAAAATGCATCATATTTTTGAAAATGTATACAGTATCACAAAGCACATCGCAATACTTAATACTTTCTTACAGCCCTAACATACAGTACAAGTACAGTGTGCCCTTTTTTAAACTTTTGTGTTTTAGATCTATATTTTATATTATTTCTATATTAATGCTTATCTAAACCTATATCTTCATAAAACCTTTTTAAAATCTGTTTTATCTTTTTTTTTTTTTTTATTATTTCCTGCATTCAGATGACTTCCTCCAGTCTGTTATTACTCTCCAGAAATCGTCCTTATAGTGTTACTCTTATCCTTCTAGTCTAAGAGAAAGGTAAGCATATTAGTATTTAGCCCTTTGAATTATAGGCAAACCCTGCTGAGGAACATTATGGTAATATTCTCTTTGTGTTCTAGATTACGGGTATAATTTTATAATGTGTAACTGTGATAGTGCTGACTGTTTGGTGTGCATGTGTATGAAAGTTTACAGTATAGTAATTAATGCCATAAAACACAGGTTTATTGTAAAGCACACTTACAGTGAGGCGTTGTTACTATAAAACATATTCAAAGCAAAGTGACTGTAAAAACGTATTAGTAGGGCAATAAAAAGGTGTTGTTTAAGTATGATGAATGCCTTACAATGTATTGTGTAATACAAATTAAGACATCAAGTCGGTAATGGACCCGTCTGACATGTGGCTTCGGTGTGGATAAGATGCACCTGCTCCACAGATAATTGACCGGTCTTCAAATAGACTCTCGTTTAAGGTTTTCCCTGCCTTCTGTATTTGTCAGTATAGTTGTTTAAGTCACAAGAAAGATGGATTAATGAAGTGGAACACAAGTCAAAACATGCAAATACAAACACAATGTACATTTCTATCACTTTTCTGGGAGGACTAACATCAGGCTTTTACCATGAAACAAGCTGCCCTTATTTAAGGTAATCATGTAGCCAAGCAACAGAGCCGGGCATTGTTGTACGTTTGCTATCCTCTCATCAACTGAAGTAAATGAAAACATCACCAAATGACTATTGATTGGTTTAAATACATTCCTTCATTTGCCAAATTGCAGTCTGATATTGACAGCTGCTACTAGAGGGCATCCGAGCGTTCAGCGTAATGCCAACACAGTTTTTATTTTTTTTAAATGTGTAACTGTTGTTTTCTGCAGGAAGTGACAACGTGAGATCAAATACCTCCAACTCAGATAATCGTAAAAGAGGAAACTTCTCACTTCAAGTCAATGTTTCCGGGCCTGAGGGGAAACGTGTGGTTCTGGGGACCCTGTCAATTCATCGGCTTAGTTTCGGTCACCACATAGTGCGCCGCTGTCTGGGACAAACAATAGCTGGGATTGCAGGAGCTTTTCCTGAAACACCTTTAATCCCAGAAAGAGAGAGAGAGGACTGTCGTTGGCTTTGCCTGACAGACATTACAGCTGCTATAGAGGAGCACGGTCCCCTCATGAGGGATCAGCAGCCGCTGTTTACAGTAGAAACGCACTGCCATATGTTGCAGACTGCACAAAAAAAACACGACGGTGATGGAAAACAAAAGTGAAAGGTGGCATGCAGAATATAGAACGGGGGGGGGGGGGGAAAGCCCATACATTTGTTAGGTTCCTCTTCTATCTAGCCTGCGGCGGGGAAATGTGCTGGCTGTGCCTATATTAGTGGAGTGTGGAGAGGCACTGCGGTCCATCCTCTCAGAACTGACAGGGGTTTCTTAAAACAAAGATCCCTGAGGACAGGAAATGCTGGCCTGAGCGATTTTCAGCCCGGAATGTGCATTTACGCCTTGGTGTCCATGACGGAGTCTATCCTATTGTCTAGCGCAGCCATTGTGATAGCAATGGAGCCTAAATGAGGCCAATAATAGTGCCCTGCTTGGTCTCCAGGAGTCTTGCCTGTTTAAAAATCGATTCTCTGCTTGACTAGGGACAGGCTGGGAATAGAATGAACTGGAAGGAATGGAGAGGAAAGTGGTGACGAGAAGGAGGGGGGGGGGTACAAAAGATAAGGAAGACATACCGCGAGTGACAAATCCAGTCATATGTTCAATTGTCAACTTGTTGCTATCGGTGCATCGTGACCTTTGACATACATGTTGATGTGACAAACATAAAGTACAAATCAAGCTTTAATTGCTATCTCCTGCATGCCTTGACTGTTTTATGCCTTTTGGATTGTTTTCCTCTGTTGACATGTTACTGTATATCATGTCAGCTGTGAACTCCATCCACCAAACAAAGCAACCTCTGTATACACTGTGCAGCACCTTATTGTCCCGCCCACAGCAGTTATTCCAACACTAACCCTTTATCACTGTTTATTGTTCTCCTGTTGTTGTTTTTGCCCTATTTTATGCCTACTTGGCTTTATATAAAAGCTACATATTTATGCTTGTTTACCTGTGTTATCTTTGTTTAGCTGTATATATGTTATTGATCGTGGCACTATGTGTTGGGAGATACAACTGGTGAAAAATAAAAAAGGTTTAAGTCAGAGCTGTGAATCTTCTCTTCAACGTGTAACGCTCTGGATTGCAGCATCAATGCTTGCTTGATTCCTGTCTGGCCCGGGCTATGACTATGACAGCAGGCAGGTCCTAAAGTAACTACTGCACAGGTTGTTAGCCATTTGCTGAAGGTTTAATTAAGAGAAAAGACACAAAAGTCAATCAATCAGGGTTCAGAAGTTGGGACGCCGCCTCGTGTCTCCTCTTAGCTCTCACAATGTTCCCGAGTCTGCACATTAAACTCAAACAGTGACTGGAACCCTCATTCGCCAAAAACGTAATGATCATTCTGATGAAACTTGGCTACTATTGACTCCTGGGTGATGGCTAACGAAACAAAACAATCTCACTGTTTTGGGAGAAAATGAGCCCAAAGGGGTTCCATAAAACTAATTGCAAAAAGTATCTTCAGTCATGCACTGAACACCGTGAAGTACATAATAAAAAAACATAACACTTTGAAATCGTCATAAGTCAACTGCTGCTAAAATAAAAACAATAACTGTCTATGCTCATGCCAGAAACTTGAAGGCAACTTACCAAAGAGAGGGTTAACCTGTCACAGACTGCCGCGCTGAGGTGGAAGAGTCTTCTCTCCTACTTAACTGCCTACTAAGACACCGAGATGCTGTCAGTTTTTGGCAGAGAAAGAAATACGGGCTTCATTAGCAACTGGACCAATGTGAGCAAGTTGTGGGTGGTGCACAACAATAGCTACAACCAACCAAAAAGCCCCAAACACACACACACACAAAGAGAGCAACAGAAGGTGTGTGAAAGCCCTATTAAACATGATGAGGTCTTATTGAGCGGATGGTATCTCACACATTCGCTGGGGATGTGGGAGGGGGGGGGGGGGGGGGGGAATCAGAGGATGTTTTATTCAACATGCGCTCACCTCCTTATCCGTTTCTCATTTTTACACCGTCCCTCCACCCCGTCTCACTTCAGCTCTGGGAGTCAACCGCGCTCCCCCGAGCACGTCTCAGTGACCTTCAGCCGTCTCAGACAAGCTCACCTGTTTGTCTCACCGCGACCCTTTGAAACAATCGGACTCCCAACGATATCCTATTATAATAATAATGTGACATCGGATGGAACGTTTTTTTTGCTCTTTAGTTTTACACATAAAAGGCTATAAATAAGGATACGATGAAAACAATCTGGCTTATTTCAATTAAACTGTTTAAACTGTTGGAAACCCAGAGTGGCTGTTCAACTTTCATACCAATTATCCACTTTGGCTGGGGATTCAAAAACATTTCTATTTCAAAACGTGGATGCACACACACACACACACACACACACACACACTGACACACACTCAGTATCATTGATTGTTCTCCGAGCATGGCTGTATCCATTCTACAGAGCAGCAGCTGTGGGTCTCGGAGGCCTGCGGGGGAGCAGCCCAGTTATCTCAGATGGAATCTTATTTCAGGATTTATTTGAACAGAAACAGAACAGTGAGGCAGTGAATGTGTGTGTATGTATGTATTGGTGTGTGTGTGTAGGTGTGTGTCCCTGCTGTGAGGTTATCCGAGGTTTTGTCGAAGGAATATGGAAAGGGCTTTGCTGATTGCTATCCTATCCCATGAAAAGCCACAGCTCCATGTGTGACATATTATAATTAGGTACATAATACCTCCATATAATGCTGTCATATGATAGCAAAGCACCGTAAAGAGAGACAGAAATGAGGAGGCATACCGGGAGAGACTGGGTAAAGTCAGATCACTTTTCTTTTCTTTTTTTTCCTGACGCCATGCAAAGGCCTGGGCAGGCTGATCTGCACTGGTGTGTGGATGGAGGAGGAGGAGGAGGAGGAGGTGAGGCAGCAGGAGAGAGGGGGAGAGGGGGAGAGGGGGAGAGGGGGGGAGGCATGGCAGGGTCTGCAGGACTAGGAGGAGTGCCAGATCACTGCTGGAGCCAAGAACAGGACTGACTGGGCCTGTGTGTCAGATCAGTGCGCACACACACACACACACACACACACACACACACACACACACACACACACACACACACACACATTCACACAAGCATATGCAGGATGAACAGACACATAGATGTCACTGACCTTCGACAAACAACACTGCAAAGTCACAGCTCTAACAAACTGAGAGACCAACGCTCAGTGATCATCTCGTAAAGATCCATTTACCTAAAAAAAAAGCAGCCCGTTATGAGCTCGTTTATTATGAGCTCTCCATGTCCGAGAATTTGAGATTTCAGCTCGTCCTCGTCTGCCCCTGCGTGAACTCGATTGGACAAGTGTTCATAGAGACTTTTAACAGTTGGCTGGGGCTCGCTACACACTCATTACTGACCGACGACCACTAATAGCCAGCATCCTGCACACACGACGTGAGCCTCCATCAGATCAGAGACGGCTGTTCCACACCAGTGCAATGTTTATGGCAGTCCCTGCTCCCGGGGGACTCATTGCACCATAACACGGACCACTGCAGCTGATAAAATAACGGACCAGAGTGTTCTAGCTTTAGGAGACAGTGGGAACACCTCTCATTCTCTCTTTGCTTCTCTCTCTCTCCCTTGCCAATTCTCGCATGACCTCGTCTGTGTTTTTTTTTGTCTTTTCGCCTTCATAGCTCAGAGCTGGGGCCATCTGAGTGGATTTCAGAGACACGTTGACAAGCCAAGCAACAGCAAATTGAGATAAAGTCCCTCCTCTCCCTCCGTTTCTTATTTTATTTGTGGTCCAGGCCACCGAGAGGCTTACGGTTTCACTGTTGGGAGCAAATCTGATCCTGAAAAAATTCTGACAACTTTCTCTCGAGTAGCTGCCGGCTATGAGATGTTCAACATCTTACGTCTCCAAGGAATGCTACAGCGGTCGTTGATTTACTTTCCACACCAATTAAAGGAAGAAAAAAAAGATTAAATTACACCTGTGAATGCAATTCGTTCCTGTAAGACAAGCAATTTGCCCAGACTAAAGTGTTTGTATATGTATGTGTGTCTCACAGAAAAGACGGAGGCTGTGTTTCTCTATTTTACATCCCTGCTCTCTTTACATTTCTGTGTGCTGTATTACACATTAGCCCATCGGGACATTGGCAAGATTTTTCCAGAACGAATGCAAAGTGACATCTGAGAGAATGACTCCATTATGCTCGGTAAGGTCTACCCTGCCTGTGGTATGAACAAAGCTGATGACATCGTGCCGACAGAGAGACAGCAACTTAAAAAGAATAAAGTCAGAAGTAAGATCTGTTCAGGCTGGTTCCCCATGCCAGATAGGATCACGTGAGAAAGGACCATGTTCAGTTCTTCTGCCGATGGGCCTAGTGTTCACACCGGCACCCGACAGGCCTGGGTTTTGGTCCCCCCCCTCCCCCAAAAAGGCGACTGCTATCTAGTCCCACTATATTCAAGAGAAGGCAGACAGCTCTTCGATGATTTTGGGGTCAACTGTCCCTTTAAAGATCTTTCTAATGGCCAGCAGGGGGCGACCCCTCTGTTTGCAAAAAGAAGTCGGACCTTATAGAAGTTTTGTGAAAATGACCCAACTTATCAATTGATGTATGACCTCAGTAATCACTGTAAACATGAGTTTATGGTCTCAACCGCTAGTTTCAAGTCTTCTTCAGTACAGCATGATGTTAATTTAGTACATTTTGGTCCAATTTAGAGATTAAGATATTCGATAAAGCAGGGTATGCTTTAGGGCGGGGCTAACTTGTGATTAACAGGTTGCTGTAGAGCAAATGAAAACAAGCTTGAGAACCCTTCCTTCACCTTTCTTTCAGCTCTCTACTTTTCTTTTTTTTTTCCTCCTTGTTCATCCTCTTCCCTCATTGATTCAAACACACTGGCCATTTTGCATGAAAGCCATGCATAAACGTCTCCACGCATATATAAAGTCTCCCCTCGTGACTAAAGTCCCAATACTGTGACTGCTGACAGGTTAGTCTTTCAAATGAAAGGCCCAAGCTCTTGAAAGTGACTTTGACAGGCCTGACTTTGTGAACCGCATCGACAGCTGTCCAAGCACGGGAAAAGAGAGAGAAGTGAAGTTTCCCGAGAAAATGCAGTACAGAGTAGGTTTTTTTTGTACTGGTGCTAGACCTGCTTTTGTTTACATTCGTTGCCATTGCAATCTACAAGTAATGGGCTGTGATAGCGTCAAACAGTCATTACATTTAATTATTCTCTATGTTATCTGGGAGTGTGCACAGCTTCTTTGTAGATCATTTTATTTATCTGCTAACCGTTTTGCTTCGTCGTGCCCTATCGAAGCAAAACAGACGTTTGCTCCAGCTTCACATTAACGTAAAGGCCACGGTTCTATAGAAACGTTACATAGAGAAAAATAGTCAAGGATTGACATATGTAAGTTGTCATAGGCCAGTGTGTGGGCTCCTGCAGTAAAGTCTTCACCTGTTGAGTCGACACAACATGTTGTCCTCTGATTCGACTGTTAAAAGGGTATTTTCTGTAGCTATCTGTCTACCGCTGTTCTAAAAAGCAGCCAATTTTATCTGATATTTCAGGTAAGCTAACAAGCAATCAATTGCTATTATTTTTCATTTGCGTACTCATAGGGACGCTGCCCATTAATCAACATTGACATTTAGCAACATCAGTGCAAATACTCTGGGTTTAGCTCAACAGCACCCACAGTCCTAATACAACTAAAACTGATAAATGAATAGAGAGCATCATACATAGTAATAAAAAATACATTTATGTTTGATTTAAAGACTAAGTTTGACTATACTACAGTGATTACTGGTACGGAGAGAGCTAATCTGAAAATGCAGTTAAGTGACTCGAATGTCCCCATGTTAAAAGACATTATTCCATTTAATCACTTACCTACATTATGACTGGGGAGAAACTAATCGGAAATCCTGACTGTAAAATGTCTGACTCATGCTTAACAGGATCTCGCAGCTCGCCGCAGTGCTCGACACCAGTGGTTCACCAGCGGCTGTGAACAGGTGCTGGGCTGCAGAACACTTGCTCCCACGCTGCAATAACATAGTATCATTGGCCAAAAAAAAAAAAAAGAGAAGCTGAATCACACATAAATAACTTTATGGGCTGTTTGAGCAGTAGAACATGGTCTGTCTGTGCTGCGTCCTGCTCCTCCCTCTCTGTCACTCTCTAATCAGGACACAAAAGAAGGAACTAAAGAAGGTCATCAGTACTTCAGATCATTATTCCATCATCACCCAATTGATAGCCAAGTATCTAAGTGCGCTGTGGAGCTAATAGTCTTTTAGCAGGCTGGCTAGCATGAGTGAATAAACATTTTTACAAAGTATGTGGGGGAAATAAAAAGCCTAACCCCCCCCTCCTCCCCCACAACTGGCTGTAAAAAAAGGTTGGGGCCCCCCTGCCCTGCACTACATTTAATTTGCTGCTCATGATTTACTCAACACTAAAGACATCCTGGATACAGATTTAAGACAGAACTGAAATCTCATATATATATTTTTTTCCTCACCTTCTCAAACTCCACCCCAGATCATAACCCATAACCTATTGTATCATCACACAGCTCAACTATCATTTAGAACTATAAGCACCAATGCCTCAAGACGTCAAGCTTGCAGGTCTCCAAAAAGCCGGCATCTAAATGCCGTCGTTCTAATTTGTGAGATGGAAACCAGATTTATTGCAGACGTTTGGTTATTTTGAAGGGCAGTTAATCAAGCAGCATTCTCTCTGCGCTGTTTATTGTTCCTTTATTGTCAATCAATGTGACAAGGAGGAGATGGTCTTTTAAAACATGACCCTCCTTCAAATACCAATTCCGATAGTCCAGTGATGAAAACACGTGTGTGTGTGTGTGTGTGTGTGTGTGTGTGTGTGTGTGTGTGTGTGTGTGTACACCGGTGGGTTAATTAATGAATTAGCTCTCATCCGCAACCCATCCTCAACCTTTTCTGCAACAGGGACACAAATCCCCGACCTGTCCTTTCTGCTGTGATCCGAGGGGCCTCATCAGACGACGGACCGGCAAAAAGCTTCTATTCCCAGGCAGACACTGCTCTGTATTCTATTCGTCTACGCGGCATTATTGTGTGATTGTGAATGCGTCCGTGCATAATTGAACATTTTGAACCCTTGAGCCAATACGCCTCAAATGAATCCTCAGCACCCGCATCAAAATGATTATTTCTAAACAAACCGTGTTTAATCGACTGCGTGCCTCCGCGGCCCTCTCCATCTGGAGGATGCTGTGTGACAGCTTCCCTTAAATTACAAATATCAATCTGCCACAGAGGGAGCTCAGCTGCCAGTGGCCTCATGGGGGTCCACGTCAAAGCAACCAGCCTTCAAAAACAAAGCCATCAAAAGCGCTGCGACGCTTTGTTCTGAGACGACCACGTTCATCACCTGACCAGTGGGACTGAAATGGCCAATCTGAACAGCAAGGGCTCGTGGCTCCTGATAGCAAAGATACCTGATGATACAAGCTAAACTGATCTTAGTAAGGAAGCCGAACTTGTTGGCGCAGTGTGCTGCTCTGGGGGCAGCTCTACGTGGCTCCACCCCCTCTCTCCCTCCGCGGCGGGGACAGACAGACGCCAGCACCGAGGGCTCCCAATCTGCTGTGTGATCAGCGGTTTCTCTCCCTAAGCGTGTTTCCCCTCCTCGTCACCGGCTGTCTGCCCGCGGCAAACACCACCACTTACACTCCATCCACCCGCTTATTGATGCACTTCACAGCGGGATCGCCTTCGAGGGCTCCTTGGGAAAGCAATGGGTCTGTGGGGCGGCCTAATTCAATCAGCGGTAGGGGAACACACACACACACACACACACACACATCATTCATCACCACAGGACCAGTCCGGGACGACTCTAGCAGCTCTTCCTTCTTATAGATGACCAATAACACACACACACACACAAACTGCTGTGGTCCCACAGGGCACTGAGCAGCTTTGTGAACCGTACAGGGGTTATGAACAGAAAAGCATTGCAGGCAATTGTTAGGTTCTCTCAGAGTTAATTTGATTTCCACTTAGGCTGTATACCGGTCCTGAACGTTGTATGTAGCAGGCGTGTGCCCTGTGCATTATAACAGGCACAATTGGGTTTTTAACATATAAACTTCCGCAGCAAAAATGCCATTTCAGGCACGATCATCTCTAATTCAAATTTGGAGTCTCAATGGCACCATACTACTCTGAGGCATATTTATAAACTGTAACGGGGAGTATGATGTGTGGGCCTTTAAATGTGTCAGGAATGCGATGGCTGAGAGAGAGAGAGAGAGAGAGAGAGAGAGAGAGAGAGAGAGAGAGAGAGAGAGAGAGAGAGAGAGAGAGAGAGCGAGAGAGAGAGAGAGAGAGAGAGAGAGAGACCATGAATTCAGCATTGGAAATGCTGACAAAACTCTAACACTGCCATCAAGAAGTCTTATTTTAGTTTTCTACATTTTATACACAACAAGAAAGGAAAATATATTCTGTGATTACATTTGCATCGTTTACTAGCATGGAATACTGAGAAGATATACTTTCTTTCAGATAAATATTGCATGAAGCAGCATGGGCAGACAAAGCTGATCCTCGAGTTATTACAGTCCTGTTTGTCGAGTACTTTCCTACAGCGTTGATTCGTTTAATTTTCACAACATTTGAGTTCAACATTAGCTTAGTACACATGATGATGTCATTTAAAGCAAAGCGCTGCTATTACACCAAGAGCAGTGCACACATTAAGTCCCGTCTTAATGTGTCAATTAAAATGGGTGACACATCATATTTATGAAGCATATTAAAGCACAGAGTGGTACAATGAATGCCATTATGAAACCAATACGATAAGACACCGCCGTGCCTGACTCATCAAAGTCCTTTCCCCCAATGTATGCTAAACGGATAGAGCTCATCCCAGAGACTCAACGCTTCCACGTGAATGCCCTCTAATCCCATATACGTTGACTCGTGACACGCTCAGAAACGGCGTGTGTGCAATGCAGCTCAGTGGCATGCTCAAATATTTAAGCATCAATTGTAAGTGAAGCCGAAGAGACTCACTGCAGCCCCAGAACATTTCAACTTACAAAATCAGCCCCAGAGTTGAACAAAGGAGCTGTCAGTTTCAGCACCACGGACAGTTCCTGTCATCTTCCCCATGACGAGGCGCTGCTGGCAGCAGCAGCAGCAGCCCGCCGGTTTTATCTGCTGCACTTTGTAACATCACACAGAAGTGACTTTAGGAATTCATTAATGCTAGACCCCGCGCTCATAAAAGAAAAATTACACCGAAAAATCCAGAGTGACACTCAGACATATTCTGACTTTAACGTGGAGTGGAGATGTGGCTCACCTCCAACCGGCCTCTGACACGTCGTCTCTGCCAGCATAAAATAGATATAGGTCACCTGACAAACTAAAAACAGTTAAATAAAACGTCTGCTGCTCTGGTTAACGGAATATAAGACCGTCTCAATGCAGTCCAGGCAGCAAACAGCGAGACTGTAATGGTTGGATAAAAAAACCTGTGTTTCAAGAAACCCAAATAGTCCCTCATATGTGTGTGTGTGTGTGTGTGTGTGTGTGTGTGTGTGTGTGTGTGTGTGTGTGTGTGTGTGTGTGTGTGTGTGTGTGGGTGTGTGTGTGTGTGTGTGTGTGTGTGTGTGTGTGTGTGTGTGTGTGTGTGTGTGTGTGTGTGTGTGTGTGTGTGTGTGTGTGTGTGTGTGTGTGAGTGAGAGCATAAAGCATACACTCACAGCACATGTTCAAGATGAGCCCAACAGACACTGACCGACGGACCACCAACGGTCTCTCTTCAAAACGACTTGTAGCCGCGTCAAGAGAAAGAAGATAAAACATTACAAAATAAGGCTGACAAGTCCTGAGGGTTGCCACTAAGGCTCATAAGTGGTCTGGCATGTTTTGTGTGATACAGGCGCACTTCCAGAAATAGGACCATCATCAATCATCACTCAGACTCCTGCGTCATGCGTCGGCATTCGCGCGGTTCCACCCATGGGAGCGCGCCGTTTGTCCTCATGGGAAACTCGTACAGTAGGTCGAAATGGCAACAAACCCAAAGCTTGTTGGAATGCGCGCCGACGAAACAAAGAGCCGTCCCGTCCCGTCCCCCCACCCCCCAATACAGCGAAACGGCCGTACTCATACTCAGGCTTTTGTGAGGGCAATAAAAATACATTTTAATTTAAATTTTAAAAAATCACAGCGTGTGCGCAAGTTTTGGCATCTCGTGTTCTCAGTGACGCACACAATCATTTCAAACGCAAGCGCTGGGAGTGTGTGAGGGGTGCATGAGACACACACAAACAGAGAGAGAGAGAGAGGGAGAGAGAGAGAGAGAACGATAAGTTATTTATGTGGCGCAACCATTAAAAAACTTGGGTCTATTGTTAAATCGCAGCCTGTTTGCCCCGTATAAAGACAGGATTGTGCATATAATAAGGCTTACTGGTAGACTGCCTTCAGGGAAAGCTGCCGCTTCGTTTACACCTTTATCTAAATCCTCTCCTTAGTGAGCTCCAGTGAGCCCGGCGGTGTGTGTGTGTGAGAGAGAGAGACTGCACTGCAGAGGGCTTCTCCGGCATCTCCAAGACTGAGCTCATGAGCAAACATGAGCAATATCGTGAGCCAAATATACAAAATAGGGGCTCTCCGTCCAAAAGAAAAGAGCGAGAGAGAGGCACTGAGATTCCTTCTCTGCCCACTGCGACACATACCATTTAATTATTTACCTATTGCTTTTCCTGAATGTTGCAGCCTGTAATAATCTATATTCGACTTCATCTCGTTGCTGCAACAGCGGCAGATGCTGAACTTCTCCACCTCACAGCGTCTGACCGGTTCAGAAGGCTTTTTTTCTTTTTTTCTTAAAGCGGTGAATATCATCACATCTCCAGCACCGCGTGAGATCTTTCTTGCCAACTGGTGCAACTGTTCAACAGAAACCCAGTGTCACAGGCGGTCAATTCATTGCCGCGATAATCGAAGAACCGTATACACACACTGAGGTCTGAAAACTTTATGAAATGCTCAGGAAAAAAAAAAAGACCGTGTTATGTCGGCGAGCCAACGGGGAAAACTGGCCTACCTTCAACTCGATTCCAAAATGGTACGACGCCGTTTGTCAGTCAGCGGGGAAGGCTTTGGACATCACAACTCCGGGTCAATGGAGAAAAGACGTTTCCATAAAATGGGTGCAAGCCAGTGATAGTCTGTGTCTCGGCGAGGTCACCCATTCAGCCAGTCGTCCGGTTTTAAATCCAGAATAAATGGAGATCTTGTCTCTGTCCTTTGGGGAAGAAGTGCGCCAAGCGCTCTCCTACGCAGATGTGACTTTGCGCACTTGAAATAAAAACGGATGACGGGTTAGAAACGAAGAAGAAGAAAACATGAATTACTACAACAAGCAATAAAAAGGTATACCAAAAAAAAACGAGTGTGGGGGCGAAGCTGCCAAATGAGCAACCCCACACACGAAACCTGACAGCTGACTTTTACGCAAATCGTGCTCAATTACTGGTCCTCTCCTGGGTGCTTCACCATCCCAACACGCACTGGTCGGTGCGATCCCCACTCAGCAGCGCCGCGGTGGAGATGGGGGTGGGGGTGGGATTGAGGGGGTGGGGGGGTGGGGACAAGAAATGTATGGATATAATGGCCAGATCCGATGGGGGGGTTTCCTCCACAGCTCAAGCTCTGTGTAGTTGCAATGCACACGAGGAGGGGGGGGGAGGATCTCTCCCCGGTCCTAGTGCACCGCACACACGCCGTCCCCTGCTGGCTCTGAACACGCGCCGCGGCAGCACCTGCACTCTGTCATTTTCATCGATCCAAACAGTGAAATGGATGAGGGGGAAATAAATTCCGGCAGACACCTATAAGTCAACTCAAAGCTACAACGCTGAGCAGAGAGAGGGTCCTCGCTTGATGGGAGATGGAGAGAGGGGGTTAGAGGCTGGAATGGGAGGGAGATGAGAGAGAGGAAGGGGAGGGGGGGTGAAAAGGAGAGAGGGTGCAACTTCATACACTTATAAATGAACCACGATACAGTCAGTCCCGTATACTGCTGGTGGAAAGAAATAAAGTCTCATTCACGTTTAACGTCCGTGCGAACCAGTGCACGACAGGGCGGGGTCCTAAATGGCGCAATCCTTTTGAGAGGAACACGTGTGTAGTTACGAAGCAAAACACAGAGGTGATAGACATCACGGGCAACATGGAAATCAAGCAAATGCATCTTTAAGTTGTGTATAGTTAAAGTTGTTTGTGTTTTTTATCAAAGCGGCCTGGATCCTTTAAACAAGACATAATGTGGACACTTTTCAGCCGCGTTATCCTGCACCGGGCTCAATAGACTTCTCGTGCAGACTCACAAGCACACACAGGAGCGACAGCTTTCAGTTGAAGCAATTTTACTGTAGCAGTTGTGTTTTTTTTTTTTTATCCTGCTGGAATCACATTACTTTAAGCAATTCAGATAGATTGTAGCATTGGGATGGAGTCCTGAAGGCGCTATAGGCCACCTACCTGCTGCCCCAGAGCCTGCTGCTGCTTAGTAAGAGAGGACCAGCGGGATAAAAAAATATTCATGTAGGCTATGTCAAAAATTCAAACACTTTTAATTCAGTCAAGGTGGCACGCATTGAAAACTCTGAACGATTAACACGTTTAGTGCTGAGGTCATAACACTGACAAACTAATCTTACCAGAGGTGAATTTAAGATTTACTCTGAGTGATGTTGAAAAAAGGATACTGAAGTGAATATCAACCCATATTATAATGTCATGAGTGGCTTATGTAGGTTTATATGGTGGAGAGGAATACTGTGAGACAGTAGCCTGTTCTACAAACATGAAGTTGCACACAGATTTAAAGCCAAACTTGAGTATTTTCTCTGCGCAGATGTAGAATTGTTTCCACGCAGCCAATCAAGTCTTTGCATAAAGCAGCGATATTGTTCTGTCACACATGAAGACGGGTACACCGACTAATGGCCAGACAACAACCTGTTAACCCACATTATCTTTCCTGCCAAAGGTTCCTCTTCTCTAAAACATGAGCACCAGTGCACCAGACAGCAGGCTATGCACAGTAGCTAATTAGGTAGCTGGTCACAGCTGCGGCAAAATTAAACTGGATTTCAATTTTAGCCTACCTGCAAACGTCACGTCCGTTAAGGTGCTGATGTGACTCCCACGCTTACACTGCTAACAACACACTGCTAATGACTTGTAGCCCGCACACTGCAAGTAACCTTTACTTGTTACTTGTTACCCTGCTGCAGCTCTCCTGTCAAAGTATGCCCCCCCCTCTATTCAATATGAGTAGTGTTTCCTTTCAAATATTTGTTTTCTCGTGGCGCCCCCCTTGTTTGGAGTTATAGGTGCAGGTTAAGGTGAGGGGGAAACACATATTTCATGAATCGCATCCATTGGCCCCCCTCACTTCCGTCTTCACCTTGCACATCAGCACTGGTATGCAAAGAAAACACGCGAGGAGGCAGAAATCAAGGAAACACGTTGTTGTTTTTTTTTGAGAAATGAGATGTCCTATCCTCTGAACTGTCACCTGAAGCGACGCTCGTTTCGGATGGCGGTGGCACAGCTGGATCATCGGGTTTTAAAGGCTTTTGTTGGTCTGGAGTTTGTTGCATATGCACTGTCCAAAGGAGACTATCCTCTGCCAGCAAAGCAGTGTTTTTTTTAAGTCTCTCTTTCTGTTCCCCCCTAAAATAAACGGACAACCATCTGCTTATTGAGTACAAACTTGCAATATTCTGTATTTTGACTGTGTACAGATCAGTCAAACATATAGTTCTTAACTGCTCAGACGCTGAATTAACATGGGACATCTCTACTGGCAGAATCCTTAAATAAAGAATGTTATCTGTGTCTGTTTGTTGATTTCAGGTCATGATGACAATAGTGTTATAACTTGAAGAAATACATTTACAGCCCAAATGTTTTAGCGAAAGCAGAAATTATGTAAATATCTCACATAGGTTCTGAAAGACACACTGGGATTTTCATCCTCACATGGGAGTGACTGGAAATGATGATGTGGGTATTTCTGAAAGACATCTGACTCTCCTCCTCTCTTATTCATGATACAGATTAAAAGGGTAAATAAACAATGAGAAAACATCTTTCTAATGAATGAAGACAAACACAACACAGATCCAATTTTTTTCATCTGATTGTTGAAACATCAAATCTAAAACCTAGGAGCATTAAACTTGAGTTGGTTCTGTTGTTCGTGTGTCAACTTCAGTGTAAAACGGCATTAATGCTGCGATGAAGAGATCAGTTTGATCAGCTGCAGCGTCCAATCACTTAAAGATTTGAAATGATGAAGTATGTCGTTGGATCGGTAAAAGACTTCCACGAAGGCTGGTCTTGTGTTTCCTCCTCCTCCCACCTCTTCATCATTCCTTTCAGCAGATTGAGTCCAGCGATGTCACATAATTCCTTGCATCCCGTATTCATCTCCGCTTGCTGTTTAGGATGAGCAATCAGTGGTGAGGAGAAAATATATCCTACTAATTCATGTAATTTATGTCTGAAAGAAACACACACACACACACACACACACACACACACACACACACACACACACACACACACACACAGACACACACAGTGAATACTTGAGTGTGTGTGTGTTCTGTTAGAGGCTGGTTTAGCATCTTTTTGGATAAAAATTACCCTACAGTAAAAGAACATTTGGGTTGCCACTCCAACACAAACTAAGCTGAGTATATTGGAAAAGCTTTTATCCTTGAGGCTAAAGAGTCCAATTCAAAACCTCAATCCCAGTTCTTAGTTAAGACTCAAAGGCCCTCCTATCAAACAGTACATTATAAATTGATTTCCCCTCTTTTGACCCCATTCGCAGGAAGTGTGTACACAAAATACAAGTCTATGCAACTCTCAACAACAAACTCGCTTTTTCCTACCTATTTCTTGGGTAGCTAGTAAAGTAACACAAACTGTCCACAGCGTGTCCTGTGGATTATCTAGGGGGACAATGCCTCTGGAAAGAAAACTCTCTTTGTGGGATTTTTTACCAATGCTGTGAGCACTGCAAACAAAATCCCTTTCACCTATGCCAGCTCTCAAACAGCTATGAGCAGATGTACCTTTTTTTTTTCTACATACACAAAAATTCAGAGTGTGATCCCCCATCATGTTAGAGCAATCACCAGTGGTATAGAGATTTATTTTAGTAGAAGTTGTACTACCACACTTTAAAAATTACTCACTTACTTATAAGGAAAAGTCTCGTGTTGTGTACTGAATTTATGAGCAAAATGTATTTAAAGTATCAAAATGAAAGTAGGAGTGTCATGCAATTATATAACTATTATTGTATGCGTAGCATTTTACTGTTTTAGTAAGTCGAGCTGGACCTAGTTGTAACAAGTTCACTCTCTGTTTGGTAGTTTAATCTATCACAATTCATCAAAAAGTATTAGCTCCTTTTATGTTTTATACGAAATAATGAAATGCAGTAAAAAGCAGAATATTTCTTTGGTACTATAAAGTAGCATAAAAAGCTGATTCTGGTCACCGGCTCCTACTTCATCACATGAAGAGTTTTTGTGGGAAGAACAAATCTATAAAAGACATTCATTCATCCAAAACAGCACACACACGCCCATTATTGACTTTTGAGCATTCTGTCGCTTTCTTTAACTCTCTGCTGGCATTTTGGTTAAATATATTATATTGCTTTGTTGTATTAATTATAACCTGTTGACCCAGGGAAGTCGCTTGAAAACAGTTTGAACAGATTAAAGCCAGTAAACTGCGATATTGTATCAACATCAAAAAGGAAAATAAAAGCTTACAGAGAATATCCACATCAGATGTCCCTCACTTAAGAACACATTAATCCCTTTCAAATGGCATGTCATCTCAATTATAGGGATTATCAGCAGGTTTACACATTATCCTGCAAAAGCAAATGACCCTCAGACAACAGCAATGATGTTACAAAATAGGAAAGCTAGAAACAGACAGATGAAAATACATTACAGGCATGAGAAGCTCAACGACAGGACGAGTGCACTCCAGATGCACCTGTGTGTTTGTGTGCCAATATGAGGACACCTCTCTTTATCAAATCCCATCAGAATCTGCGGCGTCCGTGAACTAGATGGGACAGAAGAAGGCTTTCTTGCGTAACCACAGTTGCCCAGGGCGAAGGAAACTCGTCACAGACGTATCAGCCTCCACAGTTTTTTTCCTTTCAGAGTGTGAGTAGGTACCTGACCGGTATCCGTCATGAAGAAAATATAGAGCCTGACTGATATGACATAAATACTCCTCTTCATTCTCTTTACAAAAAAATCTCACCCACTCACTCGCTCACTCACTTATTCGCTCACTCACTCACTCACTGCTGCCTGCTTAATATTCAGTAGATAAATGGGGCATAAGTGATGCCATAGAAACTGCTGAGAGATCAGAGGACCCCATCACATCTCACGCCCACATTTCTCTTTTTCCCCTGCTGCTGCATTGTCCAGTCTACTAAATGGCTCTCCACGGCAGCTTCTTTGACAACACAGTAGCAGCTCCGTATGAAAGCTATCAGTATTTCTTTTTTTTTAAATGGGCCGACTTTGTTTTAAAGAGCAATATCTTGAATTCCCATCATGTCCCACTTTCACGCACAGACAGAAATAGACTTTGCATTAAAATACAATCAGATAAAAAAAAACAATTAATTCCTTTTTCCAAATTGAAAATATGAAAAAAAATGATGTGTATTCTCGTTAGGACTCACACGAATATATGTAGCCACAGCTTGCACATATGGGGGTGTTCATGTTGAGGCATTACATTTTATCTATTAAGAACTCTTAACCTTCATTCAGACTTGTGTTAGTTGTTTTCTTTAACCACCTGGGAGCAGCACAGCAAACTGCAATGACAACATTGACGTATTATGTCCTTATAAAGTTGAAATAGTGGACATGTTAGCAAACAGTTGCTTTTTTAGCTCATGCAGCAGACACAGAGCATCGTCAGCCTGGACGGTGCTGGAGAGGTGAGACTGAACCAAAACAGTAAAACCAAAAACAAAGAGCTGAAAGACACTAAGACGCTCTGCATAACTAAGGGGAACTGTAGCGCGGGGGCAATAATTCTCTGTTATGTTACACATAGCCATTTCAAATTGACATCAACAGTGTTCCTTATCATCCCGGTGAACCTTCTCCTGTGGAGTCGCAACATGGATTCAAATACAAAGGAACTGGTAATTCTGAAGAAGAGGTGGAAACAATCTAAAAACAAAGTCGATGATGGCTGGTTTTGCACCCGTGACAGTACTTTCACAATACAGAGAAGCCAGTCCCTCGCTCTCACGCTAATCACTGTCAAATAGAACATCTAATAATGTTTGCATCTCAGCATAACAAAATGATTCTCTGTCTCTCATCAATCTGTTTCCTTTCTGTCTGCCATTTGTCTTCCCTATACTTCACACACACAAACATACAGACAAGCAGATGTTTCACAGGGTGTGCTGACTGATACATGCCCAGTGCCTAATTGCAGGTTCATGAAATCTGCAGGTTGCAGGTGCCAAGCAGTTTCCAAACGGATGCCAAGCGGTTGCCGTGACAGCAGGTCAGGACCTTCCAGTAATTGTAGAGATGATGCTATTACCCCTGCTCATCTGGTATGCCAGCACAAAACCACTGTAAGTCAGAGCACACGATTGAAATAATACCAATACATCAGAATGAGTCAGTTTATTGTTTTCAGTCCCTCGGGGGGTTTACTTTCCAAAACGTGAATTCATTTTTCAAAACTGTACCTTTATGCCTGATTTCCTCCATCAATAATTGATACTGCCAAGGTGTATATCTGAGATATGATGGATCTGGGGTATTTAGAGACATTATTCTTGATTATGTAATTATGTAATTATGTATTTATGTATGTATGATGTTGTATTGATAAATGACCTTAATGTCAAATGTCTTCCAAATGTGAAGTCTCATTTTAAAGTACAGAACATGAGAGAAGATGGTTAGAGAGGGGAGGTATAGGAGAACAACTCGTCTGTCTGGGCTTTTATAAGAATATACCACCCACTGCTGGATGCTCACAATCTAAAAACACTCATCATGTAACCGCTATTGTGTCAATGCGGTGGTGAGATTTAGTTATGACGCAAAAAGTCTTGGAAAGAAAGGCCAAAGGGGTCCAATATATTTGGAGGCTCACTTCCTGTTTCTTCTCTAAAATGGTATGTTTTGTAACAGGACCTAGCAGGACTGATCACTGCATTCGTCCGAGCTTTTTCACTGCCTTGTTATTTGTCTTCATGCTGAGAGTTTGTGAGAAGCTGGAGTAACATTCATCACATTGTACAGCTTAGCTTCTTTCAGCATACTGAGTACTGCTAAATATTTCAACAGGGAACTAGATTTTCTCCCTCTGCAGCTCACCAACAAACCATCTCCAACCCACAGAAATGATCATAAGAACTAAAAAAAAACAGTGAAAGCAGAATCTCCTCACAACAGCCAGTGAGGAAGAGGGAGGAGGGAATAGCTCAGAGTAGCACTCTGAAAACTCTGCAAAGAAGACGCAGTTGTGAGCGCCTGCAGTGGAAATGCTGAGACACTAAGAAGGAACTTAAATGCGCTAAATTCGAAATTCAGAACATTTATATAGCAGCAAACGACTATTTACAATGTAAAGATATAGTGGAGTAATGTCTACCTGAGCAGAGAATGAAGTCGCTCTCCCTCCTGTGTCTGTTGTAATCTGAGCTTGTCTGTCCTTTGTGCACATATAGCCGGGCCGGCCGCGCGTGCACGTGAGTGCGTGTGCCCCACTGGCTAGCTAGCTAATCGCAGCAGCTTTGCACTGTGCTTATACTGCAGCTACAGCTGATAACAACGTACAGACCCATGGCACCGTGACAGAAGGAAACGCTCACCTTCCGGTTTCCGTTAACGCTGTTAGCTCTGTCATCCCCGTTGCTGTCGCTTGCACTGTTCACGCTGTCAGCACCGTTAGCTACTGGCTGTCGGCTCAGCCATGTTGTCGCTAAATTTAGCACCTTTAATGCAATTCAAAGACTATTCGATTTAATTTGTAAAGCCCAAAACCACCAATCAGAAATTCGCCTCAGAGGGCTTTACAATCAGAAAAGGAAAACTCCCCCCCAAAGAAACCTTTAACTAGGAAAAAAGGGAGAAACCTATGGGAGAGCAACTGAAGGGGTACTTCTCCCAGGATAGCCAGAAGTACAATAGATGTCAATAGATGTAATAAACATAATAAAATTACAACAATCCAAATGACAAAAATGATACATATAATAGCAGTAGAAACACAAATAATAGCAGGAATACTATTTGTAATTGTATGTCCATCAGATGTGGGTGCATGGCTAATAGAAAAACTTCAAACCACAAATTTATTTTGCAAAAAGAAACTGTTAAAAAAGATTCTCAATAAGCTGACAAAGAGCCATATAACCTCTGATACAGCCGAAAACAACGCTTTGAGGGTTAGGGTTAGTTGTGGACCGAACCTATACAAATTTGAAAGCTGAGGAGACTCTGTAGGTTCATCACTAAGAGTGACCCCTGTCATTTGATACATTGTTGTAAAAATATTGATTATAGCTACAGTCAAGGGAAACTATCATGCCGTTACACCATAAAGACATGTGCAAAATAACTGTTTATGTTATATGCTCGGCTCAGATGTTTTGGTGTATATGAGTGTGGTAACCATTTCTAAACATGGTGTCCTTGATCCATCGAAACGTTGCCCTTTTTAAATGAATTTGAGGTATGGAGTGAGTGTGCAGGCGTTACTTTGCTGATACACTTGTCAACATCATTAGCCAGTCTCATTAAGGTCTCCTATCTAAACTGAATTATACATCAAGTGGCCAATCAAGAGCGTGCATCCAGAGCCGTCATGGGAGCATTCTTGATGATTCCCATTTGAGGCTTTTCCTTTTAATCAGACGGCTGCAGCAGGATCAGCGTTTTCCATCTAAAGGAAAACAGGGCAAGGTAGATTATGTGAACGGTGGGTTTTATAAAAGAACATCCAAAACATGGTTATTGGTCCTGTTTCAGAGTATGCATTCCTTCCCTCAAGGAAAATACAAATTCAATTGATGGTTCAGATGTTGGCAGAATGGAAAGAACAGGAAAACCTCACATTATTCCGACTTGAAAGTGTTCACAAAAGAAATCAGTTATTTTCGCCAAGTTGGAGATGAAGTGAGATATTGTCACTGTCAGAAAATTCCCGATATCTCTGAAGACTCTGAATTAAAAGTGGGAGGCTGACTTGAATGTTTTTCATGTGTGGGCTGTTCATAATTATAATGATAAGATTGAGAATGTCCCTGAATTACTATACCACCTTTTGGTGGGTGGATTGAATTTTATATAACAACAACAAAATGCCACAATGGTGTTTATTAAATGGTCAAATATTTTTAAAGTAAAATGTGAAAAAGTGGACACCAGGGTCCAGGACCACCTGCTTTCACAAAGAGGTTTTGAAGTGGGCATTCAGGAACAATCAGTACAATGGTAAGGAGGATACAAAAATGTAAAATGAGTAAGGAAGCACAGGAACAGTAAGGGATTATTTGGACTAAATATTTTAGTCTCCATATGGCTAAGAGTCTGTAACACATCAGGATGTTTCTCTCAAAGCTGTCTGATTGTGCTCTAGTTGAGAAAGTGTATGTTTGCAATACCATACAGTACAGACAGCACTACATTTGCAACGAAGGACAGATGTGAATTTGTGCAATAAGACAACACTTATAGTGAGGCATTTGAGGACATCTGTCATCTTATGTCTTTTATCTCTCTCTCTCTCTCTTTTTAACACAAGGTTACCAAGCAACCTTTTAATCACGTAACTCCTCCTCGGAACATCAACTTTGTTTGAAAACAATTGTCCCCTCCCTGTCCCTCCCCATCGCCTGTAGTGTTCATTAACATAGAAATTGACGAGCCACAATTGATGCTCTAAAGCAAAGTTCAGACAGCAAGGTCAGCCAAGAATCAGTAATTAAGCCAGTCCTTAAAGTGTGGCGGATCGGCTTATTAGTAGTGCAGGCCGGGACTCATCCACATAGAACCAAAAATGGAAATAAAATCCATCTCATTCACGGAGAAGCCCGCAGGACGTCGGCACTCAGCGTGTAAAACAATTACAGACAATTACATCAGGCATAGAGGGTTGAAAGTGGACTTTGTCTCCTTGCCTCTAACTGTCTTTTGAGGGACACAAAAGTTGTCTCACATTGTGTGCTTACATATATATATATATATATATGTCTAAAGTTTTCGTTGAAAGACAGCTCCATCATTCATAAGGGAAAATTGTCCTGAAGGAGCTCACTTGCTGCAACAGGAAATCCGGGGCCCCTCGCCCCAGTCAGAGCAAGGTCTGGCTTCTGATATGCTCCTCAAATATGCTCAATTACTTGTCATTTCAAGCCCAATTTGGCCCAAATGGGGGGGGGAAAGAGACTACATCCTCTGATAACTTTTCCCTTCTACTGGGTCTCTCTTCCCTTAGCTCTCTCACATTAAACAGCCATAACAGCAAGTATTTGAACGGTTTGAAGGACAAAAAGGGCGCTTTCAACTACAACAGAGATGATTTATTCATTGTTTTAAGCTCCATTGTATCAGAGGCCCTATCGCAGGTGGTAAAGGCGGGCTAGATCTGCACTTAAATTGTCTGGCAGAGGCAGTCGCTCTTTTACTCTCTGTGTATCTTTCCCTCTTCTTCTGTCTCTGACACGGCAGTGTTTTTCGATGCTACAGTAGGAGCAGTTGATGTTGATGTTAGGCCATTAGCAGGTGCTGTAACTGGAGACTTTCGTACCGTACGTCTGCATTTATTTAGCTTTTGGGCACAGAGGCTCGCGCTGGCTCGTCTCTCCTGTCTCCTGTTTAATTCACTCTGACTCTTTGCGTACTGCAAGAGGAATAAACATGGAGACTGTGAATTATTTAGCTGGAATATGGAAATCATACAGAGAGCAAACACACTTTACCTAACATAACATCTTTAGACCTCTATCATTCCTACTGTGCTTGTTGTTCCACAGGACATAAAAACGCTGAATAATATAGTGTCTGCTTGTGCTTAAGTGGCTGTTATTTGGGCAGGTGAAGTCTGTACTTTTTGTCCCTCCAGTTGTGAGGAGAAGAGAAACAGGCAGGTTGGCGAGCTGAGAGAGCTTTTCAAGTGGTTTTGTACAAACTTGTCACATGCACTCCCAACAGCCGGAATACTATTAGAACTCAGAGACAAGGCAGCAGGAGCCACACAGCTATGGGCTGGACAGTCAAATCCACCCTCTCTGTATTGCAACAGTTAAACACTCAGTTCATGACAAGACACGGTTTGTTGTCGTATAAATTCCTAAAGGGGGGATGCTTGACCCCTTTAACCTCTTCCAGGAGACTCAGGGTCTGACTACAACTCTCTAATATTGAGTGCAATCATAGTTATTGTCAATATTTATGTAGGATTTTATGTCATTATAGTGAGACTCTATACTATTTTGTTCCAACATCCCCCGACCCCAAGATATAGAGCCCTGCTCCCCCACAACCCTGCCTACAATTCGGCTACACAATGTCAACATTTAAGACCACTAAATCCAAATGATAAGAATATATTTTTCAAAAATGTAATTACAAATGGTATGTAAAAAGTATGTAATCTAATTTCATCCTGAGGGGGGCACCCCGTTGGCTTAATGTCAAAGGTAGCACACCGTATACCTGCTATACGCCTGTTTCCTGTCTGTCTGTCTCTTATTATATCATACAATCAAGGCGGAAAGGCTCCCCCAAAAATCTTTAATTTCCTTCTCCTTTAATTTCCTGCTCTCAATGGATTTGATATAATTAATTTGTCTTCAACTGAGCATTGACAACAGCCTTGTGTTTGAAGGGTTACACAGGACATTCTTCCAGGAGACCACTGTTTGTGTCCAGTGAGTTGCTAGTGCCGTTGGCCTCGCTAGCCACGTGAATCTTAGTCAATCGGTAGTGAGTTAAGTTAATGTCAACAAGGCTCAATACCTAAACTTAAGTAAATGGTTTCGTTGCCTAAACCTAACTTCCTGTTAAGACAGACATTTATTTTGAGAAGACACTATGCATGTTACGAGTGGAAACTGACACGTCCAAAACCGAAGCTAGAGGGGCACGTAGAGCGACATAGCCACTGACCAAGCTTTGGTATTTTTAGAGTTAGGAGTGAGAATGTGTTAGTAAATCGATGAAATGTGATCCAGGAAATCTAGTTTGAGTTGCTGATCCATGAGACTTGAAGGCTTAATAGACCCCAAATCGCTCCACAGTTGTATAATATTATGAGGCAGGATTTGATTGCCCTGGAAGGATAGTGGTTGCAAATATTTGACCTTTTGTCACCATGATTGCACGGTAGACGTAAGAGATGCAAGTCGTTCAAGTAGTGAAACTAAGTAATCTACCAGGATTGTGCGTTTGCATGTATTTGACTGGCCAATGCAGTGCATTGCCGCTTGGTCATCACTTTGCATTCGGCAAAAAGTTGAGCCAAGTTCAACTTTTTAGCTGGACGACCCTGTGTTTATTTGCTGGCGCCCTTATCTGTATTTCAATTTTCACACATCACAAAAGATGGTCGGAATTTTTGCCAAATTCATTGAAGCTTACATTTTAAACTAGACACCCAATATTGAGACTCAGAAGATACATCTTGACTGTTTACATGTGCATGAAACAAACGGTCCTGTGGAGACGGCTACATGCAATTTTCCCTTGTGTTAATTGGAGGGCATCCGAAGACAGCTGTTGGAACATCTGCTAGCACTGTGTCACTCATGCATCAAGTGTTTCCGGTTCAATCTGGGCTAATGGGTGAGAGAGACAGGCCAAGATGCATCGTCAGTGCACCCCAGCTGCAATTTCAATAATTGCAGTGGAAAGTTGTCATGGACACTCGCTCCTCTTTGTCACTGCTCAGCAGCTACGTCATCGAGAGACATGTTGCAGTCATTGCTCGGTTTTGTCTGGAAGGAGAAAGTGTGCTGGTGTGGTTGAGACAGCGAACCTCCAGGTATATGTCGCCAACTGAGCCAAACAACACACAATCAGGGTCCTCTGAGTGGCACCGATTGACGCTCAACGGTGAGAACAATCTCCACCGCACCACTATTATAATAATTTGCTCTCAAGCTCACTGATTTATAGCGTTTATCTAACGTAACTTTTTCCGAGCAATGAATCTAATCAGAGGTGAGAAGAATGCCCCAATCAGCCCACCGTGACAACACACACAAAGGACGAATTCAAACACAAAACCCGGAGTAGTAACGGAAAGGCAGCAAGACTTTGAAGGTCAAAAAGACAGACCGAGAGAGCGAGGGACAGAAGGAGATCACTTTTAGCCTAGAGTGACAAAAGGAGGAGTGTTAGATGCTTTGCCACTTCATCATTCGCCATTTTTGCTGTGAATGATTTTGCATAAATTTGAGTGATGACTCATGATGCACTGATTGATTTTCTCTACAGCTAAATGCTTGTAATTAGTTACTGGAAGTGAAAAATCCCATAAAAACCAACCATGTGAATGACTTTCTTGTAAAAGTTGAAGTAGTTTGTGTCACTCTGTCTTCCTTCCGAAAGAAGAAAAAAAAGCTCCTCTATTCAAAGTCATTGAAAACGTGTCCTCAATAGGCCAGCATATTAGACACATATAACAATGCATGTCTGGCCAGTCATGCCGTTATTGTTGTGTTCATTATGGTGGGATGGGAAATTGGAGTGGGTGTGTCATTAGTAGTAAGCTGATCTGGAGTAAGGCAGTAGGAGTCTCCCCTGGCTCGCTCATGTCTGACAGAAGATTAGTATGAAGGATGTTCTTCATTTGTTAAGTGCTGATACTAATCCCATCTATCCACGTTATGAAGTGACACTCTGTCTTCATAGGGCCTGGACAGCGTCTTAAAAGATCAACACTGACGGAAATTAAAACCAGAACCTGCTGCCCTTTATTCCGCCATCAGTTATTCATGTCTCTGTGTTATGACAACCCAGTGGTCTGTTTCTTTTTTTAGGCTTTCAGATGTATTCACATAACACAAAGCTTTAATGGAAGTAACTTGATGACATGATGATACACATAGACCATTACTCAGTTAAAAATACTCAGAGGTTTTGCAGTTACAGACCTAGTCTGGCATGACCAGTAGTTTACGGTGCCATGTTATTTGCGTAAAATAAAAAAGAAGATAGACAGCTTCTCAGTGAGAGAAACGCAAATTTAATTTCAGAACTGTACCTCCACTAGAAAGTTTGTTTAAATAGTAACATCGTGTAGCAGGAAGCAACACTATTCTCCATTTCTCTCTTTTCTTGAGATTTTGAGTAATCAGTCAAATTTGCATCAAAAACGTCTAAAAAAAATAAGAAGATATTTAAAGTCCTCGCACAGCCCTGTGAACACCTTCCGATTTTCGCTAGATGTTACCTAGCAACACAAGCGGCAGGAATTGTAATGCTCAGGATCTTTATTTTAAGACATATAAAAACAAGATCAAAATGAATTACATGACAAAATCATATCTTAAAGTTGATTTTATACAGTATGGGGTATTTTCTTGGCAGTATTACACGATACATAGATCTTGGATAATAAGCTCAAAGATGTATGATTATTGATTTTAAGGGCATGCACCTTGTTATGGCTTGGAGCTACCCTCTTATTTATGGTGTGTGTAAACAGCTTGTAAACTATCCCTTACATAACTGACATTACACTACCCACTAAGTTTGCTGACCCAGTAACTCTCATGCTACTCTTATACTACATTTTAAAATTGTTTTACAATTGTCACATGATTGCCACAGAGGCTGCTGTTCAGCAAAAGTGAGAGTTTTGTCCATTTTGGTTTTGGGGTTTCCCCATTATGGCACAATGGATAGGACAATAATGTGTAATGTGTTGTACATCTGAAACAATTAATCAACTGAAAATTACATTTAAATTCTTTCCAAATGGAGAAGTAGCGCTGTGAATTGGATGCACTTGGCTTTTTAACTGACAATTCGGGCCCTGGTAGCTGAACATGTCTTATAGACGGAACAATTATCATACGATTAATCATAATAAAAACAGGTCAAACCAATGTCACGCGATGGCAAACGCAGAAATTAAGAAACCAAACAACGCTGTCATAAAGTGTTACCAAACAGCATCCGTTGCTTCAAACGTTATAGTTCCGGAGGGACCATAATATTTAAGCAACAGAGGGTGTTGGGACGTTAATGTGCCGAATGATGGAGGTGGGTTCATAAATAGCACCCACTGAGCTGGCTGAGGAGGTTTGCAGGGGCTGCTGAACTTAGAGGCTTTCTTAGTGAATGAAAGTTCAGAAAGTGGTGAGGCGCTCCTCCACTCTGCGGCCCACACAGCCAGGCCTTCACAGCATTTTATGTAACCATGGATGGAGCAGAAGAGAGGCAACAAGAGAGGCAGAGAGATAAGAGAGGTGGTAAAAGATAGAGGTAGGAAGAGAAAAAGATGGAGTCACAGAGAGGAGACACAAAGTATATATAGAAACAATGAATACGATGTACACATACGGTACTTTTCCTAACTCTAAATAGTGCGATGGAATCGTATTGTTCGAGGCTGTTCAAAGTCACTTCAAAGGATAAAGCTGGCTATTCTACTTTTTCTTATTGTCAACAAATTCCATGAAAAGACCAGAACCAATTATATATTAGTGTCTCTCTCTCTCTCTCTCTCTCTCTCTCTCTCTCTCTCTCTCTCTCTCTCTCTCTCCTCTCCATTTGTGGCTCTCAGCCCATTTGTTTCCTATAAAGCCGTAAATCTTTAAATATGGCCTCATAAATGCATAGTTTCATTTTGTTAAAGGCTCAGTAATGTCCTAAAACACTTATCGATACTTATCAATAATTGTTGGTTTTTCAAGGGATTTGATAATGATAAGTAAATATAGAGTATATCAAACCTTATCCATTAAAGAAAAAGAAATCAGACAAAAAGCGTCACGTGTTGGATACAGTACACATAATGTACATGGACTCCCCAAACATACACATGCCGTATACATTACATGTTCTCACAGGATGAGTTTAGGATTTATGTCACAGGTCTGTTCATTTAATTAAGCTGGGTGTTGACCGATCATGGCCTGATCAACTGCTCCTGACCGGCCGTCAGCTGATTAAATACATTTCTCACATAAATTCATAAAATACATAAAACGTTTGGTCGGCCATGTGAGGCTCTCACACAGTTGAAACAGAGCCACGAGTCAATTCAGTGTCTTTTTTCTCACAGAGAAAGTATTTCACACAGACACAGTATTTGTAAAACACACACACACACACACACACACACACACACACACACACACACACACACACACACACACACACACACACACACACACACACACACACACACACACACACATTCCTAAATTACCAATATTGAACTATGATTATACAAAATGGGAAGCACTGTTTCTGTTCATGGATAAAATATGTTCTTTTAAGATGTTTTTCACTGAATAGATGCATGGAAAAATGCATTTAAAAAATGTGTAAGAAAATGTCCATTATGTGGATGAACTTTAACTTCATCATTAACCATTGTCTAATCAGGGAAAACTGACTGAGCATTAGGCTCTTTTACAGCGATGCCCTGAAACCACATATTGGCTAAAAGGATGCACAATATATAAGAGGGAAGGGTAGACATCAGTAATAAAAACAATACAATGTAGAAATGTTAAATGAAAACAATAAAAAAAACAACCACGTATGTGAATTAAGCAAAGCAGGAACACTGTACGACAGCCATATCATCTAACATGATCTACCGACACACACCTGTTCAATTTGAATACCTCTTGTAATTTATTCCATTTCTATTGTGCGAAAAAACTGAAGGTCTGATTTACCGAGCTCGGTATCGATCCGAGGAGTTTCAAGGGCTGACAAATACCTGTGAGCGTGTGTGTGATGACTAATGGATTTTTTGTTTTAAAAGAGAAGTGAGGGAGAAGAGTAACTTGTCCAGCAATGTCTTATAAACAAACTTTCCCTTCTAACACCGAGAGAAAACCACCCTGCATTCTTTTATAGTTCACAGCGGTGAGTTTTAAAACCACCCCCAGTAATAAAACATAGAGTTGACTATCAAACAGAATATTTTCACATTTTATTTTCATATGATTAAATACACTTAAGATGAATCAATTACCCAAATGACAATATCCCAAGTTTTCCTTAAAAAGAAAAAAAAAAAAAAACTGATGCGAATGACAAAGTCAAACCATCCCATATATTAGCAGTGACCTATGCAGGATGCTGTTCAAGCTGGTACTGACTATCCGAAGGGTGAGTTGTCAGTACTCCGCGGCTCGATCTTCTAATGCACCGTCAGCTTTGTAAAGTGGTTATGAAGAGCAGGAGTCATGGTTTCCAGTGCATAGAACAGGAAGATTGTCTCCGCGGAGCCCTAAAAATAGGTCATGCTCTGCTCTCTGATCTACTCCGCACTGTTACATAAAATATTCTCCGCTTTGTATCAAATCCGTGTTTCTTTCCCTCACTCTCGCACAGACATACAGTACACAAAACAGAATCCACACGCGGCAATTGCAGCACACGCAGTAGGCCTATTCTGTATTCATTACTAGAGCCTAATAGATAGAGGCGAGGAATTTAAGGCACTGTTATGCATGTAACATTAACAGGTGGATAAAGACGAGTGTCATTATCTACACTTGATGAGCATGATGGGCACTTCAGGAGGCGACTTAGTGGGGTAAGCGAGATTTCAGGTAAATTGTTTTCATTAACTTACACTGAACTATTAACGACTGGGTTAGCTCCAATTTGGTGGTTGCCTAGCAACAATAAAAAAAAAGACGCAGCAAACTGCAACTAAAACGGTCGGACTGCACACGTAACAAAAAGGCAGCGCGGTGCGTCTCGCTCTGTCTGATCAGGCCCTGGTACTCTGCCATTTGTGTTTTCTGAGCCGTTGTTTCTCTTCCAGATGAAAGTGGTTGAGATGAGAGGACAGCTTAATGCCACTGAGAGGAAAGATCATCTGAACCCTTCTAACCTTTTCTCTTAATCCCTGAGCAACATGACGCTCATTGACTATCAGCGCTCTGATAAACAAACACAGATTAACGCAGAGGAACTGAAACGCAGAGGCATTTCTAGTATTATGTTTGTGTCGTTATTGTTTCATCTTAGAGTGTACTTGCATCCATGCTTGCCAAGATGATATTTGCTCAAACATGTCAATGCCTTTACTTTTTGTACTTTTATAATTAACCACAGCTGCCCCTGGTCTTATTAGGAAGTCACTCCAAAAACGAGATGTTTTGACAACAAGAAGGCAAAACTGTGAAGAATTGGGCCTCTGTAAGGTCTCAGACATGAACTCAAGACTCTGCCAACACACTATAGGTCCAGCTTGTGTATATGACGCGCAATTAAACATTTATCAAGTATTATTTAAATGAGGTGCATGTGAATATCGTACTCAGGAGTGCTGAGTATTCATGCAGAGTCTGCCCTGCCTTGACAAGAAGATTAGTTTAAAAGCTGTTAAGAATCCAAAGTCAACATCCAAACAGAATGAGTGATTGCATTATTTATTACGTTGGTAGTGAATCGTGCACCCTGGGGGAAAGTAAGCATGAATAAACATTAAAGAACACAAACCAAACTGATGGAGCCAGACGTCAAATTGTGTTTGCGATAAACCACAGATTTAAAAGCTTTACTTTGTTAATATTTTAGTAGTTAAAGCCACAACAAGGAACTTTCATTTTGTGTTGATTGGCGGTCCCTCTGGACAAAAGCGGTAGTGTTGTAAAGCGCCATATACTCCGTTTAGAAAACCTCTCATAGAGTTCTCAACCTCCCACCGGAGCTCCGACTGCACGTCAAAGCCAGATCTGGGTCTGGTTGCTGGTTGAGGTGAGCTAAAGGAGTTTCTGTTGAATATAGATAACACATGTTGCACACACATAACAGATGTTGTCAATGACAAGGATCAGTTTTTTCTACTGACTGTGCTTCAGTAGGCCATGTAATATTTTACATTTTCACCTTTTTTAGCAAAACGTCTATAATCATAACTTGCTTCATTTGTATGTAAATGTTGGTCTGCTTGCACTATTGAAAGGCTGCAAATCAATCAGTGTGCTCCAGTCCCCTCTATTTCCCATGGCAATACAAAAAAACCGTTGCCAGATGAGATATGTGCAGTATCTCCACTTTGTTCCACGGTGTCCTTGTCGACCTAGAAGCTGCAGCACATCTGAGAGCGTTAAATGACCTCACTCCGGGCAAACCCCGTCCCTCACTCACTTCTCTCCCTCACTTCTCGCCGGAGGTTTCGATTAACAGCGCCCGCTTTGTTCTGACCCCCCCGGGGGCTAGTCCTATTGCAGGGCACCTGTGTGTGTGTGTTAATATATGTGTGCGTGGATGAGTGTGAGAGGAGTGCGATGCAGAGAGTAGAGTACAGAGTCTTTGAAGAGGGAGAGAGGAAAGAAGGGCTGCCAGAAACAGAAAAAAAAAAACACAAGAATACCCAGGGACAAAATAAACCTGTTCTGTTGAAGTTATTTTATGGAGAGGGTGATGGAAAATATCCAGAGAACAAGGGCACTGCATAGAGACGAGGGTGTGAGGCTCAGAAGGATGTGAGGGGGTACATACGTACATCCATACCACTCACCTCTCATGCGTCATCAGCATGTGATTCTTGTCTTTCTTAAAGAAAAACTCAACAATAGCACATTTGGTATTTCTGCATGTGTTGTGCTGTTCTTAAGATCTTATGATCGCTCTACTGAATGTTCAGAGGGAACCAGCTGACATGTATTCTTATATCTTGAACCTGTGTGTGTGTGTGTGTGTGTGTGTGTGTGTGTGTGTGTGTGTGGGGCTGATGTAATAACTTGTAAGACTACGTGATGTTTACTGGTAATATTATTCACTGCATAGAGTGTTTCATAGGCAGGATAGGCTCATAGAGTCGTAGCAGTCAAATCAATTATAGCTGTTCAATGAAAAAGAAAAAACACCCGGTAACTGAAAAGGTACCCATTTTTAAAAATCTTCACTTATAAATGATTTGTTTGTTCAACTGTTTATGTCTTTTGAAAAAAATAGTATTGTCATATTGAAGTACACAATCTATTTGTAAGTAATATGTGAATAATTGTACTATGTATTGATCTATTTATGGATTGTTCTATGTCATTTATGAATACATTTTTGTTTCATTTAAATATCGTGATCATTAAGGTTGTGATCATTTTAATGTGTTTAAGTATTAATCAATTCATTTTGGAAAAGTAATGTATGTGCTTTGTGTTTGGTGCCCAATTAAATATACACTTTAATGTATAACACCATGGAAGACCTTCAAAGTCATCTTGTCAACTCTTTCTACTCTTTGAATTTTCTGTAGAAAACCTTCTTTTTCCAATATACTGATGCACTGACGACGCAATATAAGAGAACTAAAA
The DNA here is from genome assembly GCA_032191485.1 of Leptoclinus maculatus. Classification (NCBI taxonomy): domain Eukaryota; kingdom Metazoa; phylum Chordata; class Actinopteri; order Perciformes; family Stichaeidae; genus Leptoclinus; species Leptoclinus maculatus. Next base: position 2,344,923 of record JAVDOI010000018.1, read on the forward strand.
TGTGTGTCCGGGTATATATACTGTATATATATATAGTAGTGTGAGCTCATGCCTGTATTCATTGCGGATCATTTCTCGGTTATTGTTTTCATCTCTTCCTGTCCTAGGGTTCTGAAGAGAGGAGAGCCCTTCTCAGACTGGGGGATAATGAGCCTCTGGTAATAGAAGGCACACACACACACACACACACAGCATTATTTCCATCTCTCCATGTCCAATACAATGTTGTGTGCCCTGTGTGATTACCAGGGGCATGTGATTAATAACATGTGTTCATCGTAAGCCCCTCCTGCTAGTCAATATGATCTATATTAGAATAAATGGGTGTCAAGGCACATGGCAAGACCATTCCTCAGGCCAGATCTCATTAATGTGTTCCCCCACTCATAACACAGAAACATATGGACCACCACCACACACACACAGACCAATATATATATATATATATATATATATGCACATATGTAAATATGTATATATACATATATTTATATTTTAAACATGGTAGTATATATATATATATATATATATATATAGACTAAGCATGTAAGCATGTTACTATGTTGTGTGCCCTCTGAGACTAATTTAAAGCCGGTTTAGCAACACTTGTGTTTAAATGCAGACTGACCCCAGCAACAAAATGTCTATACTGTATACAGTATACAATGCAGTGTATACTAAATGTCAACATTCATATTTTTCTTACTTTCAACATTTTACTGTCTGTGGTCAATGTATCTAATGCCTTTAAATAATATAAAGATCTTGTTAGCTTTGTATGATAAACAGAGATTTAGAAATGCTGCCAAGAGGACATCAAATTGTTTTTTTCTACTTCAGTTCCTTGTCTGAAATGGCCGGGTGACGATGGAGGTCCAAGCTGAAGACATGACAGTGGACACAGATTAGGCTACCTACCTTACACTTTGACCTCAAATGATTGGTTGGTGTAAAGTTTGAGTGCAATATAAAGAAGTAAAGCATATGTGTTTCTTAACATAAAGCCATAGTTTAAAGAAAATAACATATTTCCCCAAAACATTTTTTTTTCCATCTAGATATGGCAGCTCAGTTTATTTTAGTTTTATGTCTTTATTTTTATACCCCAAATAAAAATGAAGCCACACAATAATTAACCTTGTTTACAATGTTAGTGGTGTCCTGTGAGAAGTCAGACGTCTCTTTTAGTGGTGGTCTGTGGGAAAAAATGCTTTGCTTTCTTTTTTTTGGGCCACAGGGGATTTTTCCATTGCCGTCACAGCTGGAGCAGATTGGCAGCAGGACTGAGTGGCAGCACATTGTCCAATCTGTGTATTTGACCACATCTACAGTAACAAACTCTAAACTGCTTCTACAGCAAGGCACTGTTGAGAACACAGTAGTAATGTTGTAAAAAAAGAAAAAAAATGATTCATTCATTTCAAGATGCCAGCAGATCAAGCGTAGGTCATTTAAAACAAGAGCAACTTTGGTATTTCTGTCTCAATGTTTAAAAAAACATTACCGTCCATATTGTAATCCCCTGACACAACACAGTGAGCTCTCTCAGTCACCTCTAGGGCAGAGGGATCCACACTGTGGTGTATCCTCTTTTGTCGGAACGTGGCCTTTATGTAACTTAATGCACAGCCTACATTTGGAACGGCTGATTCATTCAACTCATTTACATTTTCCCAGTGACCTTCCCTGCTCTCTCCAATCCCACGCATTCCTAAATACAGAGTGCTGCGTCCACACATACGTAGGACAATAGCAGAGGACAGAAAGGGCGGCTCTGAAGGCTCTCCTCAAATGAATGTGATGTGAGTGATGTGGAAAAACGTGATTGTGCACACACACAAACACACACACACACACACACACACACACACACACAGACGCTGGAGCTATACATGAAGACAGACATTTTCTGCTCAGCACTAATCACTTTCATCGGGCTTACAGCGTCGCATCTTCATAGCATAGATGCATCTGTGCGAGCGTCATTCCAATGCGCAGCCAGCTGGGTTGTATGTTATGTTATGTTGTGAGTTATCACAGCTGGGCCCAGCCTGGCAGAGCCCCCCCCCCCCTCCCCCCGATATAGGCTGACGTTGTGCACGGATAGAAGGAGTAATCCCTGATTGTGTAGGTGCGGATAAGTTCTAAAAAGTGTTTTTCTCTTCAACTTCAAGTGCGGGGTGAAATGAGACCGGTAAGCCATTTCTGGTGACGGGCTTTTCTTTTCTTTTTTGCCTCTTGGTTTCCATGTTCAGTCTGAACCCCCCCCCCCCCCCCCCCCCCCCTCCCCTCCCTCTCCCCCTCCCTCTTACCTTGGCTTCTTCCTCTCATGCCTGTATGATCGTTTCTCTATTCCTCCCATTGTGTCTTTGCTCTCTGAACATACCACCTTCCCTCTCTGTGCTCTCTCACTTTGCACTGCCCTCTTTTTTTTTTCTACTCGAAGCTACTCAGCTGAATCCTTTCCATTAGAGACTGTGAGAGGGAGATTAGTGTTGTATCAGTGTGTGTGTGTGTGTGTGTGTGTGTGTGTGTGTGTGTGTCTTTGGGGATGGAGGGCCGGGAGAAAGGATTTCCAAGGCTTTCTTAGGAACAGTAAGTCGACAACCAGGAATACCATCATTGTCTAGAGGGATTTGAGGGGGATGTGGAAAAGCTGGGAGATGCTCTATTTGTATCTAATGTGGCTGCACCGATTTCCTATCAGCTCTATCATACCGTGTAATGTTTCTCATAGACATCATGTTCTGTTGTCATCAGGCTTGCACACACATGCACGAGTCGCAACCATAAACATAAATTCAAAGGTAACCAATGCCTTTTTGCACATGCATGCACACACACACACACACACACACACACACACACATGCTTCTGCATCCGCAGGCAGGGGCCATCAGCAATGAGATGAGCGTGTTGCTTAGAGACCAAGAGGTCACCTCAGCAACAGAGATCACACAAACCAGGTGTGACATCTGTTCCAGTGTGGTGGCCACAGCCAGCACCGGAGCCCTGCCTGCTTGGAGCGTGCAAATGCAGAAAACCCGATGGCTGCTCAGAAAAAGACACTTGCCCGTGAATACATTCGGAGTCACCGTAGAGCCTTGTTCATGATCACAAATCACTAAACACAATGCAATAGTTCTCTCTCTATCTAGGAATCTACCTGTGAATGATTAGGTGAAAAATAATAATAATAACATTTCCGTAGAATGCAATGTGAATCTGCGCCTTTATGCAAATGTATTCAATCGAACAAAAAATTTCACAATTTATATATTTTGATATTTTTTTATTATCAAAATATAATTTTTATGACAGAGCACCTGTAACTGTGAAACATCACTGCTGCTTCGATATTCCGCCTACGATGGCAATTTTTTTTGAATGAATGAAATGTTCTCCTCTGATTCTCGTGCAGCCGATGGTGTTTTAATCAGCAGCTATGGTGAAAGAGAGGAGGTGAACAAGGCCCCCCCCCCCTGTCTGGACCGGAAACTGAGGCTGCCAAAATATTTGAAAAAGTCTTTAATTTTATTTGTCAATAGGCAACTTTGTTTTTTACCTCGGCCAACCATAAAAACTGACATTTCATTTCCCAGCATATTGTTTTATATGTGCACAAAACAGGTATAAAATACAGCTATGATATGTATTGTATGTGTTCACGGGAGTTCATGTTCATGTGTTTACGTTCGGTAGGAAAGCCTTGCAGTTGTTGAGTGATCCTGTAACTCTAACGAGGAACTTCCATCTTGTGTACTTTTGGCGGTCCCTGTGGACAGAAGCGGTGTCTCTGACCCAGAATGTCACGTGACATGACGTCGTCAGTACAAGCCACTCAACTTTAAGTTCCACGCGGGACATGAATGCTGGTACCCTGAAAAATCCTGTGCTTGTTTGACTCATCCAGCCCCGCTCCCACCCACCCTTAGAGGGCTTCTCGCTTTTGATATTGTGTCTGTTGCTCTGAACGTCTAATAGTGATGCGGCTGGGTTTACATTGGAGTCAGCTGGAACCCCGGTGTGTCTCGAACAGACGCCTTGAGCGCCTATATCAAGGTGCCGCGGGCCACTGCCAAAAGCATCGGTATTTGACGCCGTGGGAGGGAGATCAGGCTGTCATGACAGTGTTTCCTCTGAGAACGCTTGAGGAGGCGTTTCCTCGATCACCAGAGTTAGGCAAGTTACAGCTAATATCTGCATGTAGCATCTGTTTGAGTTGGTGAATTGGCATGCCCGTTGAAGCATTTGAAAGACATCCATCTGCAGTGCCACTCCAGAGCAGTGGAGTGCGACTGCAGTGACAAACATGCTGTCATCCAATTTCCCACACGGTAAAAAAAAAAACACAAGACACACACACACACACACACACACACACACACGCATACGCACAGATGTGCCCTCTCATAAACGTTTGCTCAGATGCTCTCCTCCTCTCACTCCTACTTCTTCTGTTCGATCATTCTCCCCGTTTATTTCTGACATTATTCTTGACAGCAATGCAGTGAAGCAGATTGAATACCCTGAGAGACATTTTAAAGAAGCTGCCAGGTGTCAAAAAGAAGAAACGCATATATAATAATGTAAATATATGTGTGTTTGATTTGTAATGGCACTTTGAAGTCATTTTCTCCAGTAAACGTTAACGTCAAACTCATGCGATGCTGAACATACCATTAATAAGATTTGTAGCAGTTACTGCGAGTCCTTGATTCAGTAGCAGTCTCTAATTTCGGAGGCTTTAGTGAGTCGCTCAGCTTTGCATGTTAAGCAGCTCAGTATAGATTTAAGCAAATGATTGCCGCTCCTCTTCGCTATCCGACCACTCAGTTCTTCCCAACAAACTTCTCTTGTATTTGTACTTTCTCTCAGCCCAAACTAAATTCGCTTTGATAAGTTGAGCCCCCTATTTGTAACCAAACATATCGGGGGTGAGTGTCTTGACCTCTCTTCCTCCTCTTTCTCTTTCACAGTTTCTTGCGCTCTTGTTACCTCTCCCCCCCTCTCCCATGTTTCTGTCCCCGGCGCTCGCCGTGACATCAGACCAGGGCCAACAGGTGACCCCCACAGATGGCACTTTGACACTCAGATGTGAAATCAGCTGTTGTGCTGTACAGATCTGCATATTTAGTGTCACATTATACGCTATATTAGCACACAATGTTAGCAATTCAAGGTAATTTCTAAAGTCATCAGAGCCCGGGTAAGGAAGACGACAGAACAACTTTGTGAATAAATTGCTTCATTCCTCCTGTTCACTTTTCAAGGGTAAGGCTGGGCTTCGGTGTCAGGAACAACAGGAAGTCTTGCTGCTTCGAGAGGGATTGTTTATAGATTTCTAATCTAGGCCAGCAAGTTGTAATTCTTTCTGTCTTACTCCTGCTGTGCATTTTCTCATTAACTGCATCAACGCTATGCTCAGAAAGCCACAGCAGGAATACAAGAGAACAGGAGACAATTCATGTTTGGAAAGTAAAACATTGAGTAGCTGAGACATTAAGGTCATATTGTATGTGATGACACATGAATTAACAACGGGGAATCTGTCTGCGTGCACACACTGATCAAAACTAATGGCCCACAAATAAAGATCAAGCCGAGAGACGGAGGCAACACGGCAGAGATGAAGATGAAGGAAAGGTTGTGATTTGGACAGCCACAAATCAAAGCCGTGTAATGTTGCTGCTTTTTTTTTAATTTATAGTCAAAACTTCCGCAGTATATCCTTTTCATACTGGTTTATTGAGATTTCTTATGTGAGCAGTTGCTGGGGTAACACGTTAAAGTAATAATTACAGTACTCGGATTACTTTTTTTGTCAGTTTGCAATTCAAGTAATCAGGTATTTGGTTATGTTTTCAAATCAGCCATCCGTTAAAAGAACATCACAGTGAAATGGTAACTCCTCAACACTGGCGGGTGGCGAGGTGCATCAAGGAGGAGATTGATGCCGGTGTTATGTCGAAGTCTGTTCCCTGTTGAATAGTTTGTCCCTCCTGTTGAAATGATAGCGCCCCCCTCGGTGGTGAGGTTCAGGTTTAGGTAGGGGGAAACACATATCTACGGGGTAACACCAGCGCTATAGCTCCGAAACGGCACAACGATTTTCAGCCGTCACTCCCAGAGAAATTAACGAGCTTGTATCTGTAAACGTGGTTGAGGAGATGCTACCGATATATCAACTGTGGAGTCTCCATCTAATGGGATGGGAGGGAACAGTGGTAGTGGTTAGCTACCGCAATATAATGAGGAGCTGTAAAGGGAATATGGCATCGGTCATTCCTGCCTGCAGAGATACAAATGCCAAAGACATGCAATGACGTTGGAGTCGACACTTTCAAAAGGTTAGCATCCAGTTAGCTACACACCCTCTGGACGATATAACAACATGTGCAAGAAATCGCAAAGCCGCTTTTCATTCCATGGTAACGCAAAAGTACAAGTTACTTTTCTCAGTGGATAACGCTGTAGCGTAACGAGTTACTTTTTAATGGCAGTAACTCTGTAATGTAATTGATGTTACCCATCACTGGCGGTGAGTCTGCAGTCAAGTGTCAGAATACGTCGAAATAAGTTTGCAAGAGCTCCCACTACATACTGTAAGTCCCACGTTGTCCAGTGGAGCCAGATTTCTTCACGATTTAGAGACGGAGAAGATTATGCTTCTGCTTCGGCTCGACAGAAAGCGCAAAGTGAGCCAGAGATTGATGAGATGAAACTCTTCTGGCCATTCTCTATTGTCTTCTTCTGGCAAGGCGGTATATTCCCGTCTCCCTGTGGGCATGTAGGAGGTTTCAAAAGATTTAGATGAGAAGGCAAGCTGTTGGAAACACCTCACAATCGCACTCCCACTGGGTGCTCCATCAACAGCAACATTAATCTATATGCACTTCATCATCAAATTACCTGAGGTGGTTCTTTCAATAGATACGCTAGACCCCTGCGCCACAGGAAGAATGAAAATGATGTGTGAGATTGGATCTGAAACTGAGTCTGTAAAGCAACAGTGCAGCTTTCACACTTAACGTTACCTACAGTAAGTCTGATATCAAATCTACACTATTTCATCCGGGTGAGACAAAGCCACACGTGTTTTATGTTTTGTCTCTCTTCCTTATCCATCTGAAGGTTTACATTTGCTAAAGGAGATACAACTACTATACCAGCAAAAAAAAAATCATTTATTCTCCCGTAACGTTTCCTGCTCCATAGATCTCCTCATGTCAGTCACCAGCCCCGCCGAAGGTTAGGTATTGGTTTGATTGGAACCTGTCCCTGCCATACTGAACTCTACAATCCTGTCTCACTCTGATTCATGGGTTTGTGCCTGCTGTCGCTTAAGTTTTACGGCCAGTATTGGCAGGGTACTTTTTCACACATTCAGAGCCATTTTAGGACCTCCTCTCTTTCTGTCTCTCCCTCCCTTTTGCCTGGTCCATTTCTGCCAGCATGAATCAGCATCCCACTCCCTCTACCGATATACACGGTGATGCGCGACAGGGCGAGGACGAGGGAGACGAAGAAGAGGTAGCCTGCTGTCTATACACCTCGCTCTCTCCACCATCCCAAAAAATCCCCACACTGCCTCCACATTTTCAATGTTTGACCTTTTTCTTGTCTGTAAAGCGCACACTCGTCTGTGGAAAGCAGGGATGCTGATATGCTGCTGCGTCTACGCTTGTACATGCACTCCAAAAAGCCCACTCGGCTCTGACCTGCGGTTTGGCTTTAACTGCTGTGTAAATCTGAGCAGCACTTTAATGGGTTACTCACCCCTTATGCTCCTGACGGGCATCACCTCAGTGGGACAACGCTGGCCAGTGTGCTGCCGGCACACAGCTGCATCCAACAACCCCAATAATTATCATATTTTAATCACTCAACCCGCACAAAACTCCTTCAGTCCTGTGCAGTACATTTGCGATAAAATTGCCCCAGCGAGTGAGGCAGATTAGGAGACTTTAAGGAGGTTACACACAAACTATAGAGCTTTAGTACTAGGTTTAGTGGGGTGCTAACATGCTTGGCACTTAGCAGCCATTTGGACAGCAATAAAACTAGCATCAGGCTTGCACTGCTAACTGAGAAAGATAAAAGCACGCTATAAAGCAACACCTGCTTGAACTTGCAAACAAAAATACTGTATTATTTTCCAGTGTTGTAAATGCACTGCAGCACATGGTGACATTACATGAACGCTTTTTTTAAATTTTTTTTATGTGTGCCGATAATCTGCGTGCATATCTGACTGCAATTACAGATCATTTGTTAAGAGGACGAAAGAGGTGAGATGAAATGATTAAAAAGGCCTTTTGCTTTAGAAAAGAACCACGATTAGAGAATAATGCTATAAGTTCAGAATGTATCTTTTACTCAAGGAAAAACTGTTTTGCATATAATAATACAATAATCAGTTTGATTATTTTATTTAGTCACTTCTTTTCAGAAGCCACCACATATATAATGCAGTGATGTTTATATATATATATATATATATACTGTATATACCTGGTATTTATCAGCATTGCTTAGCAATAACAATAAAGAATCTATTTGTAAAACACAATATGAAGATGAAGAGATAGAAAATCCAGCCAGTGTACATAATGGTGAGCCAGTTGTTTCTCTATCCATCAGGCCTGAGCATTGTGCAGCAGCCTCCCCTCCTACCTTTGTTTATTGGAGCAGCAATCGTGACTCACAGGGGCCAAGAGAGAAGTTTGAAATGCTAAATCCACCCAGCATCACGGTGATGTAAAACCTAATGCACTGAATGTGCACGAATCATTCCGTGACCAGACAGAAAGTCAATTTTTACCGTCACTAATCAGAAAAAGGCATGAAGGGAGGGGGGTGGGGAAGTAGAGAGAGACCATGTATGTCTCTGTACACACACTCCTGGAGGGGAGGCTGACCACGAGGCTGCCACCCCAAGATCGATGACCTCCCTGTCCTGAGCCTTAAGACACAACACACGTCTCTAATCCCGAGTCGCCCAAGGGTTTACTTCTGATATGTTACAGAGCGGTTAAAAGTGTGTAATGCGTATGTGTGTTCACATACACAACTACTTTTAAACCAGATGGCAGCAAGTTTAAATCCTCAAACCACCTGAGAGTAAAACAGCATGGTCTCCTTCAACCAACTGCAGCTCATCAGTAAGTGCATTATTGTGTGTGTGTGTGTGTGTGTGTGTGTGTGTGTGTGTGTGTGTGTGTGTGTGTGTGGGTGACGCACTAAACAGTAACTTCAGTGTAGCTGCTGAGCAACAACACCACAAGGCACCAGTTGTCCAAAACACCACAGCTAAATCATCTGTCCTGTCGGTTTGGAAAATTCTCCATCCACAGCACAGTAGTCAATTTTTAAACCATTTCATTATATATATATAAAAAAAAAATGTGGTCCGCTTTAGGGATGCGACATACAAGATGAGCAAGGACATTATGTCACTTGTGGTTACTCGTTGGCTGAAGGAATAACCCTAAGCTTGTGAAACAAACTGAAAGTGAATCTGTAAAGCAGATTTAATATTTGTGTACAGGCAGGATAGCACATGCAGAAGAGTGTTTGGGTATTTTAATCTGTTTTCAAAATCCTTGTAAAATGGAAGTCACTGTAGAACAGTTTGAAAGGCATACTATGCTTGACTTGACGCTTACCGTTTGTAATCACAACATTACATTTTTCAAGGCTGAAGGCCGGAAACATGTTGAACACAGCAAAATAAGAAGAAAATAAGAAAATGCAGGCAGAGGTCAGGGTCTCTGCAGATACACACACTTCTAGTGATGAATGAGAGGGATTACTTTCGTATTACTTCCGTATGAGAAAAACGCATGTACACATGAATGTATCCAACCAAATATGATTTGTGGTGACCAGCTAACCCCTTCCATCAAAAAATAACCACACTTGACTTTGTTAGCATTTGGGTCATAGCAATTTGAATAGACTGTATCAAAGGCTTTTGATAAATTTAGAAGAACAACATTACATTGTGTCTTATTGCAAGATGTGATTGAGAAAATTGTTATTGCTCTGCAATGGCTGGTACACATACTGTAAACGTTGGAAGAAAGGATACAATCTTCGGTAGCACTTTATAATAACTACACACTATGAAGCATTAGTTAAGCATGAGTAAACACTTAATTCATCATTTATAAAGCATTGTTCCTACATTAATAATTCATTAGTATGCAGTTCATAACAACAGTTATAAATGTTTTATTCTTGATTAATAAGCTTGTCTATTATGTGTTTCATTATTGTGTTTCCATACTTTATAAATGATGGATTCCCCATTTGTAAATGAAGTATTATATATTTTACAAACCAATAATTAAGGAGTTGTAGATGATTAATAAGATCATTTATAAAGTGTTAGTAAATGATTAATAACTTATTAGATGTACATTATTCATGCATTTATATATATAATGATTTAGATATGCACTAATGGTTAGGGACTATGTTAATATATGCTTTATAAATGCGTATTAATACTGCAATTCATGATTAATTAATGATTTATTAAGGTAGTTACTAGTCCTTAGTAAAGTGTTTTGTGTGAGCTCATCTAAAGTGAGGACTATCTATGCCTTATAAAGCATTTATTAAGTGTTTTGTGTGAGCTCATCTAAAGTGAGGACTATTTATGCCTTATAAAGCATTTATAAATGACATTGAAAGGCCAGCAGTGCCTCAAAACCCATAGTTTTTTAACAGAAAAGGCAAATAGACACAACACAAAGTGATCAAGAACATATCAATATTTATTGCAAGATGCAAACAATATACTATTAAATACAAACCTCTCAGGCATTCATTCATGTAAGAAACAAACAAACAAAGACATTCTCCTTCAGGAGAACATGGCTGGATATAACACATTTGTAAATATACAACTGGAGCTAACCAGGAGCTTTGCATATTAGTTTACATTTACTTATTTAATTATTAATTTCATACCAAGCATATCGATCTCATTCACATCCACTCCACATATAACAGCTAGTTAGCCTGTCACCTGGATCGCTCTATTTACAACGGAGGTGACGCGTTAGCGTGCGCCTGTCTCAGGACCTCTAGTGCTAGCTGGAAGGCTAGCTAGATACTCATCCTCCATAATGTGTAACGTTACGTGCCAGCAAACTAAGAAACACACAGACGGGCATTGGAGGCCCGTCAGCAGTCATTCTTTCTGGCGGAGGTCCGCGCGCCCTTTCAACTTAGGTCGGAGTTTACCATCGCATAAGTGCACTTCCGTATCAGTTCCTGAGCGAAACGTTTGTCCCACGTTGATGACGTATGAAGCGGTCTTTTCCTTTGTCCGTCCCACATTGATGACGTTTTGAAAGCGGGATTTCACTCGATTTCGCTTATTGCAAACAATGAGTAGATTCGGCCGGCTGCCATCGGGACATGCAACTGAAGAAAAGTGCGAACAGTGGAGATCGTTATGCTTACTTAAAATGAATAGTTAAATAACTAATATGCAAGCTCCTGGTTAGCTCCAGTTGTATATTTACAAATGTGTTATATCCAGCCATGTTCTCCTGAAGGAGAATGTCTTTGTTTGTTTGTTTCTTACATGAATGAATGCCTGAGAGGTTTGTATTTAATAGTATATTGTTTGCATCTTGCAATAAATATTGATATGTTCTTGATCACTTTGTGTCTATTTGCCTTTTCTGTTAAAAAGCTATGTCATTTATAAATGCTTTATAAGGCATAAATAGTCCTCACTTTAGATGAGCTCACACAAAACACTTAATAAATGCTTTATAAGGCATAAATAGTCCTCACTTTAGATGAGCTCACACAAAATACTTTACTAAGGACTAGTAACTACCTTAATAAATCATTAATTAATCATGACTTGCAGTATTAATACGCATTTATAAAGCATATATTAACATAGTCCCTAACCATTAGTGCATATCTAAATCATTATATATATATAAATGCATGAATAATGTACATCTAAATAAGTTATTAATCATTTACTAACACTTTATAAATTATCTTATTAATCATCTACAACTCCTTAATAATTGGTTTGTAAAATATATAATACTTCATTTACAAATGGGGAATCCATCATTTATAAAGTATGAAAACACAATAATAGAACACATAATAGACAAGCTTATTAATCAAGAATAAAACATTTATAACTGCTGTTATGAACTGCATACTAATGAATTATTAATGTAGGAACAATGCTTTATAAATTATGAATTAAGTGTTTACTCATACTTAACTAATGCTTCATAGTGTGTAGTTATTATAAAGTGCTACCCAATCTTCTTCAGTTATCGACTTCCATGGCATCAATGGTAAGTGCAGCATCTATAGTGGAGGGCTGAAGAGAGAGACAAAGACCCGGAGGTGGATAAATGCATACAGATGATATGTGGAGGACCGGTCCCTGTCTTATCAAAACAAATCGCCAGGGGCAGCAAAATATGTATTGAAAGCTGAACAGATATCATTCTGACTTATTGCATCAGATTTAATGCTTGAGGGTAAAGAAGGGGTGACTTTATTCTTATCAAATACGACTGCCTCACATAATTAAACCTGATCAGAGCTAGGAGCTTCAAAAGGGGGTTAACCGATAAAGAATCATATCAATGTGGGCAGACAGAAGGAAGATTAAGCTGTTTTATGAAATCCCTCACACACTCATACACACTATAACCTCAGACACACAGGTGGCCCGACATGCACACATACCTTTCTTTTGCAGGCACATTAAGAAATTAATGTGCAGCTTAGTCTGGGTTTGTATAATTAATATTCCACAGGGACTCTTAGTCTAGTAATTAGGAGCTGAAACTCCACGGGACTCCATTAATGAAAAGTCAGTCCCGACGCTGATAAAAGATTGATCATCTCTTACTTTGTCGAGCATGTGATCCAGCTATTTTTCTTGGTTTGCCCTTTAAAATGTCCCCTGCTCAAAAGAGTGTCTGTTGGGAGCACCTTTGTGTCCTTGATGGATTCCTTCACAGGCCAGAAAAGGGTGTCTGGACCTTGAACAGTGGGACAGAGGGGAAGTAGAGGGAGCGGTGAAAAATGTCCCCTGTCATCAGACACTCAATCCTACCTTGTTTGTGTTGACATATTAAAGCAGGGACCGTAGGGAGGCCATAAATACAGTGGCCATGTCCTGACCCAACACTGCTAACCCTTGACCTCCCTTGAGTACATGGAGGGAGGGCAGACAAGAGGAGGAGGAGAAAGAAACAGCTGTACACCAACCGAACAGGAAGTTCTTCTGAAGGTTTTAACAGGTGTGTTCACACTTGATGGAGAATATAACTCATTATATTAACAAGCCTTTTTAAAGATTGTTCATCAACAAGGAGTGGGGATGATTTTTTTATTTGTATTATATAAGATTGTATGACTGCTTATGATGGTTTATAACTGTTCAGTTCATAATGGTTGTTCAGTGTTAAGGGTGTTGGATATATGAAGAGAGCTGGAGGAGTAAACCTGGCTGCCGTTATATTCTAGAGGCCAACCACAGAACTGCAATTAACAATGAAACACTGCTGCAAATCAATGACAAAAGATTACATTTAGAATGATGAGAAATGGCAGATTACACCAACAAGTGTCTTCTTGCAGGTGATGTGAAATTGTGTGATTCCCACAACTCCCAGACCACAAGATTAAGATTCACGACACACCAAGTCAACTTCGAAGAACTAAACAAAGAGCAACTGATGTTCTGGCTGTCATTGCCCCCACATCTTTTGTTACTGTGCGCTTGAACACACCACACACACGCTACAACTGATAGGCAGCTGACTAGCCACAACGTTCTGAGCCTGCAAGAAGAAATAACTATAAAATAATTATAGACATCAGTCGGCAAAACAGAACATGGCTGAACAGATGAATGCCGGCTTAGTGTGCCTCAGAACTGGTACTGATGAGTAGTCCCACAATGTTCCAGCAAAGTATGCCAGATACTTCACATAGCCAAATTTGCCGAAAAGTACAACAAAACCATATGAGACGCCTGCTATTATAGTTTCACTCACACGTTAATTGTACCCATTCAGGATTAAAAAAGTAAAAAGATCTATTAATAACCAGACAACATCAAAGGAGACTCAATGCACACCTGCACACATACTGTACACCTGTTTATGGCTTTTGAAAACAACAACAATAACAAAAATATTATAAAAGTGATGCTTCTTTCATCCAATGCAATTGGTCTGCCACCTATTCCAAACATGTACTGAAACGAAGTAGCGGCTGTCAAAAGGCGCACAATTAAATTATGTTAAATATGCATTTATAGAAAAGCAAAAACCCTGACAAACTCTTGCCCTTATAACAGCCAAAAGCATGCGAGAGCAGATTTCCCTTCAGCCAAATATTTATACCTCAGCAGTTTCTGGGCAAAGAAATATACATTGTTAAAGCTGTGAGAAAAAAGTGTGATTTAACAGCCATAGGACATGGAGCTGAAAAACCCCTCTGCATCGTTGGAGTTCTGTGTTTCATGCTTGTGAATGGGTATGAGATAGTCCAAGTTACCCAAGCATCCATACTAAAACACATATCTGACAAAGAAGCCTTGTGGGTACACTAAAGAGAGCTTGCATCCTTATGAAAACAGTAAAAAGAATTGCATTGGATTCATATACTGAAAGTATGTACACTCTGCTGAAAGGGATGTTTCCCTCTTTGGATATTCAACATTTTCAACCCATCACTTTTGCAATTTTCTCAGGTTACTTTTGCACATCTCTTCAACTTCTCTCACCATTAACTCTCTGCAATACACTGTTTATTTTCTCCCCACAGTCTCTGTGCACACCATTTTCTTTGTCATTGCTCAGACGTTCTCTGCCAGGCTGCACTTTCTCCCTCTTTATCTCCCTCGTACTTTCTCTCAGCCATATGGGTGTGTACTTGAGACCCAATAACGACAGATGTTTGTGTGTTCAAAGTGTGTGGTATCTGCCGGCGACACTCTGGGAGGCACAGGGGGGGGAGGGGTAGTGGAGATGGTTTGGTGGAGATGAGGGAATTCACCACAGTCACTGATGATCCCTCAGCAGTTTAACAGAGATTTTCTGAGCTGGTCAGCTCTGACAAGGAGCGAAGGATATGGACGGCTGGAGGAGAAACAAACAAAAAGGGGCAATAAATAGAGAATCAAATCTGAGAGAAAACTCTGCAGTTTATGTCCACAAATCAATTTACAGTGACAGGCCCGTCTCTGTCTTTTGGACAGGTTTATCGTGAGAGGGTTGTGAACCGCAAAAGCCACCGACAATTTAATCCCTTTTGTAATTTTATCACCTGGAGGACTCTAAATAGACAAAAGACCAGAATTAACTCTGAATGCAAACATTGTGTGTGTGTCCTGTCATTTCAGACTGTTTGGACAGAATACCGAAGCCAGTTCAGTGGGGTAATGTTCCTGGTTCCAGGTGGGCTTTGTTTTCAAAGGACAGCAGCAACTCTTGTGTAGGTTTATATATAGTGAATATATAGTCTGGTGGTCAGAAATTCAACTCAAAAATTAATGCTAATGTTGTTCTGTTTCAGCTTAAAGTGAGAATATATTGTTTGCTAAACTGTCAGCAGTAGCAACATAACAAGGTGATAATATTTCAGGGCTGTAAATCAGCTGTTTGCCCCAAGCAGCAATGAAAGTCTCTTTAGATTATCCGATCATTAGAATGGAACATAGTCATTTGAATAACAGATTTTGAGACTAGCATGTTGTAAAAGCAATGTGGTAACAACTGGCAGAATCTCATTTCAAACTCTTACCAATAAGCATGGATAGGATATGCAAAACATATTGCAACAAACTGTGTAATTCACATCCCAAACAGGCTTTTGGGAAAATTAAGGGAAATCATTTGCTGTGCATGACTTGACAGCCTCACAGGCGGGCAGGGAGAAATGTGTTTAGACACCACTCTAGTTGAGTGGGGGTTCTCTGTAAGCATCCAGAGAGTGTCGAGTGTTATCAGTGTTTTTCTGTTTTTATTACGGTATTTGCTCCCTGTCTGTTATTCTGGACTCACTCTGTGGTTTTTGCTGCCATGGAGGCAGCAGGACCTCGGAAAGTCAATGTCTGTTAATGCTAACCCTTAAAATCACCAAGAAACCTTTCCAATGTACGATAAACTAAATGACAGACAGAATTTCAGACTCAGACTGAGCTTGGGCCAACAGTGTTACCTTATAAAATGTCATATGAACAACATCCAAACACTACGGAAACTTTCTTCACTATGCACAGCTTTAACTGAAGAGCAGTAGATCCACACGGCCAGACCTTATAGCAGGTGCAACTGTGATCTCATCTTTTCATAATATGAATGTGAACTTGCAACACATTCTCACATCAATGCGTCAAACAGCTCCTTAAGCTTCCACCTATAATACTTTAGGTTCCCTCTCTAGTGTTATCTTTTAGGCGTGTCAGGGACAGCGGGTCAATATACGCTCATTACATGCATAGCGTCTTTTCAAAGTAAACTTCTGTCTTCACAGGAAGGTTAGGTTTAGGCAACAAAACCAATAAGCTAAGTTTAGGAAAAGAGCGTGGTTGACGTTAACTTGAACGACTAACAACGTGACAAGCAACACTAACGACTCACATAAATAATAACTCATTGACTACTGAAGTGACAAAATGTTAAGGTTTAATTTTAGCTTGGCAAAGGAACACAAACAGTCAATGCAGAAGTGCCTTAAACCTCCATTCTCTCATTAGAGGGCGACTCCTCTGGTTGTGGTGATGTCACAGTGACAGACGTCCACTTCTCACCTACAGTCTACGACACGAACAACGATCTCTTGGACAAAAGTCCTGTGTTTTTTTTTGGTGTTTATTTGACCCATCCACCCACCCTGTGTGTGGAATATCACCATCAGTTGCTGTGAGACTGTAATAAGGAAGCGGGTGTGTTTACGGTGTAGTTAGTTGCAAGTCGGGTGGGTGGCTAAAGATTGCTTCAGTGCGTCAGTATCAGACGCTGGGGGAGCACGGACCAAGCTGAATTTGACGCTTTAGGATGGGTTGGAACTTGAAATTGTCCTTTCAACACATGCCGATACAAAAGTTATAGGCGTACTACTGCACAACACTATAGGCATAATTGTAAAGTATTTTTTTTCCAACATGAACTTTTAGATCATGCTGAAGAGAGACTAATAGAGTGTAATGAATCTGCTGGACACAAATAGCTCCCACATTATTTGTGATTTGTGAACACCTGCACACACTTTCTGTTGCTAAGAAACTTTACTCGGTGCGTTACCTGGTGATCTTCACAATCACTAAGCAACCAGTCAGCATGACCCGAGGATGTGAAGTTTCCAACATCTCCAAAAGAAAATGTGTAATTTATTTTCTCAACATGTTTAATGAAACTATGATTTGCTGAGTAGAGTAGAAACAACTAAGCTTGTGATCTGGGTGCAGCACAATGTCGAATCTGACGATTTCTGTGTCATTATGGCATTTTGACTTTACCTTCTTATCTGCTGACACCTGCCAAGGCCTGACGTTTGCCCCAGACATGCCAACGTCCTATCACAGGGAGTCAGTTAAACTGTGCAACAAACGGCAGGTAGGATAGATGCCGCTGATTAAACGTTTCACCTTGCAGAATGAATGAAGAGGACGGACACGCAGATACCGTAGTATCTCTTCCCCCCCTCCAAAATCTATGCTTCATCATCTCACCTAGGTAGGCCTAGTGATTTGTGACAGACGCAGCATTTGCACTAACGTCTTCGGTTCAGCTGTCTGAAGCCTGATTGAAGTTTGTACCGGAGGGCTGCGACAAAACGCTGGGCGGGCACACAGGTGTCACACTCCAGACCAGCTGTTCACCGTTGTCAGGACAATGTTTGCCCTTTTCTGGTGCGTCATCATCTCTCGGAACACCTGCTGGCCTGTCACAACCACGGATATCGCTCTAAACACAGCTTTGATCTAATCATGATACAGTAGAGATAACGCCAACTGAATTAGAAATGTGCAAAAATACAAAATAAGCAGGTACGTTTTTAAATAGAGGAGTGAAACTTGTGAGTGCATGTAGAACAGATACAGATTTTCAGCATTGTCAATATATCTATAAAGGAATGTACCATTTCTTGCTTGTGTTTCTGGTAACACTTTACTTAAAACCTACAAATTTAGCATTTAAAAGCACCACATGAACATTTAATACATGTTTGATGTAGTTGTAAGTAGATTCAAGGGTATTTTGAATTGCTTATTAATGTACAGTATTTGCCAACAATTATAACTTGCCCTTTAAGATATTATATATTATCACAACTGTGTTTTACTATATTGTCATTATCTATTCATAGGCTGGCCTCCACTTATGGTAGCCCACAGAAGGAGTTATAGTTGATGACAAATACATTAATACATCCTTATATCTGCTGAAAAACGTTATAGGATGTAATAAAACCTTTATTTAATGTCTATATATTGCATATCAATGCTCATAAGAAGTAAATTTAGAGTGCTAATATGTTTCTATATGGATCTTTTATTTGTTCTAATATATTCACTGATTTAGGCTTTTGCATATTCTGTGTGAGAAAGTGTGTGTGAGGATGAGAGAGAGAGGGAGAAAGAGAGAAAGAGAGAGAGGGAGACATGTCTGATGGAAATGTCTTTAAGGAAGAACATCTTTCATTCAGTTTGAAGAGTGTTTACAGGTCCTGTGATAACTGAAGTGTATCCAAGCTTTGACAAACAGCATTAAATAATGACAGGTGTGTGTACAACGTTCTATCGCAGCACGTTTGTTATCTTTGTTAGCCTGCAAAAACACCTTTAGCTACGCTCTTAAATTGAAATCTCAACCTCAACCTTAAAGACATGTTGCAACAACAAAAAATTCCCTGCGACCCATCAAAGAGCTGTCTGTAAAACTGCTGATTATTACTCTTTCTATTATGAATGGAAGTTTTGGATTTGTAAAGGCATAGAAATGTTAAATTTGTATTGCCAGTGGGCAGAAACAAACCTGCAAGCTAGAAAACGTTTCTTGCTTATGTGCACGTCGAGCAGTTTTTTCCGCTAAGTGAATGGCTGCGATTTTTCACAGGTTCATGGTCAGAGTAACTTGCATTGTTATTATCGGTTATTAGAGTTATCATGGGTCAAAGTTGTTTGTATCTGAGAAGGCAAAAGTCCTCACATTTCCCAAAAAGTGTTAAGGGTGGTTTATATCTTTGTGAATCACCACAAAGAGCAGTCAGACACAGTAAATAAACACAATTTTGTTTTCACTGGTACATTGTTTGCATGCTTTGGTTTGGCTCATTTCAAGTTCCACTTCTATTCCCACAGCAGGTGATTAATGCTTTGACCGTAAATATTATGGCCTTGTGACAAAAGAGGGATGCCGCCCTCAAAAGTGTCATTACTGTTAAGTGATTGGTTCAATACAGGACCGGAGCCCCACTGTCTTCTGACCTGCTGTCATTAGCTGTGCTGTTGAGCTGTAATGAAATCTGTTGCTATGTTAATAGCATTCAGTGCTTGCTATTGAAAGCTTCCCATCAGCATCAATACTGCAAGACTGTTATTGTGAAGTATCTTCAATGAGTGTTGAGTTATTTGCCAAGGTTAGCAGCAGTCTGCTAAATCCTTCTTTTACGGAAATTGTAAGATAGCTTTGGACTTTTTTTATTAAATTGTTAAAGAGTAATGGCACAAAACCAAAGATACAGCAACAAGTTAGCTTCAGATGAAAACATGCAGGTGAAAGGCACTTAATGACGCTGGGGTGAACTTCAAACCTAAATACATGTCATTTAAGTAATGACACTATAAATCAAGAGCAAATCCATTACTTCTCCCTGTACACGATATCTTTTGTAGAAGGGACGGAATTGCCAGTAATAATAAGCCATTCGATTAAATTAGCTTGGGAGGAGGTGACACATTTGGTTTCTGTGTTATTTTGGTCCAACAAAAATAATTGCTAAATGTAAAAAACAAAAAAAAAGAAATGCTTTGTGATATGTAGCAAAGAGCCACACAGTGATGGTGAAGGACAGGAGGGAGGAAACCATTCACCAGCCATTCACTAATTGTACATGTGCAATATGTGGTCACATCTGTGCATCTTAGAGGATACCGACAGCTCAGTGACAGCAATGCATGGCAATTGTTGTTGCAATCACCTGTAAATAAGTGCTTTTATCAGTGAACTGTATATGACAGTCATGTCTGAAAATTGTCAGTTATGTCTAAACAGAGTGAGCGCGACAAGCAGATACACATACGTACGCTTTGGATGAGTACTTTAATGTCGCAGAAGCTGAGAAAGAGGCGATTAGCCAGAAGAACGACGCTCTGTGACATGAAATTCAGGAGTTGTACAAAGAGCTCCAGGATACAAAAGCTTTACAGGAAACAATCAACGCAGAACAAGCGAAAATGGAACACTTAAGGCTTCAAAATGAGGCCATGCACCAGGAACTCAAGCATCTCAAAAACGAACGTAACAATGTGGGACAGGTGTAACGATACACTGGTCCACTTGAACGCTATGGAGGAAGAAAACAAGAAAGTCCTCGTGGAATCAAAGTCCTGATTAAAGCCAACTCTGAGGCCTTCAACAAGCTTCAAAATGAAGAAGACTGGAAAAGGAAGTATGGCATGCTGAAGGAACAGACTGATGTCTTGAAGCTACAGACAAAAATACTGTGATAAAGTCAGAGAACGAAGCCCTGATCCAAGAAAAAGACAGTCTTCAGCTTAAGGTTGAGAAGCTCAGCGACACACTCCAAGGTAATACAGGCATGACCAACATCTGACTCCCTGACAGCGGAGAAAAACGCCATCAGACTAGAGAATGACGCCCTTCGTGAAGAACTACAGAAGCTGAATAAAAAAAGTACTGGAACAAATCACGCTTCCCCTTCTCTAAACTTTTTTAACTAAGCTTTTAACACTGTTTCTGTATCGTATAAAGCCATGACGCTTGTTTCTTAATGCTGGTTCAACGGGTTCAACAACCCCAAGGTTCTGTTTGTTTGACGAAGTTGAAGTCCACGATATGATGTTTTAATCATTTATGGCTATGAAATATTTAAATTGTTTACAGTTGCAACAACTATTTATTAATGTTTAATCTTAAGCAAGATGTTTTAACTTTGTTGATGTGGGAAGAAACCGGAGAACCCGGAATAAAGCAAAGAACAGAAATTAAATTAAGAAAGTTTGTTTTTGAGGGAGGAAACCGGAGCACCCGGTATTATTTGACTTGTTCTTGGAGGATGTCCTGCTGTCTGCAGTTGTTGTCTCTCTTCACCGTCATCGCCTTACACTTCTCCTCCAGAGCCTTTTCTTTGTCCACTTTTTTATTCAGCTTCGGTAGTTCTTCACGAAGGGCATCATTCTCTAGTCTGATGGCGTTTTTCTCCGCTGTCAGGGAGTCAGATGTTGGTCAAAGCTGTATTACCTTCGAGTGTGTTGCTGAGCTTCTCAACCTTAAGCTGAAGACTGTCTTTTTCTTGGATCAGGGCTTCGTTCTCTGACTTTATCACAGTATTTTTGTCTGTAGCTTCAAGACATCAGTCTGTTCCTTCAGCATGCCATACTTCCTCTTCCAGTCTTCTTCATTTTGAAGCTTGTTGAAGGCCTCAGAGTTGGCTTTAATCAGGACTTTGATTTGTTCCACGAGGACTTTCTTGTTTTCTTCCTCCATAGCATTCAAGTGGACCAGTGTATCGTTACACCTGTCACCCAAGTTATTCACATTGTTACGTTCGTTTTTGAGATGCTTGAGTTCCTGGTGCATGGCCTCATTTTGAAGCCTTAAGTGTTCATTTTTCGCTTGTTCTGCGTTGATTGTTTCCTGTAAAGCTTTTGTATCCTGGAGCTCTTTGTACAACTCCTGAATTTCATGTCACAGAGCGTCGTTCTTCTGGCTAATCGCCTCTTTCTCAGCTTCTGCGACATTAAAGTACTCATCCAAAGCTTTGACATGCTGCGGTCTTTCCTTGAGCTGCAGGAGTTCTTCTTGCAGGGCGTCATTTTGATGACTCATGGCTTCTTTCGAAGCTTCCATTGCCTGGTTTGTTTCCTGCAAAGCTTTTTCAAACTTGACCTGTTTGTGCAACTCCTGAATTTCCTGTCGCAGAGCGTCGTTCCTTTGTCAGCTTTTACGACATTGCATGATTTAACCAAGGCATTGACATGCTCCTGTGTGTCCTTGAGCTGCAAGAGTTTGTTTTGCAGCTTGTCGTTTTGACTACTTATGTAATTGTGCAAAGCTGCTTCATCCTGGAGCTCTCTGTGCAACTCCTGAATCTCATGTTGCAGAGCGTCTTTTTCTGGCTAATCGCCTCTTTCTGAGCTTTTGTGACGTTGAAGGATTTCTTTTCAGTAATTTTCAGAGGTCACCAGAGAAGGAACGGCGTTTTGTTGCAACATGTTTTGCTGCTTGCTTGTTTTTTTGTGTGTGTTTTGCTCTCTTGAATAACTGATACAGTTGCCACATTAGCAGCATATGTGTTAATTTGAACGTTGTTTTGACAGATACTGTGTTAAAAGTATACTATTATCAGAAAATATCTACAGCTGTCTTTGCATTTGTTTGTACAAATTCAAACTACAGCATATCAACAGGTTTATTTGCCTTCAACCTCACAAATATTAGGCCATACAAGCACCAATTCATACTGCTCACTAAGCTCTGCCACGATCAGAAGCACACTTCTGTCTGCAATGACGGCAGCCACACTGCCGCCCACTCACTCACATCGCTAGTTTAACGTTAGCCAAAACACTAGCGGTGCCTGAAATTGTCAAGACTGCTCTTCAACGAAATTGCTAACAAAGCTTTCTGACCTCAACTTGCAAGATAGAGTTACCAACACATGTTTATTTACTGTCTAACCCCACCAGACAGCTCAGCCGCCGGCCGCTGTCAGTCAAACATGCATCCGAGTCTGAAGCGGCTTTAACCCGAAGGTCATTTTTTAAAGTTGCCCTTTTACACGTGTGACGTTAGCACACAACAAGGGGGTTGACGTCAGATGCATTCTCACCAATTGGAAACACTAGCAAGTGTGACGCCCACCATTGTGTCGTCACCTGTGTGTTAATGTACTTTGGTTTCATGTGCAACCAACATGTCTTTACTGTGTGCACACTTGCAAATTCTAGCAATTGTTTTATAAATGACTGATATGCCGTCACTATGTATGTAATGTACACATACAGTACATATGAAAGCTGTTTTGACGATTTACCAGGACAACACAATATTGCTTCATTATAGTAAAGAAATTGCAAGATTAATCTTAGAAATACACAAAAAAACAACTTTTGAAACCGATTTTAAACCGGAAGACCGTATATGAGAGCATCAGTAATGATACAGCGGACATGGAGAACCCTCAGATATATACTGATTGTAGGAGCCATTAGTTAGGTCTGGGTATTATAAATGTATATTGGGAGCCTACCTCAGGTTGACCACGTGTGGCAGTGTGGAATATTTGGCAGGTAATTAATATATGGGGCACAGGTGCAACAGACAGGTGATGATGCATGGGTGACGGGGAGATTGCACAGTTTTTACCGCAAAACCAGACACACCAGAGGGAGACCAGGAAGCTAAGTGATATCAAGTTGTATTGTCAATTGTGAACTCGAATTAAACGGGAACCTCACCCAAAGATACGAAAAGCCTGGAATCCGTATGTCAAAGCGAGTAAGAAAACACGATCTTCTCCCGCACCCAGCCGAGTGGCTAGGAATCAGTCACTACACTGATAATGTAGGGCTCTCACATAAACACTAACATCAGGAACCTGTGCCAAGCGTTCACAGGCCTGTCTATTCCTCTTCTCTACCAGCTTCTAATCCCAGGCATGGCAGAGATAAAGACGACACAAAGATAAAGACAAACGCCTCAAGATTCACGGTGGTAAACTGGCGGAAAGGGAAGATAATCTTGCAGCGGTGTGTGTGTGTTCACACAAAATAAAAATAAAAAAATGTCCGCTCTAATCCACACCACCGGCTGAATGTGGAAATCCTGATTTGGGTGAGTTATGAATATTACACCGTCACTGTTTAGTGTTGATGACTGCATCTCCACCTGTGGGAGACACCTCACATATCTTCAAAACAGATGCGCAGACTGACAATCCCTATAACATTATATGGATACCATATGCAAAAAACATTGTAAACTCACAGAACATATGTAACAAATAATATGACACATTTGAAGTTGAAGGTATAAATACAATACTTAGTTACTGAAGAAATATTTTAGAATATTACTGTGACATTAGAAATGATATGAAAGAACATCTCTAAACTCTAAACACAAGTTTACAAGGATACTTTAGGAGCATTATACACGTCTTAAAATTATACATTAAAGCTACTAAGAGGAACTTTCAATTTGCATTGATTTTGGCGCTCCCTGTCCCTTTTGGCGGGCGGCAGTGTTTCCGAGTCCCTTTGGAGAACCTTTCATTTCACAGCGGGGTTTGTCAGTCGGTCCTGCTCATGCCTGGTTCTGGTTTTTCCTGTGCCTCCCTTCCCTCCAGTGGGCCTAGCAATACATCCTGGGCCTCCAGCAGGGTGGTGGGAGGTGTTGGCCCCCAGCGGGGACCGACAGAGCAGCGAGGCAAAGCTGTGCTCCTGGCTTGAAGAGGAGCTGCCCACCTGGGAGCTCTCCTCCTCCCCCCGGAGCTCTGACTGCAGCAAAGTCAGATCTGGGTCTGTCCGCGGCGAGCTGGTCACTGCCAGAGGCCCTGCTGGAGCCTGTGCTGAAGGAGTTTCTGGTGAACGTGCAGCCCGTAAATCATTTCGTCTGATTTCGCAGCTCCACACAGTTGACAAGCATTAAGGGTTAACCAATCCGTTGCCATCTTGAGAGACATAGATCATAGATATGCTCTGAATTTGGAATTTAGCAGGTTCAAATTAGCTTCTTCAGAAACAAAATACTAACTTGACAGCGAGAGTGTGTAGACTTCTTATTTTTAATGACTACACAGAGTGTTTCTCCTCAGATTTCTGTAGGCGCTAAACTAATGTGTTTGTCTACAGGCTGATGGAACCATCAGCTCTATACAGATCCTGCTCTTGAAGAGCTTCATGATATCAGTCGCTGCTAGTTTGTGCAGGGACAACACAAGGCAGCTCATTATTTTTGGATTAGCCCCACTTTTTCAGTCTTGTTAACGCCTTTGCACATGCTGCCATACCACATTGCCATGAAACTAGAGAGAGGCTACGCGTTGACATCAGAAGTTCACTGTTTTGCATTTGCTGTAGCTGGAAAAAGTCTGCCATGGAAGACATGAGAAGCTGGCCCAGTGTGTTGACGTGTGGGGGAGAAGACGGGGTCACTACCACTACACGGATGCAGGCAGATAAAGAGAAAGAGTGAGAAATGCACAAGAACCTCAGGGGAGCTGAGAACATACAGGCTTGAATAACAAGTTATGGACAGAGGCCCTCAGAGCTTTGACAGAGATGATAGAGGCAGCCCCACATAGGCTGCCGCTGACAGCAGCCAACCAATAGAAAAAGAAAAAAGGCATGCATCAGAAGACCTCAGCTCCAGATATGTCTGGCAGCATTACCCTTCCCCTGACAGGAACCTTTAAGGCTGTTATTCAGCACTCTCTGTGCATTTTGTCAGGATAGCCAAAACTAGACAATATAGTAGTATTTTCCATAAAGTCGTTTTTTAGCTATATAACAGCCAGCCTGAATGTAAAATGACTCGTTTAGCTGAACGTGATGACAGCTCAGCAGCTCTGAGAACACTCATTGTCTGCCTTCAACCCATCTGAGGGTTTCAGTTTGCAAGTCATCGTGGAAATCTTTCGGTAACCTATCTTTCTGTGCATCAGTCGTATACAAAGCATTTCCAAATGACGTGACAAACGTATATTCATTGCTAAATATGCCGTGTTAGACTTATCTATTCTCTTCTATTTATATTTTGAGGAAGCTCTGAGACACAAATCTGATTCTGATCAAAAGTATTTTGCTGGTTGTAAAGCATTGCTGCATAAGCTCCTTGCATTACCCCACGGAAGACTAATCGCACATCAAACATCTTCATGACAAATCAGAGTTTAGTGTAAGAGTTTTTATCCTGGTTCAAAATGAGGCAAAGGGTGGCACCCATTGCCTACTCTTCCTAGAGGAAGGAAGAGGAAACATGTTTTATTTCAAATAAATAACCAATTACATTTCATAATAAAGGCTGTTTGTTCAAACAGTTAGTATAATCTTATCTTATCTGTTACAAAAAATATAAAAGATATTTATTTACACTATTCTGTTTCAAGTTGCATTCATTCATATCTTTATATATGAAAAGACCCAAAGAGTAAACTTGAATGGGAATGTGGATCAATAGTAAACATATTGGCTCTCTCAGACTGACTCTCCCTAGTGTATGATTTCCACATAGTATTTTGGTTTTAATGGTTCATTTCATTCAATTTTGTTGGGAATATAAAAGGTTATCTCAGGCAAACAAAAATGGAAAAGCCACAATCTCATAACAAAAGATACATAAATTATACACTTAGGCCCACAAGCAGCGCTGCCTTACAGCTGCAATAAGCTATTTTTGACTGATTCCCAAGCTAATTAACTGCAATGAGCTCATGAAGTTGTTACGGCCAACATGTAAGCAAATGACTTACGCATTCAGCTGAAATGGACTAAAGTCGTAGTCCAACCACCTTTGGCCCTTTCAACAAGACTAAGTCTTCCAACTCTTGAGAAAAACATCTTGTGCTGAGAACGGCTGCCCTTTGGTTTTATACGTGGTTTGGTCGGTCCTGCAGACAAAATCAATGAGTGCAAATGCCTGAAAGTTGTGTATACAGCTGCAGGCTGGTGTTGATTCTCATCGGTATCGTCAGAGTTAGCCTCTTACATAACCAGGAGTCTTTTACTTTAGTTATTTGACGGATGGTTATTTGTTCATGGTACCACTAATTCTCTTCAGATTTAATGTTTGAAAATGGAAGAAAACTGTACTTTGAACAGTGTAAAATGATTATTATATTGAACATTTTGACTGTCATAGTTTTTATTTTACAGTAACATTAGATTTGAAACCCGAATATTTCATAGAATAAACAAAAAGCAGTTATACGGCATATGACCAAAAACAAAATGCCAAAACTACTGAGTAATAGCATCCTCTCATGTTTTTGACGATGATTTACCCAATTAATCGTGGGGGAGTCCTGTATGTGGAGTAGTCACTTTTAAGAAACCCAAAGTGTTTAAAGTCACTTCACATCTCCTCTGAGACTGTTGCTCATTAAAATAACAGCTCCAAACTCAAACAGCCTGTTTATCAGCAACCACGATAGATGGCGGTATGGACAGATTGAGATGTAATTAAAGTGTTGGGTTGCAAGAGACTTTTCATCACCACAGAGAGCGCTCCTCGCAAATCATTCAAGGAGGAGAGGTGGAGAGAGAGGGAGAGAGAGAGAGAGAGAGAGAGAGAGAGAGAGGTTTCACTTGCTGATGCCAGGAAAACACACGCTGAGCTTTTTAGCATCAAAAGTCTGAGGAGCGGGAGCCATTTGTAAACAGGATCCCCGGAGAGGGTCATATTTGGAAAAAGAGAGAGAGAGAGAGAGAGAGACTCGCAGGACAAAGTGATAAACATGTAACTATCAGCTAAGCTCCTTGCATTACCCCAATGAGGACTAATCACACATCAAACACCTTCAAGACAAATCAGACTTTAGTTCAATTGTCAAGAGGGTTTTTATCCTGATTCAAAATGAGGCAAAGGTGGCACCCGTTGCCTACTCTTCCTGTAGGAAGCACCAGCTAGGACATGAAAAGTAAAATGGAACCATGTTTTATTTGGAATAATCAATTGAAGTTCATAAGAAAGGCCCTTTATTTACAAGGTCAAACAATAAGGAAATTACTATAACAGTAAGTGTAATGTATAGGCATTCATGATTGTTTCATTTAAGTAGACATCATCTACTCCAAAAAAGTAGTCGCATCGTCAAATAATTGCAGGAGATATCTTGTATATTTATATGTCTATTCTCTCTGTGATTATTCACACAAGAAAAAATGTTTGGCAATTTTCAGCTTGATGTGTTAATTATTTTGCACAATGTCATGTTCTTGAATCCTTTTCTCTTCATGCAGGAACAAGTTATGTAACAGGAAATCAGCTCTTTCTTACACTTAATGTATCATTGTTTCAATTTGGCTTTTCTGAGATATTAAAAAGCAGGATACAGTGGCTGACATGTTTTTCTGAGCTCTCCCTATATGCAGGCTGCAGCTATTCTCTAAAGGGCAGGAAGATGGCAAACTCAGGAGTTGTGTTGAGTAGTGCTTGTGAGTGCCGTTATATGTTGTACTCACATGTAGTGTGGATTCGCCTTTGTGTTGGCAGGCCTTTTTTAGATTTGGGGAGAGAACAAGAGCTCATGAAGTTGAAAGCAAAGAGATGGATACAAATAGAAAGGCAGGGTGTAGCAGCGGGGATAGGGGGAGTTAGAGAGTGCGCCTTTGCATCCCAGAGGATTGCCGAAGATACAGACCTGAATATTAACTCACTGACACCCTACAGGACTTTAATTATTGATCACCGATGAGCATTCACTGCCAAAGCCAACTTGCGCTCCATGAACAATCCATTGAGGGGATATTATAAAGCGAGGGATCAGAAGTATACAATATCTTGGAATTCCTGAAAAGTTTTACACAGCACCACGCCTTAAGAGACTCAGAACACTGACAGTTTTAAAGGAAAACCCCATGTAATCCATAAAGGGAGGCTGTGAGAGAGAGAGAGAGGCTGGTACATAGTAGAGTGCCGCTCAGTATCACGCTCAGGTCCGTGTTCCTCAGGGATGGATTACAGCTTGCTGCTACAGTAGAGCAGAGGGTGAACTGATGAAGCGGCTGGATTGCAAAGTACCACTAGATCTGGAGTAAAATACGAGGAGTTTCCGTTGTTGCGACATCTACAACTGCTTCCATCTCTGCCGCTCTCTCATTGGCCCACTGGTTCTGTCACACTGCATCTTGGTGGACGATTACTAACGCTTCATTTCGTTTGTCTAATTGGAAGCTAATTCTCACACGCTTTGCAGACGGAGGCCGAAAGGCATTGCAGTGGCCCCAAAGTAACTCAGCGGCAACCTTCCCCGTTTTGCTCCGTGCTCCAGTTCAGCTTAGCTCCGGTGACTTCATTTCACACTTCATCTCCCTTTCCAGTCACGCACACAGACGCACACACGCACACGTTGACAGGGACTCGAGCGCACACAGACGAGTCCAGTTGCAGACGGCGAATGTTTCAATCACGAACAATCAACCTACACAAATTAAGGCGGCCACGCATAGCGGAGTGAAGCTTGACGCGTGCATTATTACATTAAACAGCTGCGAGTGCATTTGCTGATACCCCGTAGACAAGGATTGCTTTTGCATTCTTTTTTTCAATTCAAATGAAATACTAACAGTGAGACGAGTAATATTTGATCTGCTTCGGTTCGTGGAGTACAAATACACGACACAGTGTCAAACTTGAATTAATGCAGTGTGGTATTCTGTTTAAAATGAGGGAAATCGACAAACTGGGAAAGCCATGATGCTCTGTAGTCCCATCCCATCTGTTAGAGAGCTCAGAGTATAGCCGGCACTTGGATTCTGCCTCTGTGTCCTCATGATGCTGAGTGGCCTCACAGCACAACACACAGTGCTCATGTTCAGCCTGACCTCAGCATTGGCCAAATCAGGCTAGATGGCACTTTACAACGTGGGTCCACTCAGAACCCTGACGGCCCAGCACATTAAAAAAAACGAACACGTTTGGGAGTAGAGGAATTCAGTGTGTGGCTGTAATACGTGATAATGTCTCCGCAGTGACATGCCCGTTACCATTCAACAGTCCTCGTCTCATACGCGAGACTCATCGGTGACTCAGTGAAACTGAACAGCAAATCATTTCAACAAGATGACTCAGTGCTGAGCGATTAAATAGGTCGTTCAATTTTATAACTGAGAAAAGAAGTTGGAGAATAATCGTTCACCACGGAAGCCCCTGGGTGATGGATGAAGTGATAATCATCGAGAAATAGTCCCCACATGCCTTCTTCTAACACCACAAATTGCTCTTTTTACATTATGGTTTTTGAACTTTGGGCAGAGCCAGGCTAGCTCTAAGCTAAGCTAAGCTAAGCTAATCGTCTCCTTGCTATAGAGCCATACTTAACGCACGGATATGAGAGAGGTATAGATCATCTCGTCGGTTTCTCAGGAAAAAAAAGAAAATAAGCATTCTTACAAACAAACTACTCCTATGATGTGCAATAAAAGGCTAAAACTGTATGTTCCAAATGTCATGACCCAGGAATTGCTGATGAGTGACGAGCCAGGTGAAATTAATATGCATTGTAGGTACAGAGTTTAGCACCGAGGCTCACACTGTCGGCCTCGGAGTCTGTTTGTGGTTTAAGGGGGTGGTGGGGTGAGCTTTAGAGGGAGTCATATGGTGCCCACGGTTTGTGTCCTTCAGGCAGTGTGTGTGTGTGTGTGTGTGTGTGTGTGTGTGTGTGTGTGTGTGTGTGTGTGTGTGTGTGTGTGTGTGTGTGACACCATCTGTGGCCTGGTCACCGGCCCAGAGTTTTTTGTGCCAGTGGCTCCCTTAGAGGGAGATTGTTTGGGGGCATGTTGAGACTCACTGTTGATCCCCGCTCAACACACACACAAGCAGGCACATTTCACATCAGCGTTCACATCATTGGCATGCGTGCTTTTTCTAATCAATGTGTACGATGAGAGTCTGCCAACTGCTTTCCGTGACACAACTTTTGAGGGCATAGCTGTTTAAGAAGCTAGTGTTTGTGTCCCATTGTTTTCCTTTTCGCCTTGCCCTTCTCTTCCTCCATCTTCCCCGCTTCTCCACATATCCCAAAGCAAGACGGGAGTTTTAAGAGTTTCACTGTTCCGAGAGATAAATATGAGCTTTTCAAAGGGCTGAGTCCCTTCAATCCAATTTTAGCGATACAGTTTTTGTGACAGCTTTGAGGCTGTGTTTTGATGAAGAACAGGCCCCAACATCACTCTAATGCCGCGTCAGCTCATAAATAGCGATGCGCTATAAACTTATGCTTTTATTGCAGAAGGAAGGACATTTACGGTATTTCATTATGGATGTTATGGAGAGCGCAGATATCATAGTGCTATGATGTGGCTGAGGTTCTGCTTCTGAAAATGAGAGAGTTCCCTGCCTTGTGTTGAGTTTGCTACAGCATGGTAATGGCCATCTGTTGGTAGTGCAGCAGTGCAGTAAACTACCTCTGATAGTCCGACAAGATGCAACACACACACACACACACACACAAACAAACAATCTACAAGGATGACCTCTCTCTAGTTGCAGCAATACATGTGTGTGTCTGTGTGTGTGTTGTGTCCGTAATGCTCTGGGGTGAGTCAGACAGGGGACAGAGCAGGATTGAGCTTCAGCGTGAGGATGAGGAGGCTTGTAAATTTACATAGTTGACACGGTAACATTTTTAGAGGACACACACATCCTGTGTGTCTGGCCAGCACAGGACAACCTGTCTCTTTGAAATTATGTTTATGTCTAACTATATAGCAAGTGTGTGTGTGTGTGTCCTTCTCCTTTGTATATCATGAGAACCATTCATCCGATCTTTTTCACAGTTGTATTGCTGGGGACCTGCATTGTTGAAGTTGGTGCAATTTTGGACACGCGACACATTCAGTATTAATAAACGTTAAAGCGAACAGCGGTCTGTCCAGCAGCGGGGGCGGGGCTTCAGGGCTCTGCGGTCTGAGTCGAGCATGTCGTTACAGGCCGTGGCTCATTGACTGCAGTTGACTTTTGCTGCTGGATGACGGATATACTGACGTTACAAACGAACTCTTCTTCACTTACCTCGAGTCAACGAGTGATGAGCGGTTCCTGACAACGCCGCAAGCAGCAATACCAGCAGTCAAGCAATCGGCCCGTTCAGAACGGGCACTGCACTAGTTTTACCAATTTGCAACAACAAGTATATTTTGAAGAAAACAGCACGGCCAGCGATTACGTTTTTTTGCCACTCTCTGTGGACGTCAATGTCAGTCGATCCACCACTTTGGTGCAAACAAAAATGTCTAAACAATTATTGGAAAGATCGCCATGAAATTTGGATGCAGGAATTCATGTCCTCTCCAGGATGGACTGTAATAATTTTGCCCCCTTGACTTCATCTAGCTCCACAATCAGGTTAAAATCTAAATTTGAATTTCTGTTGTTTGCAACATTAATGACATTACCATCAGCCTCAGCTGTACTTTGCATGCACAATACCAGGACCCCAAAACTGAAGCAGCTAAATGGAATGCAGCCATCATTGAATTGATTATACGCTGTGCTTTTCAAAATGTCAAAATGTCTTCCATGAAAAAAGTCTATTACACAAATGACATCATGTCTAAACGGGTGGAATGAAGAGTTACTTACATGTGTTGTTCTCTTCTCCTTCTTTTTTCCTTTTCTTTGAATTTCACCTCGCTGTGTGAAAAACGCAGCTGCATGGCAGCATCGCCTAATAACAAAATCCTCTCAGCAGTTTGCTCCGCTTTATCAGTAAGACGCCCTAGTGCTAGTGACAAATATCTTCAGCTACAATGTGGTATTTTCACAGAGGTAGATAAGGAGCATCACGCAAGCACAGATGAAGCAGTGAGTCTAAAAGTGAATCAGGAAGATGTGAGGCTACAGCAGAAAATTAAGCGAGATATTACAATACAGTAGCAAAAGATACACAGAAGTAAGAGTCAGCTAAATGTTCACATTCACACTATACGGCTTAAACTTTGCATCACCAATGTGTAGGGAACATTACAAAATGTTTCATCAGATGCTATCTGTGAAATAATTATGTATGCATTGTACAATATGTAAGAGTGTGTACACAAGAGCATGAGAGAGAGAGAGAGAGAGAGAGAGAGAGAGAGAGAGAGAGAGAGAGAGAGAGAGAAGGATAATCTCCTGTCACTTCATGTCACTTGATCCAGAACACTCTAGGTCAATTGGAGGCGTCTCACATCTTTATCTGTAGCCCTCGGATGGGAGGGACGGAAGCTCGCTTTTTTTTTTGATTCACTACTTCAACTTTTGTACCGTGAACTCCGTACAGACAAATTCCTATTATTATTACCCCTTTGATACCACTTGGCACTCGGCCACAATGCTCCGAAGGATTTGCCGCTCAGTGTGATGTGAAATGCATGTTGTGGGATGAGACGACAGGAGAAAAAAAAACTACCGTGCATGCAGGTCAAGCAACAAACGCAAGCGCTCATATGTGTGACAGACTAAATGTGATAAAATACCAAATAATAATACACCATATAGTATTACTACTAAGTAAGTTTTGGGATGTGTCATGAGTAGTGTTTCGCCTCAAGTATTTGGTTATCAGTCAGATTAGAATAAGAGTTTAGTCAGGGCCACGCTGATTGGTTTAACTGTTGCATTTTTCATCCTTTTTGATATCTTGGTTATTTGATCTCCACAGTTGCAACACAACATTGACACATCATTAACCTTTTAAGTTGATACAGCAAACTTGTTCCTAACTTATTTACAACTCCAGCGGTTACAAAGCACATTATCATCCTGAGGGAAATATCTGTCTCTTTAGCTCATAAATGCTCCACTATGTTTACCAGCTTCTCACTAACTGTGTCTGTCTGCTGTTTGGTGCTAAGCAGGTAGTGTACAGTGTGGTTTTTAGAGCTTTTTCACAGAAAAAAAAGCTGCCTGCAGCGGCCAAAAACAACACTATGAGAGCAGTTAGAGTGAACCAGAAAAGGAAAACAGCTAAACAATGATCTGAAACTGGCCATAAAGCCGAGGGGAGCCGCAGATTCTCTCTAGATTCATTACTTAGAGGCGAGAGACCCATTTCACATGGGCACGTTGTTCTCACATTGACATTTGCTACATTGGTATTATAAATATATTGGTTATATGGCTGCTTTAAGTTTTGCCATGTACAGTACAAGAGACCCCTCTGGGACTTTTACACGTGCACGTTCAAACATGAGTTGTAAAAGTTATATTTCATTTCAACTGTTTCTAGACACATTCAAACTTAACAAGAGGAAACGTGTGGGGAAAAGAGAGGAAATGTCCACCAGGGCAGCAGAGGAAAGAAAGGCAAGTGTGAGTCTAATTTCCCATGGTGCACTACTTCCCTGTGCTGTGCTGGTTTGCGGTGGTGTTGACTGATGGAGCCTGACTCTGGGTTACCTGTGATGGCCTTCTCACCAAGGTCCTGAGCACACTCTCCCCCATCTCCACCTATAACTCTCACTCACTACATCCTTCATTATGATGACACTACATCCTGGTTCCCAGTGCTCCGCCATCAAAACTGTGCACAAAACTGTACAAGAGGATATTGCCCCATTTCCCACCTCTCAGTCCCATTATCATTACTGAGCTCCTCTTCTCCGCTTAGCCCCCCCCCCCCCCTCGAGCACCACCTCTTTTCAACCTGCCAATTTGTCACCCGCTCCCCTGCCGTCCTCTTCAGCATTAGCAGCAGTGTACCATGGTTGTCCCACTGGTAAATGTACCCATTATGTGAAGAGAACATATATATACGCAACAAAATCATCCAAGTGTATTTAGACTGCGTTGTTAGTAATGTGACTAACGTAATGTTAGTAACTAAAAAGGCCTCTGGCCAGAGTGTTATGTGGTATTCATCTTTACCAATATAGGCCACTGGACGCTGAATTTATTTAGAATTACCTGCAGATTCATAAAATTGCACAGTGAATTAGCATGAAGTCAACAGACTTCAACCAGTCTGGTATTCTTTTTGTGTGTGGTTTGTTGATGAACAGTGATCATAGCTGCATACAGTTTAGAATAAAAATGTATATTTGAAAAAAAGGAGGTTATTTTTGTTCCGTATTAAATGTATATTCCCCAATCCTCTCAAAAATGCCACCACATATAATAAAACAGTAGGTCCAATTAGAGACTATATATTGAAATAGTCTGATTTATGGGTTAATTATTGTATCTAAGGGCCTATTCTACACCTGTGTTTACAAACTGATGTAAACAACCATTCAACAGGACCGATAACCATTAATATATCGATAACGTGTAAATAAGAACATGAAGCTACTTAGCTGCTCTCAGCTCTGTAACAAGAGTCAATAGATCCTTTTCATTGCAGACAATTTGACTTGTCAAAGCAGGAAACGCATTAACGATGGCTGCATTCCATTTAGGTGAGCCAGCTGTAGGACTCCGGTATCGTGCACGCTCTCTCGATGTCACGGCATGCTTGAATAGGACAGAGCCATCGTTAATGTCATTATTTACACCTGTGCTTTTCCTGCTTGACAAATCAAAAAGAGTCCGTTCTCCTTAAACTCACAGCACATTTCTTTAATGTATCTTCTAAGGATCACAGTCTAACAGAATAAGGCAGACGGTCTCTCATCTCACCAAAAGCAAACATGAACCGAGATATTTGAGGCACACGGACACACTGTGTGAATTTGACAGCATATTTGGGAATAAGCAGTCAAAAGGAGACTGGGAATACATTGGAAGTGTCCTCTCAAGCCAGCACAGTGAATATTCACAACTTCTCTCAGCTCTAACAAGCACAATTATGCATACATAATCACTGGTGTTACGCAACTAAATGGGTTACTGGTACATGAATAATTTGCATTTGATACTCCGCCATCACCCTCTGAGTTCTCATTGTTGTCATTGTTTCAGTCTCATTTTGCAAGTTTCTGCAGATGTTCACGTTGTTAGAAGTACAGCAATGTTGTTCTCTGATCAGTAAAAAAAAAAAACATACTCACAGACATACTTTAAGCATTCTGGGTCACGAACATGTTGAATCAACTGTACATGTGTGTCATCAGTCATCAGTAAGGTGGGACATCAACAACTGGTTATGAGTTGAATGTTTTGTAAGACACTGTTTTAAATCTCGAAGTGTAGTTCCCAAAATGTTCCTTTAAAGCAAACTTTGGACCCGCAACACTTCACCCCTGCGGGTTATTTACATAGCACACACATGTGCAATGTTATGCAGGTAGACACAAAAGTCTACATGCATTTGTGTGCGTGTTTGTCCCTCGGTTTTGGACGCTAATGAGATGTCCAACTGCGGCCGCCGTCTTTTATCACGGAGATGTGAGGGAGACAATTTTAACAACTAGAAAGACACGTGTCAGCATGACAGTTGATAAAACTGCACACGCAGACACACACACACCATCTACATTCTGATTGTATGGTGTGGGGAGGCAGTGGCTGCCCCTCTCCCTTTGCAGGATGTAATTAGCAGTGCCATCTGTATGTATGAGACTCAGAGGTGAGGACAGCACAGGAGGAGCCCGGCTGTCCATTTACACTCAAATCATTACTTCGGCCTATTCACCGCCTTTTTATTTTTTCATTATTCCTCGGCTCTATTCCCTGAAAAAATGCTCTCCCACATTAAGCCATCAACTCCAAACTGCTCTATTTCCTCTCCAGTGGCTCGCCACGTCGCGGTCCTCTTTGTGTGGTATCCAGCCTCTCGAGTAGTCAATTCAGCTGCCATTACTTCACCGTGCCGCATTCTTCTCTGCTCAGCCTCTCAAGCCCCTCTATCACATTTGCATGCGTCTGCTAAATTGACATGTTCCTCAGTCTGTCATTCTGTCTCCCTACCCTTTCTATCTGTCTTTAGATGTCTCTGTTATTCTCTTTAGGCCACGGGCAGATGTGTTGGATGCTCAGAGGAGAAGTACAGGTTTAAATGACGGGCTTGTTAACAAGCCCATCACTGATAATTCTGCTAATTAGCTGCCGTATCACCTTGAGCTGCGGTCCCAGCAGCGAGATTAGGAGGGACGGCGAATGAGCGAGAGAAAGACGATGTGAAAGAAACAAACCCTCAAATTCTGGCAGCACCTAAAAACAAAAAAACATCACTCACTTTATCTGTAGCTTTGAAAAAGCCAGAGCAGAACATATGAGAATACAAAAGAGAGATTAATAAGAAATGCAACACTGCGCGACTCATTATGTCATTAAGTTTGGTAAAAAGTTAATTATATCTTTAATGAGAAAATTGTATGCAGTGTTTCCTTGGAAAATTGTGGCGTATAATATAATGAATCAATTTTATCACCTGTTAAAAAATAGTTCAAAAAGGCTAATTGTGAGTTGCTTGGAAAAGCCAAATTAGTGTTACTTCCAAAAATGTTCCACCCATATTTAAGTTTGTGTAATAGGATTAATGCTGCACTGAATAATAAAACCCAGTGCTGTTCAACGGCTGCTAATAATATTGATATAGTTATTTGTGCGAGTGCAGACAATTAGCGCGGGTCGCTGAGAAAAATTGATGGCGCTTGTCATTTTCCCGGAGGGCAAAATCATCATGTAATTAACCTGTTAAAAATCAATACACAGCAGACTGTATGCAAAATGAGAGGCCATGTCCCTTATTAGCTGCAGATTGCAAAGTGGATCTTCCTGTTGTACTATTGGCTGCTCGGGGAGTCACCAGACTTCCTATTGGTCCCGGCAACTCGTTAATGAGCCTCAGATGTCCACTTCACTCAGTGGGATTATCGTGGTGTTTAATGTTGATATCAGCCTACTAATTACAGCCTATTAATTAGGGAATAAATAATATAATGTAAAAACTATACTCCAGTTAGTGTAATTAAAGAAGACTAATTAATGCATTAATTGATTTTATGTTAATTTAATTTTCCATGAAATTAGAAGAATCTAGGGAGGATGACGCAGAGTGAAGTATTACAGTCCCTTGGACGAGGTCAATATGATTTGGTACGATTAGAAAATACGTCCAAAAAATAGCAGCGCAGTGCAACCTTGCACCAACAAAGAAGTAAAAACAAAACAAGAACACAAAGTGCAGTTTGATTAAAAAGTGATGAAGAAGTTCTTGTCAACCAGGGCTCCTCTAAAGACACACTCATGTGGATACTCAACAGGCATACCATTTTTTGAGTTTTGCCTTGTACTTTTTCCTAATTGGGGAGCATGCTAAAACCGGATGCGCAAACGAGTGGAATGGAGGCACTGGAGGGCTGGATGAGCCTTTGTTCAAAAGAGAGAGGGAGACAGAGAGAGAGAGAGAGAGAGAGAGAGAAGATGAGAAACCTTCTTCGTCTGGGATCTGGGTCAGAGCTCTGCGTTGCGGCGCCGAGTGTTTCTCCGTGGCGCTGTGCTGCACACTGTACTGACTGTACTTGTCTCTGGAAAGGCAGAATCTACCTGGTGAAGCATCCCTGGGTAGACCAAGCACCCACATACTCACAGGCTATACAGTAATACGCAAAAAACAGCAATCAGAAATTCAAGTACTCTTTCACACACTTACATGCACAAATGATCAGGCCTGGTCAGGATATGCTGTGATATGGAGTCAATGAGGCGGGAAGCCATTTCAGGTTTAGACAGTATGGGCCAGCTGAGGCAAACTGTTTCTGCCGTGAAACTCTGCTCCCCTGATCCGTTTCCCCTAAAAAAAAAAACACACGAGGGATTCTCACAGTCAGCAGCAACACTGATTTTCTTCTCTGCCTCAAGTTTCACCTCCAAAGACTCGGCCTCTTTTGGCGTCAGCGTCAATGAGCTCTAATAGATTAGCAGCGCGGTTAGCTAGCCGGACCCCCCTTCTCCAGCATTATGAGGAAGCATGTCTTCGTACGACTTTGCCTTCGCAGGTCACTGCACACGACTAAAAACACACACACACACACACACACACACACACACACACACATGGAATTCACCAACACACGCCGGCACATGCAGACACTCGAGGCACACACACAAAAGCAGCCGCTGCCAGTGTAACGGAAGCAACAGAGGCATTTGATTGACATTAGCACGGCGGCTGTAGATCTAATTTTCTCGGATTGGTGGAGAGGAACAGCAATGGAGAACGCAGCAAATCAGCCTGTCAGTCAAAGTGGCTACCCGGCCCTGCTTTGGCGCCGTTAGTGAGCGAGCACTCTGCCGCAGAGCTACGGCAGCACAAAAGGTACATCAGTTGTGTTGTTGAAGCAGAAAGAATTAATCCCCATGTAGTTATCGCTCGGATATTGTTTTAATTGAGCCAATCAAATGTGGCAGTTATAAAGACTTATGAATATTAGGTGAAAAGGAACAAACAAGACACACTTTATTCTTCCCATTTCAATGGCCGTGTATTCATCGTCATCTGGTTGCACTCCCAAAACACGTTGAAGACATATAAAAGTATTTTGTATTTTTAACATTACCTTGGCACTCCAGGCCAATCAGCTGGCCAGGTCACCGGGAATTTGCCCGGTGCTCCCGATGGCCAGTCCGTGCCTGCCCATAATTGGCTAACAACCTGTCTAGACTGCAAGTGAATCAGACATGTTTTTAATTTGCACGTCTCACCACAGATACACTCCCATTTGAATTAATGCAGATGTGTGCACCGGCTCTGTGAAGAAGCACGTCTCAGCTCCGTCTCACACGTGTAACCGTGACTTTGTAAAAGTGAGGTCGATGCCCAATAAAAAGGCACAGAATAACCGTGTCTCGGCTGCACTCAGCTGTCGGCTGTTAGCTATTAGCCAAACACACCGTCCAAAACAATAAAAGCGAGCAAACTGTTTTCCCCCACCGTGTCTCTGGCTGCGGAGGCGATGCACTCAGCTGTGTGATCACTTGCGGCCTCAATCGGTGAGAATAGTAAGTGAGGAGTCAGGAGGAATTCAAGGGCAATATAGAACAGGCAATACTATGTGTTTTTGAGAAAGTGTGAGTCACCGCAACAACAATAGGGTCCTTAAGCATGCAGCATAACTTAGCACCCAAAAGCTTGGTGCAGCAGTGAGATAAGCTGTGGACAGACATACACGCACAAAATCAGTCACACACACACAATCTCATTATCTCCCGGCAGAGATCATTATTAATCATGTGTGTCTATTTTTTATAAAAAAATTTCTACAGGAAGAAAAACAAAGTTGCTTATTCTTTAAATTGAATCCAATCCAGAAGCCATGAATAAACCAATATGTTTCATTTCAAAAGCTTGGGTACAAGGT
Organism: Leptoclinus maculatus; assembly: GCA_032191485.1. Classification (NCBI taxonomy): domain Eukaryota; kingdom Metazoa; phylum Chordata; class Actinopteri; order Perciformes; family Stichaeidae; genus Leptoclinus; species Leptoclinus maculatus. Next base: position 2,385,133 of record JAVDOI010000018.1, read on the forward strand.
TTCAAGTTTCCACGTCACACTTGTGTAAGTTGAATATTGGACCAGAATTGGCCTCCAAAATATCTCACAAAACCTTAAACTCAGATTTAAGGTGAGCACAGCGAAACTCTACTCCTTTCACTGATACATGTGTCAAACCCTGCACATTCATCATTCTGCACACTCAAGGTAAACCATACAAAATCAAGTAACAATAAGAAAAACACATGTTTGACTAGAAGAGGGTTTTATACCAATCGCCCCCTGGTGATCCATAAAGAATTTCTGATTCTGATTAAGCACTCCTGATAAAGAAAATGTATTTTCCCACATGCTTGTTAATCTGATTGTTGCTTTAAATAGCAACAGTGTGTTATTTTCCTTCTCTTTTCCCCCCATGTCATGAGGTTATCAACCGGCTTTGGATTTGAATGAATTGTAGGTTGGGATTGCCAGTTGATTCTTAATCTAACAGATCCTTCGGGGGTTAAACAGGGTGTATCAGATCGATTTAGCTGCCTATAGGAGGACTTAGCGAAGAAGAGGTGGTGCTGTGAGGCCCGCGGCTGAGAGAATAAAGATCTCTGTGCTAGGTATCTGCTATATCTCTGCTTCGCTGGTGGGAAGGAAGTAGGTGTCATATATGCTCTTATCAGAAGGACTGTTACAGTATCTCTGATACCTCTGTTTTATCATTGGTATGAAAAAAAAATGTCCAGAGGGCGTGAATGGCCATCTAACGGTCTTCTTTTCCCATTCTCTTTTCCTTTCTGTTGTCACAGTGAAGAGACCAAAAAGGAAATGTACCTACTACACACTGACAGCCCACACAGATTCTAATCTTTTCTCATTTTTCTGTTCCTGTTACAGGCGACCACAAGTGAAGGACATCAGCCTCCCTGCTTTGTCTTGCTTTGTTCTTTTTCTCGTCCCATGAAAGGTGAGGATGGACTTTGCAGTGGCCTTGGTACTAAAAGAAGACCCCGCAGCGCTTTTATAAATCTAATCTAAAACCTAATTTTCAGTTTTAGGAGGGTCCAAAACAACTCAAGACCTAATTCAGAACAAAACCCTCTCTCTCTCCCTCCCTCGTTTCTCTGCACCTCTCACTCTCTTTTACAGTAGCCTGTGCCTGAAAGTAACACTCCCCTTCACGTGTATAGACACCTCCTTGACTTCTGCTTTCATTAACCTCTCGGTGTGCTCCATCAGAGAGAGGGGAGTATGTGCTACGATAATATCCCAGTGACAACACGTGGGTCAGGACCCCTCTGATCCTGAGAGGGGGAGAATATCTCATTAAGAGGGAAAGCCTCTGGGACACTAAAGCAATTTGGCTTGCCCTCTGTTCTCAAGAACCAATTAAAACATTAGCCTAAACTATCGCAGTGCTCACAGATGTTGATACGCAGCCATGACTGTTGCATGCGTAACATTGAAAAACCAAAGCTGTAGCAGTGACTCCCAAGGCAGAAAATAGTAATCAGTGAAGGTGACAAATACGCTGCGTAATGTAAATTCAAACAGCCAATGCCAGAAAATTAGAAATATGCTCCAATTACATTCTAAACATCGATAGGCCGTGCCTGCTTTTAGCGCATGCTTAGTGCATGTGAGCGTGCCCCACTGGTTAGCACATGGCTGTTGCTCTGCACTGCTCTCATACGGCGGTTACAGCTGATAACGCCGACCCGACCGACAGTGTGTCTTCACGAAGGCGTGGCACCCGCCCTACCGGTTCCCTCTCGGGTAAACACTGTCAGCTCTGTCAGCACGTTCGCTGTTGTTTGCACCATTAGCTGTGAGCCGCCGGCTCGCCTTTCGCCATGTTGAGAGCCGTTGAGAGGCAATCGAAATGCTCCCTATCTCTCGGATCTTGCACCTTTAATGGATTGTGTCCGCGCAGTGTGCATATCCTCGTCTCACAAGTTTAATGCGCATTTCATTTTCATTTAAATGGGTATAATTCCAGTGAGTGCACCTTGAAAAGTTTCCTGACGGCTTTTCTCAAAGAGCTTTCACTCCATTTTCCATCCGACGATTTGATTCCAGTCTATTAAACTGTGCTTCCAGGCCAGCTGCAAAAGTCTCAGCATCATTCTGTGCTAATGAAGCGTAGCCTGTCCATAACCAAATCTCAGTCTATGAAATCTTTGGATGACGCTGGCCCATGTGGAGACGGGGTCCTCAATCATCCCTCCAATCTCTAACTCGATTCAACAATTACATGCAAATAATTCCACAGATTCCAATCATTCTGAGACATTACTTGGAGAGATAGAGGAAAGTTCAAACAAGGACAATCCGCAGATCTTTCAAATGATCAAATACATTATCCAAAGAGGAACAACTGAATTGATGAAAGCAGATTTTCTCTAACCGCCTTTTCTTTCTTTAATTCCACGTTGAAATATTTACTCCTTCCTCTTTCATCACATGTCAACATTAAATGTGCTTCTTGGCCAGAAAGACTTATAAAAATAAAAAAGTGCACAAATGGTCTTTGACATCATCTTTCCAGACTCAGCAGAGAAAAATGAGATGCTCGTCATTCCAAAATCTCTCACAAAATCTGATTACTCATGAATACTTCCTCCAGGGTGAATATGCTTCGCTGCTGTTCCTTTCACGAGCTATAATCAGAGGTGAATCTGTCTTCCCCTGAAAAATTACAAGGGAATGCAGTGTCCTTGATTCAACTCGACTACCAAACCGTGAAGACGTTGTTGTTTTTTCTCATGTCAAAACAATATTTACAACCAATCAGAAACATCACTGACAGACTGCGGCAAAGAGAAAACATTTAAGCATCACCTCTGACCACGGGTTCCCTCCTTGTTGATATGACTGACGGGAGATGAGTGCAGATATGCTGAGTCCACAGGGCATCTCCCTGAACGATGTCACTGTGAGGTCATGTGATGACAGTCCAGAGTAGTGGGTCATCGCCCCCTGACCCCTGCGATCCTGAATGAATAAAACTTGCTCGAGTGAATGACATAGAGAAGCTGGAGGTACCGGGTTAGCCCTCCACCCATGGCTGGCTACAAAATAAGAGCACTCCACTGTTACTGAGCATTAAACACTTCATCAAACACATAAATCCAGCCAAAAGGCTACAAAGTTGAGCTACCTTTTAACAGCGCAGTATTATTATTTTGCAAAAACATTCTCCATCATTCACGCAGTTACAGGCTGATCATCACTCTGGAGTTTAGTGGTCCAATCACCCTCGACCTCATGGGAGAGTGTTAGCTGGATGCAGGCCAGCGCTTAGAGACAGGCTGGCATTTCACCCGTCGCGCCTAACATCACTGCCAAAAGCTTGCCTTTGTGCACGGTCCTTAACAGCTACAGATCAGTGCTCCAGACACAGTGGTTTTTGGCTGACCCAGTGTACTGTGACCCTGCAGTGGAAGATACTGATATGGGCATGAATTGCGCATGCGTGCGTGCGTGTGTGTGTCTCTTAGTGTGAAAGTATAAAAGTTTTAGCACCAAAATGTATTTTAGAAACAACGCCAGAATGCCAAACGGGCCAGGGGCGTGAAGTGTGTGTGTGGTGGTGAGGGGGGGGGGGGGGGGGGGGGGGGTCACCATCGTAATTTAGCGTGTCAACATTAGCAGCAAATTATGGCACTACATGAAAAGTTAAGTGATCATTAAGTGATTCCCCCAAATCACCTTGTCTTAGTACCATAGATATCTGTACCAGATTTTGCACCAGAAAACAATATTTCACAGGATAAGTGAAATCTTGACATGTTGGTGGCGCTACAGTCAAAGTCGGGAGATCCCCATAATCTTTGGGATTCATCCTTCTAGAACCATGAATGTCGGAACCAAACTGCATAGCATTACAATAGTTGTTGAGAAACTTTAGTCTGAACCAAAGTGGTGGACCGACCAACCGACGTACATACTGTATTTGGACACATTCAAATTCATTTTAATTAGCATTTTAGTAACTTTGATCCCCTGTTAAATGTTTTGCATTTCCTGCAGATAGAAAATCTCTTCATATGAAAACAATATCAAAGATTTATTTGAATATTAATCTATTAGAAATTTGTTGTGTAACTGATACGTGACAACACACACATAGAACGAAAAAATGCAAACATTCACAGACCCTGACACACACACATACACACACACACACACACACAACACCATCCCTCTTGGCAATCTATGACCCAAATCCTCTACGAACCCCTCCCTCTTGGCTCCTCCAATTCTGTTTTCTCTCAGTCTGTCTTTCTGGAAAGGAATTGGGACGTCAAACATTTTCACAGAGGAGCAACAGAAAGCATCCTGACTGGAAACATAACAAGCTGGTATGGGATGTGCACGGCCCAGGACAGGAGGGCTCTACAGCGGGTGATTAAAACCGCCCCAAAACATCACTGGTACCCATCTACCGAGCATCAGTGATATTGGTGACAAGAGGTGCCTGCGAAGAGCCTAATGGATACTAAAAGACAATACCCACGCTAGCTACAGCCTGTCTGGCAGGAGATGCAGAATCATCAGCTGCTCTACCACCAGACTTCAAAGCAGCTTCTTCCCTCAGGCTGTGAGACTCCCAAACTCATCCCCCACTCTCCAGCATGTAACATACTTTTGCTTTTTTCTACTTCGACTTCAATTGCAGAACCCTGTGTTGTAAATTGTCAATAAATGAAACCTTGAACCTTTAAGCTTAAACCCTGGACCTTGGATGAGTAAGCAGAAGAAACGGACAGCATCATCCATCCTTGAGGCCCTGATTAATCTGAAGCAGTACGTAGTATTTGAGAATAAATAGTATTTTCTTCTCTGTACCTCTGTAGTTAGTCAGCGATGTGATTCCTCTCTTTTAGAAACATCTTTACCTTTGTAAACCACATCACCTCTGAGTGAACAGCTGCCTCGCTATGTGAAAGAACAGGATGCTGAGGCTACAGAGGGTTAAATGCTGGCTCTGACCCCCACTGATCACCCTGCTGAGTCTATAATGCCACCCATAGTCCGAGGGCACGGGCAGACACACATGGCTCTGCATTGAGAATACGAACTAGGCGAGACTTCAGGGAAAACGGAGGGAAGAGATTTAACAGAAAGTCTTCCGAGAGTTGCCATATGCCCAATAAGCCCTTTAAGGCCTGTACTCTTCACCATAAGCCGTCACCGGGATTATTTTCACAGAATAAACAGACTAACCTTCAGAACTTCTCTTGTTTTGAGTGTCGACACAGCTCTGGTGACCACTGTTGGGAAAAAAATACTCAGATCCTTTAGTTATGCAAGATGTGAAAAATACTCCATAACAAGTACGTCCTACATTCAAAATCTTAGTTGAGTAAATATATTGAAGCATAATGAGCGAAATGTACTGAAGGTATCAAAAGTAAAAGTACTCCAGTGACTGTTACAGTGTACATGACATTATTTAATTGTTTATAATGATAAAGCTGATCGAGCTGCAACTGGTCGAGATACTTTCCTCAATTGTTTTGCTTGGATGAAAATTGGATAGTTCCGTTATTTACATAAGACCATCTAAGAAGTTTAGAGGCCAAATGTCTGTTTGGTTGAACTGTTGAACTGAACAACTCGAAGATGTCAAGACGACAAAAAATACTAAACTGCAGGGCAAAAAATAGGTCTGCAAACTAAATAATGTATTCCTCATTTATTCTTTTCAGCCTGAGGAAGATCTTGTAAATCTAAATGTTGCCTTGAATAGAAAAAAAAAAGAGAAACACTTTAGTTATTTGGACCCTTACAGTGTGCAGACGTCTTTTGTGGCAAGGAACTGCTTTTTTGTAAGAAGTTACAAGCCAAACAGATTGGGAACTGGTTTATTCTTTACCACTGTATTCTATAAACATATCACAAATCACATCATCTGATGTTAAATCTTGATCTGTAAAATAACCAGTAACTGTGGCTGTTTTTCTTGACAACCAATCGACTAAAACTTTATTGTTAGACGCAAGTAATTGAAACAAGGTCTTCCTTTATCAGCTTCTACAATTAGGTGACGAACATATTAATGCATCGATGACTATAATCCAACAATGTAATATACATTATTCTAAAATGGCCCATTCTGCATGTACTTTTAAAATTTGAACACATGACATTTACTTGTAGCAGAGTATTTATACACTGCTGTATTACTTTTACTGAAAGGAAGTCTTCCCCCACAAAATGACCATTTCTATATATCAATTACTCACCCTGTGTTACGTTGAATTATTGAAGAAAACTTTCTCTCATGCCTCCGGGGCGAACGAAGAATCAAAAGCGGAGAAAAGTCTTGAGGAATTGAAGTAAATGGGGGGCTTCGTTTAAAAACAGCAAAACTTTATCAAACATTGATGTACAAACTCTCACCCAACTATTGCACCACGATCCATGAGTAATTTACCCAGTCAAATGCTCACTACTTCACAAACACATGCATCTTCGCTAAAACCTATTTGGAACACTTTGGTATAAACAGTGGTCAGACGGACGTGGACAGCGCTGGCACAAGCGTGGGACTGTTTGTGCAGTTTGCTTTACAACAACACTGTAATCAGCTGCTCAGCCTTTCTGTAAATTACCCTATTACATGGGCAAACTCTCTGATGAAGTAAGGAGACAAGCAGCAGGGGAGATAATACACTCTTGCACACTGTTGCAGGGTTACTAATACCCACAGTGGACTGGCAGTGATGAATGAGATTCCTGGGCTATGTGGAGGTGTATTGAGCGCGAGGTTAGAGGGAAAAGGATGCAGAGAATGGAAGAAGGCAGTTGGATGATTAACCAAAGGTTGTATGAATAGCCCCTCCGATTAGTTATTTCAAACAGGTATTGTTGCAGGTGCTCTGCATGTTTTGAACGTGGGGTCTGATTATTTTCATTGCAGAAATCCAACTACGCCAGGAGAGGGAGAGCATTCTTCATGCAGACATTGTTTCACCAGGCAGTCTTTTCATGCTTTGCTATACTATGCCTTTTCTTTGCGGTTTCTACCAAGCTGTTGTTTTAAATAACCACTCAGGGGGAATCAATATTTTATCACTCGTCTGACTTAAACTTACCGATGAAAATCGAGAGCTGAGAGTTGAAACATTTCCCGTTCTGATCAAGCCCACAAAGTAATATGGTACAATATAAATGGTTGTAAAAGTTACTTTTCAGAATTAAGGTTTTCCACAAAAAAGACATCAACTTTTAAAACACAATACATTCATAAGTATGTTTCCATCCACTTCTTTTTATGCACATTTATAAATTTACAAAAAAATTTACAAAAAATTACAAAAATAAATACATATTGAATATCAAAATATTAAAGAAAATATCATGCTAATTTTCAGGTTCAAACTTGTATTCTGGATTTCTACTAGAACATGTTTACATGCTTTAATGTTCAAAAAACTATTTTTTTTCATACTGTTTGTCTGAAACGTTTTAGCGCCTGTCTCTTTAAGACCCCCTTTCATGAAAAGCCTCGTCTGAGTTGATTGGCTTGCGAGAAAAATATGGTGCGCTTTTGCAAAGGTAGTTGTCAAACCGTGGGTGGAGACACTCAGATGGGGGACGGCATATTCTAATGAGCCTGCATGTGATGGAGCCAAATCTGAATGGCTTGGTGAATCACATGTTTTCTGATCGAGGCAGCCGACAATGAATGGAAAGTTTGTGGGTTGGTAGGCATTCCAGAGTCTTTAATGATATTTTTCACACTTGGCTGAAGTTGAGAAGTTGGTGTATGGATAAAACCAAACTGCGACAAAGTGCACGAGATCAGACTTAACGAATGAATCGTGAAGTAAATGAAGCGTGTGACTTAAATGTCCGCTGAAGCTTCTGTAACGCTGCAACGCTTCTCAAACTGATAGATGAAACAAACATAAATGTCATATGTTTGACAGGCGCGCTTTTAATTACATCATCTCATTGCACTCTATTCTTATGCTGTGGTTTAATGGACCCCAACTGGAGACTTAGAGCCACCAACCTTTTATCTCGATGCATTCAGCTCCAATGTTTACTACATAACAGAAGTGGATGGAAATGCACATTAATTCTCTTTTTTGACTGACTTATGAGTTGTTGTCGGTTGCGTCAAAGAGAGATTTTGCCTCTAAACTTTTCAGATCAACAAAAGGTCACTAATTTGTGCAGCAACATTTTTTTTTTCTCTCATACACTTGAATGTAGTGACTTTTCTTTGTAATGAAATATGTTTACATTGTTGTTTTGGTACTTTTGCTGTGTACGTCTTGCACCACTGCTTCCTGCTCAGCTTGAGCTGAGAAACTCATCAATGCTGAAGGCAGAGGGAAAAGAAGTGAGCAGACACCTCAGTAGCTTTGAGTCCTTACTTTACATCACACCTTTAGATTACATGAACCACTTTGTTATCACAAATATAGGGCTGCCACTTCCAAATATTTGAAGAGAATTATTTTTTTCTATTAATCGTCAATAACTGACAACAAATATATTTTTACTTTAGAAGCTTCCTCTGATCGACATTCAAAATTGTTGTTGATTATTATTCCCTATATATATAACGACTACTGGATTAATTGCCTAATCTTTTCAGCTGTACAATGATAAGATACGATTAGATAAATAGATACATTAGCATATGAATTCTTGCATTATGATTTATCACAGTGACCTTTATTTCTCATCAGCTCATCCTTGAGTCCAACTGGACGTTTGTGCCAAAAATATGAAGTATACAAGATCAATTAAAGACAAAGTGACGACACCTTGTTGTTTATGTAATACAGTAAATGGATGGTTTTCATTGTAGCTCTGGGAGCAATAAATCAAAGCCCCTTCCAAACACCTTCAGCAAGTGAGTTATACACAGCGCAGTAGGCTGGCAAATCAAAGAAATTTGTCATTCAAGGCCCAAATGTCAGTGCATTACAAAGAAGTCAGAACATTCTGTGTGAAGACTTGTGCCTGGCACACTTTTGTCTGTTTAAAATAAAGCTCTTCTCAATTTGACCTCATGGCTATTCTAAGGATGTGAGAGCACCTTCTCAGATCTATAAATGGGTGTCTCATAATGAGTATGATGACACCAAGCAGAAATACTCCTCTGTTTCATCGGGGAACTCACACAATCTGATTTATTCTATTCTTCTCTGGCAGATGCACTATAGATGCACTATGTCCTCTGTTCAAAAGGACTCTTAAATCACCTTCGGGAACACTTTCAGTAGGCCATGCCAAAGACACAGTTGTCTAAAGCCATTCTGCTCCGATGTGTTGCATTTCACAAGTTGTTACATCATTTTTGGGTCTGTGTGACTAAAGAAGCAAAGATCTTGTGTGTTTACTTGAATGCCACCCAGCTACAAAGGTAATGCTCTCTGGCTGCACCTGACCTCTGACCCCGCTGAAGCGAGAAGGGTCAAGAACTCCTGTGCCTCCATGGGAGAAAAGAAACTGTTATTATGATTGCATGTGGTATGGTGATGAGTTGGCATCTCTGCTGCAGGTATGACTGGACTTTTGATGCATGATGACAGGGGTGTAAGTAGATTCTTTACTGAATGTAAAAACACTCATGCATTCAAAATCCTTCCTAAGTCAAGTACTCATTATGTGGTTTATGGTCCCTGTCAGTGATGCATTATTACAAATTTTACATTATACACAACAGTACAACTACTTATTGTACGGGTGGTTTCATCTATAACTATGCATCATTTTTCACAAGCTATAATCATGTGTTTTTTCTGTATTATCTTAATAAGATGTAAAGTATAGGGCTAAACCTGTCTGCTATTATTGGTTTTAATTTTGCTTTTATTTGTATTAATTACTTGCTCTACAAAGAGAAGCACATCCTCACGTCTGAGAAGCTGGAAATGTATATCGTACGCCTACTCTGTGATCTAAAATGAATAAACATTAAATAAAAAATGAAAAAACATTTTAAAATCATCGACACAAGGCACACCAAGAGAGAAAACTCCTGTGCTGATTATAAACTAGATGAGCAACAGTTATCAATAGATTTTGCTTTGGTGAAGGAGCACCAGAGTGTGTTTTTGTTTTTTAATTAAAGCAGTTTGTGCATGGAGGGAGACTGATAATTAAAACTGCTTCTGCATGAGCCTGAGTGATGGAGCTTGGGAAACAGAGAGACAAGGACAGGACATGAATGCTCCTCTGCACGTCGGCCCTGGTTAACCCCACAGCCACACAGGTTGTGACGAGAGCGAACATAAAAGGGCTAATAGGAGCCTCCAGTGCATTGTTGTCCAGGTTTCCCGTTCTTCTGTCAGCACATACAAACAGAATAGAATGGCTTAAGTGGAATAGTTGAATTATTGATAAAGAGAAGATAAGATAAAGAGGTTTTAAGATGAACAATGACAAAGTGCAGATCTGTTATAACCACACTTATAATATCCACATGCAGTGGTGGAAAATAACTACACACACAAAAAGGCAAATATTGTACTTTTTACTTCAATACATTTAATTCGACAGCTTAAATTGCTCGTAATTTTGCAGATTCAGATTATTAAAGCAAAATATAATCAAGAAGTCATTTATTATTACTCTTATGTGTTATTATTATACTTCAAGTGACCCAGCAGTACCTAAAATAAGCCTCGCTTTTACCCTCTGCATCATCTTTACACACTGATGCATCAATATGTGATGTGCAATCAAAACTTTTGGTACTTTTAGTATATTTTGATGCTAATACTGATGCACAACTTTTGTTTGAAACATTTGACATTATTCAAAGACGTACGTATCTATGGCCGATAACTCCAAAACTAGGCAACTCTCATCGCAACAATCTAGATTGATAGTAGCACTACAGGTAAGAGGAAAAAATATGTATTTTTGATTTTAGGGTGAACTATCACTTTAAGTAAAAGGTCCAAGTACTTTATCCACAAGTGGCCAAAGGCAGAAATAAATGGTGTCCTGACCAGAGATAGACAATACTGTCAATACACTATTGTAATATATTTAATACACATTTGAGTTTGACTGTGTGAGAAATATACTTTAGCCTTATATGAATAAGCATTTTCAGAATAATGTAATACAATTCTAAATAACACTATGAGAGCAGTGAGAACCACAACAGTGAAGTTGCAGCCCAGATAGCTAAACTACGAGCTTAAACGCACTAAAAAGGAATTTAAAGCCGATGGGACCTCTCCACATTGTCATTTGATACATTGTTATTATAAAAAATATTGGTCATATTTAAGTTCCTGACAAAGACAGAGGGAATCCAGAACTATCGATGTCAACAACTTGGAAATAGAAACTAGGAGGAAGGGAGAACACAAGTTGAAATATCCTTCAGCAGACCCCTGCACAAGCATGCCTCCATCATCCAGCTCTTACATCTTTCTTTCTCTTTCTCCTTTCTTCTCAACGCATCCTTCTTCTTCATTCGACATTCCTCCCTCAGTGTCTCTGCGTCCCTCGCGTTGCAGTCATTTGTTTCTGGCTGTCTTTGATCATGAGCTGAGGAGGACAGTAATCTACTGGAAGCCAAGTGTTTATATCTAGGACAGCTGAGAATTAGGTCACACGTGATTTCTGCCGCCCCAGGCCCACATGGGCGCTACCTCAAAGTTTCTTCATGATTGTCTCTCTCTACCGCGCCCAAGTTTGTCAACAATGACTCGGCAGAATGGATGCAAGTCCCCGGCCAAGTGTCAAGGTGAGACCCTGATAAAAGACAGATGTCCTGCATAATGCTCTCTGCTTTCACGGTATTTAAATCAACAGCGTGGCAGCGAGCCAACTTCAAAGGAGGTTACAGTGATTTACAGAGTAACTACACCATCAAATTCTGCAAGAACCCTCTCTCCCAGCATGCTCAAAAATGCAACAGAGTGATGGGGCATGAGCTTTAGGAGGCACAGCCTTGTGGCTATGTAGTGTGTGATGCTAGAGGTCAGGGGACACAGGGGACACTGACTGAACTTTGGTTCGGACTGAAATATCTTAACAAATATCTGATGGAATGCCATGAAATTCTGCAAAGACATTCACGGTGCCCAGAGGATACATCCTAATGATGTTGGTGGACTCTCTAGCAGACTCCTTTAGCAGCACAATGAGGTTAGCATTTGTGCTTTATAGTGAATTGTCTCAACAACTATTAGATGGATTGGAGTGATATTTGGTGCCGACAGTCATGTCCCCCTCAGAATTAATTGCAACAACTTTTTATGTAGTGCCATCAATCAGGTAAAAATATGAATTTTTCTCATAGCCTACTTCAGTTCATTTGCATCAGCCTCAATTGTACTTTGTGTTTTGAGCTAATTTGCAAATGTTAGCATGCTAACGCACTCAACTACAATGTTGAACTTTACTCCTGCTAAACATCAGCATGTTAGCATTGTCACTACAAGCATGGTAGAATGTCACTGTTAGCATTTAGCTCAAAGCACTGCTGTGCCTAAATGCAACCTCACAGAGCTAGCATGGCTGTAGATTTCACACTGTCAAACTTAGCATGAAGCAAACTAAATGATGTCTCAACTGGCAAAGACACTAATTAAAAGGCATGAAGTGATGTGTGAGTAACATTTTATTTCATTCATTTATTTTATTATATCATGGGGATGACTTGATGAAAAGTAAGGAGAGCACAAAGCGATTGGCATCTTCAGCGATTACATTAGGCTCTGTTGTGTCTAGGGAGAAGATGTCAGTGATTATTAGAGGTAGAAACGTTGTCTTAACTTGTGTTTTGTTTATCCAATCGCAGAGACTGAAAAAATCGTTGGTCCAATAATTCAGTTGGAGTGAATACCAACCACTGTTATCAAAACTCAACTTTGGCAGAAAATAAATCATATTTTCGATGATGGATTATCCAGTGAAGGCCTTTGTTACAAGACTGAAAGCACTTATTTAAAAACTGTACATCAAATTAATGAGTTAATTAGCCAGGAATTATGGAAAGGGAAGGAGCAAACTATTCAACTGGTACCAATATTTGTTCATTTTATAGTGTTTATTATTTTACTTTATAAAGCGAAGGACTATGAGTGTGATTGTACCCTTCAGATTCGCCATTTTGTTGCTAGATACTTTCCTTGCTCTAGTGGCTGAGGAAGATTTTACAAAGCATACGAAAAAGTTGCCTTAAAAAGAGAAATAAACTATTTATTTGAAACCTGACAGTGTGCAGACCTCTTCTGTGCCTTGCTCTAGTGGCTAACAATTTGCCTTTTCAAAGTAACCACCAACTACTCAAACATATTAAAATAAAACTATTGCTGACTGTCATCAAAGAACGCACTGCCATTGCCATTACCATTTCTACATGTTTTTTCACATTTATGTATGAAAGTGCGTTGAAATTTGCCTGCAGACACAAACCAGCAGGATGCCTAGTTGAGTTTTTTGAAAAGGTAATACCACTGCTGATCAGTAATGCGCAGAGACACAGGGAGGCTTAGAAGGAGTGAAATTTAGGGCTTTTTTAAAGCAAAGTTATGTCATAATAAAATGTTTCTGCACAGTTACAGATAATGCTGCTGTATCTCCACTCCATCAGGCGGCACACCAATAGATAGCAGTACACTGGCCAGGCAGACTGATGTCAGAGAGGATGGAGGCACGTGCGCTGCCGCAGATGTGCCGGTAATTATGGGGGAATGAATAGTGATGCTTTAAGAGGAGATTAGGGGCAATTAAAGTGATTCAAAGCAATGGAGCCAGGCCCTGAACGCGCACCAACATAATTACCAGGCAAAATCTCACATCTCACAGTGAGCACGACAGATTTGGCATGTTTGCATATTCAAACAATGGCTTCTGTATGATGTTTATCTTTCAATATTTAAAGATCTTGATTCTGCTCGTGCTCGATTGTGCATTTGGTCTGTGATGTGTTTGCTTCTGCTGCCGCTGTTGTCGCTGTTAATGACTTTGAAGGAGCTTGGTGTTATATTTAGCTGCTAATCAGACAAAATTAATCTAAAGTCGTCTGGAAATTTTGTAGCAGTCCAATAACTTGCGGGAATGCGTTGGATAGGAGTGCGTGTGAGGGGGTATCCACAAGAGGCCAAAACAGGGATATAATTTCATTTGATTGCCACACTCATCAAGTCCAAATGAAGATTAATGAACACATGATGGAGGATTGAAAATAATAATATTCCTGTTGTCTTAAAGGCTCTAATTTGTCTGAGAACATGCTGTCATGCTACTCATGCTACAGAGAGCTTATTGGCATTTGCTAATGGACTGCTCATTGCAATGGAGACGAGGTGGGGGGGCATCTGTATACACCCGTCAAGCCACAAGCTATAAGTGTGGCAATGTATGTGTTTCATAAGTGCTATTTGAGGTGACTGTGATGAAGAGAAACATTGGAGTGTGTGAGCAGGAAGGAGTTGGTGTATGAGGAGGGAGCGCCAATTCCCTAAATAACTTGTTCATTGATCGCAGCAAGTAGATGCAGTATTGATAGTGTTGTTCGCCCAAAGGACCTAGATCCACTAATAATTAATTGCGATAGAATAAGGAGGCAGGGCGTCTATACTGCATTGCAGCTCTACACAGTACACTGGAGATACAGTATATAACAATCCATGTTCAACCAGCTCTCATATATCACACTTCCAGCAACTACATTTGGAGACAGCAATGCTGCCACAATTTTAATTCTTTTTTTGAACAGATTGATGATAAATTAACTCTATCGGCCAAGCTGAAAAATTATCTTACAAATCATATCTGCAAAACATTCGACAACATATTATATGTTTTTTATTTTTTTATTTTTTTTAAATGTTTTCTTACAACAGACGCTTGTATCCACATGTAAAGCATGAAACAACTCTTTATCTCTATGTCTAGGCACTCACAACACTTGGTTAAGGTTTCTGGTAATAAGCCATTTAAGTTGTATGTTTAGTTGCTTACTCTTTCTTTTTGACACTTTTTATTTGTTAAAATAAAAGACATAACTGTTTTTAAACCCACTCATAGCAGTGACCCTGGTAGCTTGGTGGAAATCCAACAGAATAACTGGAAACCCAACATCTTCACATACAAGAAAATATAAGTTGTTTTCTCATTTCTGCCACTTTGAACTTAATCCAATAGACAAACTATCAAAAAGTTTACAGACTCTGTACCTTTAACGGGATTGACATATGCCCTTGGACTGAGGGCAGACTGGAAGCTACATCGACTCACTATCGCCTCTAGAGGTACAAGTGGTATTACAAGAGAGGACAAGGCCGCGGCAAGCTGGCTAGCATGCTCCTTTCAGTAGATATCTCTGCAACACAATACATAGATGTCTTTGACACAATGTCAACACTGTAACCTCTTCACATTCTGATAATGTCAGTTTATTTTTTCAATGTTTTGAATAAAGATTCTGGCCAGGTCTTACACATGCACCTTTAATGGGTAAAGAAATGGCCTACTGTATTAAAATGCCACAAAAAAAGCTTTATGTTGGGCTTCATCTCTGATTCTCAGTTATATTTATGATATGAAGATTCAGTTTCCATAGACTCAAACCTCCCTCCAGACCAGCTCAACAGCATTGTGTACAGCTTTGCTTGTTCTCCACCCACACAGAGTGATCTTTATTGTAGATAGAGAGCACACAGGAATAGACCAATCACTTCACCGTGACACTCACAAACTGCCCTTTATGTGTATGTGTGTGGGGGGGGGCACAACACACACAGATTGAATAAACTGATCAGTAAATTATACTAAAGCAAGTACCTCACAATACTCTATCAACAATGCATGTGTATTCATTAGATGAAAATCTCCATGTATAATCCCTCATTACACACAAAGTAATGCCCCATTGGAGAGGATCAACCTGAGCCTTACTCAGGGTCATTCACAAAGATAAAGTTCTGTATAATGGACCACTATCATTGTCTCCCTCCTCTTATCTGTTAAGAGCAAGTGACATTCAGTGTTTTTAGGCGGCACAGCTCAATAACACCATGCTTGTGCACATGGTAAATGGTGAATGCACTTGTATAGCTCCTTTCTAGTCTTCCGACCACTCAAAGCACTTTACACTACACGCATTCATACCCATTCATACACCGATGCCATAACCTTCGGGAGCAATTTCGAGTTAAGTATCTGGCCCAAGGACACATCGACATGGACTAGTCGATGTGTCTAGTAGAGGAGCCGGGGATCGAAACCGCCAATCTTCTGATTGAGGGACGAACCGCTCTATCTGATGAATACACGTGCATTGTTAATAGAGTATAGTGAGGTATTTGCTTTAGCTCTACCTTCTGAGCCACGTGAGTTATTAATAACAGACTGCTCTCGATGCTCAGGCTCTTAGCTTGGCTGACACCGCAGCTGCACGATGTCTTATTCCTTTGCAACGTTGTCGAAATTGAAAGACCGGCAATACATGAGGTTTATGAGTTCTGTCGCAGTCAGGGCCGGGAAATCACATGCAACACGCTACCCAGATGAAATGTGTGATTCGAAAGGAAGGAGATGGCATCCCTATTATTTCCTGAGTCATCAAGCATCTACTCTAATACCTTCCGCCTGCCCTTCATCACATTTCTCCTTTCACTGTCACTGTGCGTTTAAAAATTGTAAGCCTAACATGATTTTATTAACTACTCAGGGTAAAATAAGTTTGGAAATGGAGACGGAACGTACTGTGCCAGCATGGACCACACAGAGAGGTTTGCGGTGATGAGAGCGCGCAGGAGCTTGAGATAGACGCCAACTAAGTCTTCGCTTCAGCCGCCAACATTCGCCAGGAGCCATCTTTGCTGACACCGGCTCTTTTTTGCAGTTGATAATGACGACAAAATGTTACTGACATCTTTGCGACCGTGACTTCCTGCCAGTGATAAGCATTGCGTTCATGTGGACACAGCGCTTTGGTGGCTGCACGATCAAGGCATGAGGACCTTCTTTTATCTCGTAGACCTCATCAACATGGCTAGGTTCAGTGAATGGGCTACGTTCCACACAGCCCGGTTGATCTTACAACTAACCAAGTTGGGGGTTCACAATCAACTAGAAGGGGAGCAGCCGCCTGCCACACCGGGGTGTGGCACACAGGTGGAGTTTCTGGGGGTTATGCTCGACACGTGCAGGCTGTGGACCACTCTGTCGGAGAATAGACCGACGGCCCTGCTGCAGGCAGTCTGCAACTTCAGCGGGCTGCGACGATCACGGCGTTGACTGTAATGACGTATTGGTGAGGAACGACTACTACTGCATAATGGTGGGCTACATCAACAGGGAGGGCAGAGTTCAATCCGTTGCCCTCTTGAGGATGGCGAAGAGCCTGTGGTTGTGGGCCTCAGAGCACCAGTTGTCTTTGAAGGCTCTACACATTCCGAGGTCCGGGGAAGCAGAGGTGGATCTGTTCTTTTCGGGTGGGCATTTCCTGATTGGCAGACAACGCTTATTAAAAACTTTCAGTGGACAAACCATTGCTTGTGAGTAGAGGAGAGTAATACCCCTAGAGTCCAGTAAAGAGTTTTCAACTGTGCTTATAGAACTAGGGTTACAATATCGTGACCTTCTTTCTGAATCGAGCGTTTAGCACTGTTATTTTCATCCTACATTAAAACAAAAGTTCACAGAGGTAGACTTACCCATAAGCCCATTTGCATTAATGCAGCAAATTCTGCTGCTTCCTTACTCAGCGCTGGGGGGGATAATGTGTGGGTGGACCCTTTGGGCAATTTCTGATTCCTCACACCACCCGAGACAGAAACAGAAGGTAAGAGAAAAAGAAACAAGAGCGTGACAATGAGAAAGATGTGTGTTTGTGTGTGTGGAGGAGAAGAAGGATATGTACGGGATGCAAAAGCAATGTCAGCTGTTAACATCTTGCATGATCTTTTGGAAATGCAGCTCTGTCTCTCTCTCATTGCCTACAGAGCAGAATAACAACCGTGTAGAAGTCTATTTTTGAGTTTGAGAATCTAAAGGAGATGGAGAGAGAGTTATCTTAAAGTTCTAAACATGTTGGCATCACAATAATGCATTAAAGTGTAGGTTGCCGATTCCTCGCACACTGCTTAGCACGGCAAAAGACGCCCTTCTTATTTCACTTGTTGTAGTTCAATCAGCCAACTCACATGAAAACACTTATTATATGAGTAAAAAGTGTGGGCCGGACACAAACTGCTTCATGGCCACTCCTCAACAGAGAACTAAACAATTGCATTGAATATAGTTCCGTTTGCATTCATTTAAAATACAATCCACCTAATATGCAGCAACAAAATGAAACATGACAGCTACTAAATGTTATGGCTTAGAGCAGCCACTCAGGCTAGCACTGATGAGCATCAGTACATGGATTCAAGCTTAATTGTGCAATGAGTGCAGCTGAAATTGCTGAAACGATGAATAAATTGTAAACCAAAGATTAGCGAAGTTGCTGTCAGTTATTGCTTTGTGTTGAAATACTTCAAAGCTCAATATGATGTGTATGTAGAAAATCTAAAGGCAACTACCTGTCCTCTGTGTAAAGCCATGCTGCTCTCCTTATCAGGCCAAGATGACAGGGGATTAATTATGTGAATAACTTTGTGCAAGACAACAGTCGTGTTTATATATCAATGTAATCTTGATAAACAGATTCTGCATTCATATATAGGCAACGCTTTGGTATCGAAAGAGAAGGTTTCCGTTTGTAGTATTGACCGATCACGTTTGAGCAGGTTTGGATGAATTCAGGCAAACAGTCTGTGGGGAGAGCAATTGGCCAAAAATGCAATCTCGGAACCCAGCGGCTATCGTCTAACGACGATTTCACTTTTTAGTGGTTTAACATTGGCTTGTAAACTGGCTACTTGCGAAATAATCCAGTTGTACATATTGTCTTTCAACTCCAACTCCAATCTGGAATCTTAAGTTGCTAATCGGACCGTAAACTTGCAGCTGTAATACTGCCAATTTCTCGACTGTGGGAGAGTAATAAAAAGATGATCTTACTTTGAACAATGAGCAGCGTAACAAGAAGTCTTGGCCCGGATATCCACTTGCTACACCCGAACCACAGAAATATAGCCCCGGAGGCTTATTGGTCGTTGGACCAATTGCATATAGGTTCCGAGATTGACATCAATCATTTTATTACATTATTTTACAAATTACTCTGAGAAGTTATTAGTTACATTACTTGTCACGTCATCATGTATAACTCAGCCAGGCTCTGTACAGTATCTAACATTTGAAGAAATAGAAGAAAGATATTGTGATTTAACATTGTAGCAGTGGTGACATCACTTCAAAAGCCCTGTCCTTCTCATTGAAGCTGCCAAGTTCACACACCCTGCCATCCTGGGGTTTATCTACATGCATGCATGTGGTGTAGCGGTCAGGATTCCTGGTTTTCACCCAGGCAAGAAAGAAGTTAATTTAATTTAATTTAATTCGTGAATCTAATCTAATGCTGTCAGCTGCCTTCCCCAGCCATGTTACAATTGGGGCGAAAACAGTGTAGCAGTGCGACTTGAGTTGTCTTCCCAAAGTAGCTCCCAGGTTTCACTTAGAAAACACGTAACATCATCTCCATTAGATGGAATTTATTTTAATTGCGTAACCTCTGCTTTTATGGCTTTTATGAGCACTTTCTTTCACACTTCATTACTATATGCTCCTATGCCCTTGGTACTTCTGACACTTGTCTGATTACAACTTTGGGTTTTGCATACTTTTAGCGCGGCCCTTGTCATCTCTCGATTGTCTTCACATCTTGCTCCCTTGTGTGGGTAGAATATTTGTACTCCCTGTGCATATCCTCACATCTTTAACACAAGCTGCCCTGTTTTGAACCCAGAGAGGAAATCATGCATGCCCTGATTTATAGTCAAAAGGCCTTTCAACTATGAGGGGACAGATATGAAAACGTGTGATGAGCCACCGTCAGTGAACCAACACGCTTTCCTAACCACGAGCTACTGCCTCACACCATCACAGCTAATGTTTCCAGAGACGCTCACACCTCAGGAGTGATGATGTGTGTGATCAACCTGAGGCAGAACAGCAGCATACATCAAACCTACTAGCTTTGTCAGTAACAAGATATTGATTTGGGTCCGTGCCAAATAGAATGATGATACGTGTCTGCTTGGTTTGGCCAGCTGACAAAAGCGATTTCTTTTATTTTTTTTTTTACTCCTCTCTTGCACTCCCTCTTCAGTCTCAACCATGCCAGATCTCCCGTCTGTCTTTTCTCATCCATTTCAGAGTGCCTCTCCCGATGTAGAAGGAGACCCGAGAGAGTGGCAGGGGCATCTGGGACGTGACATGGAGATAACGGTTATAGTGCTCAACAGACAGTGTCTGTCTCCAAACCCCAAGGCCAGATGGCCACTGTCTGCCAGGGAGATGGCCAATCCCCCTTGTTCACAAATCCAAATTCACACTCACATCAACACACATTAACTAAATATACCACTGCAATTTATCATTATCTTGCACAGCAAGTGGATTCTCGCAATGTCGCGAGATCGTGTGAGAATCGCGCGATCAAATATCACCCGAAAATCTATCTTGTCAGGCTTGAAGTAATGCGTTTGGCAAACCTCTACACGGACCAATCAGTGTCCTGTGAGGAGCTACTGGTGGGGCTTAGGTGTGCGCGAGTTGACACGGAGAAATGTCTGTATGTTCTAAATGCTGCAATAGCATCAGTTATATCAGAACTGGAGGATATTTCTTGTTTGAAAGAAGAGCAAAAAAAACAGCACTGAAGGATTTTCTCGATGGAAAAAATGTTTTCGCTCTTCTCCCGACTGGCTTTGGCAAGAGTTTGATTGACAGATGGTTAATCCAAACACCTGCCGAGTGTTTTTTGAAAGTGCCTGGCCTTTTTCGAATGGTGACTTCTCAGATCGTTCTGAGTAACAAACCATCTTAGCAATATAATGCTACTCTATGTTAAAGTAGTCAGACAGAGGTATGCATACTGTATTGTTTCAATATCTGCAGATTAGTGTCTTTGATACAATACCTTGAAAAATGTAGACACTTGAAACCATTTTCGATACCACAGGTAAGAACTGACACGAGGGCATCACATTTTTGATTTTTAATAAAAGATGAAAAGTGGTGCGTATGTCCGACAGTGAAGGAAAATGAGTACTGAACCTGTTTAAAATATTCAGTATCGATATGTATCAATAGTTCGATAGTTTTGACAGCCCTACTGCAGATTGGAGCTTCCAAAGCCAAGAGTAATGAAAGCTCTACATCAGCAAAAAGCATAAAGATGTTTAAGCCGTACGTGTGTTCTGTGGCACATACGCGGTTTAGTTGTCCATTCCATCGCTTGGAAAACACTGAGTCTAAGTCTGCGTTCGAGGATATCTGCCCAAGACTCCCTAACCTTCTGTAAGCCCCCCAGATCCACACACAGATGGAGACACTCATCTTTCCTCCTCCCCCTCCTCTCTCTATTCTCCCAGGCGGAGCCGTTCATCCTGCCCCCGGGAACATATGTGCTGCTTCTAGGAGGAAGTGCAGAATCTCATATACGGGCCAAATTTGAGATCTGGCATATTTCCCGAGGGGCTTTTTATTGTTCTGTTGGACCTTCTGTTTTAATGGACAGGGTTGGATTCGGTGCCCATGTAACACAGGACACACTGCAACCTCTTCTGGGGTGCCAGATTTCAAGGGAAAGTATTTGTGAGCACAGTCTTGCGCCGCAAACTGGAGGATTAGTGCAACACGGAGAAAAGGCAGCTAAGGTGCCTTCTGTCAGCATATGAGGCGATATTGTTAAGCCCGGGTGAGCATCATGCAAGTTGTTGGCCCTTTCGGATTGCTGTTGAAAGCCAATTACCTCATCCAATATTCCTTTCACTTTTAAAACGGCTGACGATGATTAAATGCAATTTCCATCCAGGTAGTGGGCTATTAAATGACTCCACCTCTGCCACTCTACAATCAGCTCTTCATTTAATTTTTCCACAGAAGAATAAAGGACTGAACGTGTAAGCTCAATATGTTGTACTTCCGAATGCAATAATGAAGTTAACCTAGCATTGACATTTGGGTATTACAGTTGTCACTGTGCCTTCTTCTTTCTTTCTGTCTTTTGGAAATTCCCTAAAATAGATGGCCTTGTGTCATGGAGGCAGCTTTCATACACATCAGTAAATGGACTTTTTTTTACCCTTCACTCTAGCATCAGCAGTGATACTATATTTAATTCACAGTTTTTGCAAACTTTCTGAAGTCTACCGTTGCATAGCTTTCTGTTCCAACCAATCAGGGAAACCTGGGAAATTTGAGACATGTCAGTACAACAACTCCAGCTGAACCTTGCTTTCACTTATTTCATGTAAAGTGCACTGTATAGCTGCTTGATATGAGCCAACGCATCGAAGTAGCATTTAAGAGGTCTACTGTGGTGTAGAAAAAGCAACAACACAGAACCAAGATTTTTAACTGCAATGAATTCCACTGTGATGAAGTGCATTCATGCGTTTCAATGGGGCTAATGCAACAGTAATTGCACTGATCTTCACAAATGTGACTTTGAAAAGCATTTTCTACAGAACTTCAAGGCCACAAACGTCAATTGTTAACATTTTCATTTAATGTCATGGTAAGACGGTTCCTTGACGTTAATGCATTTGAATGCACTTGCATCAGATAGATAGTAGATAGATAGTAAGATTATCAAGGTAATATTAAGCATCAGGATGTTAAGAGTCCTTTGTTTCCATGCTTCTGCATGCTCCTTTATGTAAATGATGGTTTGAAATATGTGACTACTGTGTGAGCAAATAAATACAAATATGTACCCGATAAACACCTTAATGTGGTGGATGCATCTTCATCAGGAAAACACATATTCTGAAATGAAGTTGTTTGTATGATTCAAATGAATGTAATGTAATGTAATAAGAGAAGCCCAACATATGAACTCAGGTCACTGTTGCCATAACAAAGAATTACCAGAAACCAAAGGTAAATAATTAGCTTTCTTTGGCCTACAGCGTTGCTCAAGGACCGCTTTCTATTGTGTTTATGAAGCAGGTAGAGGAGATCAATAACCAGAGAAACATTGAGTCTGATCCAGGGGCTGGCCTGGGGTGAGCACAGATCATACAAGCCATCATGGTTCATGACTAAGTGTGATACTAAGAGGCAGCATGGAAAATTACCACACAGCAAATTAACTCGGCAGAGTGTGATTAAAAATAATTTTTGTGAAACTAATTTGCACTTGCTGTAGCATAAAATTGAGGTTGCGTTTGAGCAGTTGGTTCAATTTTCAGAGGACCATCAGGACTTTTGAAAATTTAATGAGGATCCAAATTGCCTCTTTCTCTCCCGTTCACATCATGTATTTGTGACAACCCAATGCTGTCTCTGTCTGTTAAAGACCAAAAAAGCCATACAGCAGAAACATATTAATACTCGCACTCAAGCACAGGTGGATCCCGACAGCAGAATTTAGGGAAAACTTTAGGTTTATGGTTTCGTGCTTCATTGGCCCGTATTCTGCACATAAAATCAGGTTTTTATTTGACTGCAGTTGAAAATATGCAGAGATGCAGAGGAGTGCATCTGTTGGAAATAATAATAATTAAAAAAAAGGTGGTTGAAAATGCTGCCATGTTACTGTGATCATCAGTCTCGTGATGACTCTGTGTTGAGACGGCAGAGGTTACAGGTCAGCGAAGGGTGAAATGGATGACCTTTCAACTCTTGACTCCATTTAAAACCACTGAGGACAACGATCATTTTTATCCTAATAGCAGTTTGTTTAGAAATTAAATCACTGCATCATCCATCCCACTCACTTAATCTTTCCAAATGCTCAGATGGCTTTTCAGGAGAGAAGAAGAGAAATCCATATCAAATAAAAAAATATGATATAATGTTAGCGAATATGCGTGCAAGAGGCCATGAAAAATGGTCCTTGGCAGCACAATTTTCAGCCATCCCAGTTGAAGTATTTTGGGGCTGAAGCACTCTGTAACTTCAGTTTTGGTGATCCACCAGTGAGGCTGGCACTTTGTGTGTGTGTGTGTGTGTGTGTGTGTGTGCTGTACCTTTCCCTCATGTGGCTGACACAGAGATTGGCCTACTTGAAGGGAAGAGAGTGGATCTTTATGAGCTCTTCACGATAAGGCAGGGAGACATTAGGGTGACGGGTGTTCTAACTGTCCTCCTCGTGGTCATTGTGTGGAAGAGAAATGTTAGAAGATGACAGCAGAGAGAGCAAGCAGATTATAATCATCCTTTACCTCAGCGTGGCCTCCATCCAGCGGAGCGGCTCTCTTGCAGTCCTCTGCAGACATCCGTGGTCCGTCTGAAATGACAGAATAAGAGGCCATGACTGACTACGATTTGTTAGAGGCGACATGTTTGCTAGCCAGAGTACTGTCTCAGTCCATGTATAAACAGAAGAGCAGATAATTCACCAGTGATTATGCCCCATGGTGTTATTAATATAGCCTCGTTCGGACCTCTGAACCACCACCCACATTTCAGTTTTGAGCAGCGATTCAAATGGGTCTTGTGTCTGCAGCTGATTGATGCCTGTTCTCGTTGGTTAGAGATACAATCAGAGCTTAGTTGACGGCAGTAAACATTGGGACTTCATCTTCCTACATCTTCCTAATAGTGACATAAACTGGCGACAAACTTGGATGACATTGTAAATCCATATCAGCAACGCTTAAAGCAACATATTTCTTTCGTAAATCTTAAAAGGTTGTCAAATCTGCAATTACAAACAACTCACAAAAAAGTAGTCGTATGATATTCTGTTACAATAAAATAAATACACATCATGGCCGCTTGAATTACTTCTAGTAATTGCAACCACAGCAACTGTGTCAACTGAAAATGAAGTGGCGGGACGGATACGTCCCTTGTTACTGATTGGTTAGGGGGGAAAAAAACAAAGTAACATCCTCCCAACATGAAATCTGTTAACTTGAACACATGCTGACTGAATGAAAGGAAACAAAGTTGCAATTCAGTCTAATCATCCGGCTAGTGTCAATAAAGAATGACTCAGCTAAACAACAAAAGTCAATGCATTAAGATCAAAATTCATGCCACACAACAACTGATGCAGCTGCTTCATCGATTTACATTTTTTATTTCATTTTTTAAAGCTTTCCAGAATATGTACCGTGCACAGTAGCCCTCTTAGGTGAAAGACGTCAAGTAGTTCAAGGTTTTGACGAGTAACGTCTCACCCATAGCTGAAAATCTTGCAGGTGTGTATCGGAAAGAGCAGATTCCAGATCTGTGGTTGCGGTTAACCTTGTACCTACAGTGAGTGAGCCACAGGAGGGCATGTTTCTGCCTCGGGCTGGGCACCTGAAGTTGAAAGGGCTGTCTTACAGCGATGGATATGAAAGGCCTGAGCTCCGATGATAAAGTGTAAAAGCAACTATGTCAGAAGGAGCAGACTGCAAGCAGGCGAAGTGGCTTCAAAAATAATGTGTGAAGTCGGTGTAGTTCAACCGATACCAGATCAGTCTTGTTAATGCTCTACCATACTTTGGAAATGTTCACGCTCTAACTGGTCTTATTTCTTTAATTTGTCTGATTTTGAAAGATACGCAACCTTTTTCTGACACTTTAAAGTAATATCAAAATATATATACGGCAAATGGTTGTGCATGCACTTTTCTTTCTCCCTATCTATCTATGGTTATCGCCTCACATTTCTGCATATTTATGTGAGTGGTACCCTTGTTTCTGACCTCACAAGAGACTTACATCTAGAGGATCATTTTCATCTTCTAATAATGTTTTTTTGTCTCTCTTGTCTTGATCCGCTTTGCTTTGGATTTACACATTTCCATAACAGAATCCTTTGTGGTGTTCAATGGTAATGAGTCTAATTAGTCAGTGCATAGAACGGAACAGAAGGCCACTGGTCACAATAAAAAAAATGTGTCTAAATGAACGCTGAACAACTGTACTCGGATATATTCTTCATACTATGTCAGTTGCTCTTACAGTCTAATAACGAGTCAGTTAAAAGCCTGGTGCGTCTACAGACGTCAAAGGGTGCCTTGGTGCGTTGATATCAGCCGTCAATGGGCACTGACCACGTGACGGTATTAGACGAGTTGCTGCCAGTTGTAAAATCTTGATAAACCTCAAAACTCACAAAATGCATCACTTAAAAGTAGAATTTTATAGTTGAAGCTGCTTGAGGTGGAGCTTGTTTTCTACTTTACATTTAGCTGGTTTAGTCCAGTGGTTCCCAACCTAGGGTTCGGGCGCCTCCAAAGGTTCACTAGATAAATCTCAAGGGTCGTTAGATGGTTAACGGAAGAATAAAGAGGAAAGTAATTCTACTACCCAAATTCGATTCGATCATTTATCAAAATTAAACCATGTGAGATGTTGTGGGTGGAGATTTCTCTTTGTTGTAACTAACAACAACTTATTAACACAACTTGACACTGTTATTATAGCCAAAAAGTTTAAATCTTTCTTCATTGTATGTTATTTTTTAATGTAAAATCTTGTCAAGTACAGAGTAACTTAAGCTGACAAATGAATGTAGTGGTGTAAAACACAATATTTCTCTCTGAGATGTTGTGGAGTAGAAGTGAAACTAGCATAAAATGGAAATACTAGTAAATTTAGTTTGTTACTTTCCACCACTGTGTGTGTGTGTGTGTGTGTGTGTGTGTGTGTGTGTGTGTGTGTGTGTGTGTGTGTGTGTGTGTGTGTGTGTGTGTGTGTGTGTGTGTGTTTCCCTGTTGTTATGCTCTGGCAACATGCACTGTTCATTAAGGTGCATCTCCAGGGTCTGCATGTTGATACCACTACTGATTATTGAGAATGAACTGTTTCAGTTACCAAAATCTAGTACAGTATTATCAAAATATATCACACACATTTTTGGTTTATTATTGAACACCAGAGTAGATAGTATAGTCCATTAAATTGGTTTTGAAAGCCACCACCTTTTGTTCACTGCATCCAGGGTCATCGTGGCCACGAAAGGTCCTGAGAGAGCGCGGGCTTACGGTGTGCCATGAACCCAGAGTTTTGCTCATGCCACAGTGTGGTCACTCCCCAGGCCTCAGAGCTACAGGCCTGGCTGATCTCAACTTGTGCTACTTCTCTCCTCTGTGACTAAGACTCTTCCACCCAAAGTTAATTTTTAATGACACACTTTGTTATGTGGGTCCATAGGGGGCCCTTAGTGGCTGTGCTTTAATAAAGAGAGTCTCACTGCTTGCTCCCTTCTGAGAAGGCTTCATTAAATCCGGCGACGAAAAAAAAAAAAAAGGTCTTTGATGTTCCAGATTTGAGCCTATCTAAACTTTATATTTTTCTTTCCATCTGTCTGTCTGGTGCTTTACGAGCTGATTTGAATTTTTACATCAATAGTTGCAATAAACAAATACAATATATATTGAAGGGCAGATGATGTGACCCCTGAAGGCTACTTCATAACTGTAGTGGAGCGAGTGTGTGTGTTATGTGGGTCCATGGGGGACGGAGGTTGGGGTAGAGAGAGAAGGTACACAGACACCATCGATCTTCATCAATAATCCATCATTGTCATTTTATGTCTCATCAGCACCACTATCTCTCAGAGACAAAGCCAGTAGACACATGGCAATGGTTTGAAGGTGAACTCCTGTATGAATGGTTTATTATACTATACTATAATAAAAATTCCCCATAATAAACACTTTTAATATCCGGTGCGGTCAGACGAGACGCTGTTTGACCCTTAAACCTCGGTTATACTTTCTGCAGGGACATTAGTTGACCTGGGATCGTGACGAGGAAACATTTTGGTCTTTTTTACTCTGTGCGGGTTTCTCCTCGTGGTAAAACGACATTCTCAAAGCTCCTCAAAGTTCTTCATTTCCTCCGCCCGTCTGCATAGTAAGAAAATATTGGATGTGCACGGACAGGAAAAACCTGTTCCAAGGAACCCCCTAGACCAGGGGTCTTAAATTAAAATTCCAAAAGGTCCAGATTGAGAAAATCTCCTCGGGCAAAGGTCCGGAACATTACAATAATATCTAACTCGCGCCACTTAGTGCCATATATATATATATTTATATATAGATTAATTTAATGTTGATTATTTCATCTGATATTTTTTGTTTATGGTTAATTTACAATAGTTGTATACATCATGTATTTACTTCTTATATTTGTGTCATTTAATAAGAACTCAACATACCTACATGGAAGAGTGAGCATGTGTTGATCACGAGGCAATAAATAATGAAAATTGAAAAAATAAAGAAGTTTGGTTTATTCTTATTGAACATTAAGCCTAATTTATCTACCTCATTGATTTAATTGTCACACTTAAATCCTGAATTGAATGGAACCCGTTATGCGTGGAACCCGTTAGGCGTAGAACGCGTTACGCACGGAACCCGTTACGCACAGAACCCGTTACGCGTGGAACCTGTTACGCATGGAATCCGTTACGCGTGGAACGCATTACGCACGGAACCCGTTATGCGTGGAACCCGTTACGCGTGGAACCCGCTACGCGTGGAATCCGTTACGCACGGAATCCGTTACGCACGGAACCCGTTATGTGTGGAACCCGTTACGCGTGGAACCCGTTACGCGTGGAATCCATTACGCGTAGAACGCGTTACGCACGGAACCCATTATGCACGGAACCCGTGGAATCCGTTACGCACGGAACCCGTTACGCGTGGAACGCGTTACGCACGGAACCCGTTACGCACAGAACCGGTTACGCGCGGAACCCGTTATGCGTGGAATCCGTTACGCGTGGAATGCGTAACGTTACGCGTGGAATGCGTTACGCACGGAACCCGTTACGCACGGAACCCGTGGAATCCGTTACGCACGGAACCCGTTACGCGCAGTACCTGTTACGCTTGGAACCCGTTACGCGTGGAACCCGTTACGCGTGGAACCCGTTACGCGTGGAATCCGTTACGCTTGGAACCCGTTACACACGGAACCCGTTATGCGTGGAACGCGTTACGCACGGAACCCGTTACGCACAGAACCGGTTACACGCGGAACCCGTTACGCGTGGAATCCGTTACGCGTGGAATCCGTTACGCATGGAATCCATTACGCGTGGAACGCATTACGCACGGAACCCGTTACGCGTGGAACCCGCTACGCGTGGAACCCGCTACGCGTGGAACCCGCTACGCGTGGAACCCGTTACGCGTGGAACCCGCTACGCGTGTAATCCGTTACGCACGGAATCCGTTACGCACGGAACCCGTTATGTGTGGAACCCATTACGTGTGGAACCCGTTACGCGTGGAACCCGTTACGTGTGGAACCCGTTACGCGTGGAACCCGTTACGCGTGGAATCCGTTACGCGTAGAACGCGTTACGCACGGAACCCATTACGCACGGAACCCGTGGAATCCGTTACGCACGGAACCCGTTACGCGTGGAACGCGTTACGCACGGAACCCGTTACGCACAGAACCGGTTACGCGCGGAACCCGTTATGCGTGGAATCCGTTACGCGTGGAATGCGTAATGTTACGCGTGGAATGCGTTACGCACGGAACCCGTTACGCACGGAACCCGTGGAATCCGTTACGCACGGAACCCGTTACGCGCAGTACCTGTTACGCTTGGAACCCGTTACGCGTGGAACCCGTTACGCGTGGAACCCGTTACGCGTGGAATCCGTTACGCTTGGAACCCGTTACGCACGGAACCCGTTATGCGTGGAACGCGTTACGCACGGAACCCGTTACGCACAGAACCGGTTACACGCGGAACCCGTTACGCGTGGAATCCGTTACGCGTGGAATCCGTTACGCATGGAATCCATTACGCGTGGAACGCATTACGCACGGAACCCGTTACGCGTGGAACCCGCTACGCGTGGAACCCGCTACGCGTGGAACCCGTTACGCGTGGAACCCGCTACGCGTGTAATCCGTTACGCACGGAATCCGTTACGCACGGAACCCGTTATGTGTGGAACCCATTACGTGTGGAACCCGTTACGCGTGGAACCCGTTACGCGTGGAATCCGTTACGCGTAGAACGCGTTACGCACGGAACCCATTACGCACGGAACCCGTGGAATCCGTTACGCACGGAACCCGTTACGCGTGGAACGCGTTACGCACGGAACCCGTTACGCACGGAACCGGTTACGCGTGGAATCCGTTACGCGTGGAATGCGTTACGCGCGGAATGCGTTACGCACGGAACCCGTTACGCACGGAACCCGTGGAATCCGTTACGCACGGAACCCGTGGAATCCGTTACCCACGGAACCCGTTACGCGCAGTACCTGTTACGCTTGGAACCCATTACGCGTGGAACCCGTTACGCGTGGAATCCGTTACGCGTGGAACCCGTTACGCGTGGAATCCGTTACGCTTGGAGCCCGTTACGCATGGAACCCGTTACGCATGGAACCCGTTACGCACGGAACCCGTTATGCGTGGAACGCGTTACGCACAGAACCCGTGGAATCCGTTACCCACGGAACCCGTTACGCGCAGTACCTGTTACGCTTGGAACCCATTACGCGTGGAACCCGTTACGCGTGGAATCCGTTACGCGTGGAACCCGTTACGCGTGGAATCCGTTACGCTTGGAGCCCGTTACGCATGGAACCCGTTACGCATGGAACCCGTTACGCACGGAACCCGTTATGCGTGGAACGCGTTACGCACAGAACCCGTTACGTGTGGAACCCGTTACGCGTGGAACCCGTTACGCGTGGAATCCGTTACGCGTAGAACGCGTTACGCACGGAACCCATTACGCACGGAACCCGTGGAATCCGTTACGCACGGAACCCGTTACGCGTGGAACGCGTTACGCACGGAACCCGTTACGCACGGAACCGGTTACGCGTGGAATCCGTTACGCGTGGAATCCGTTACGCGTGGAATGCGTTACGCACGGAACCCGTTACGCACGGAACCCGTGGAATCCGTTACGCACGGAACCCGTGGAATCCGTTACGCACGGAACCCGTTACGCGCAATACCTGTTACGCTTGGAACCCGTTACGCGTGGAACCCGTTACGCGTGGAACCCGTTACGCGTGGAATCCGTTACGCTTGGAGCCCGTTACGCATGGAACCCGTTACGCATGGAACCCGTTACGCACGGAACCCGTTATGCGTGGAACGCGTTACGCACGGAACCCGTTACGCACAGAACCGGTTACACGCGGAACCCGTTACGCGTGGAATCCGTTACGCACGGAACCCGTTACCCACGGAACCCGTGGAATCCGTTACGCACGGAACCCGTTACGCGCAGTACCTGTTACACTTGGAACCCGTTACGCGTGGAACCCGTTACGCGTGGAATCCGTTACGCTTGGAACCCGTTACGCGTGGAACCCGTTACGCGTGGAACCTGTTACGCGTGGAACCTGTTACGCGTGGAACCTGTTACGCGTGGAATCCGTTACGCGTGGCATGCGTTACGCACGGAATGCGTTACGCACGGAACCCGTTACGCACAGAACCCGTGGAATCCGTTACGCACAGAACCCGTTACGTGTGGAATCCGTTACGCTTGGAACGCGTTACATACAGAAACCCGTTACGCGCGGAATCCGTTACGCGTGGAACGCGTTACGCACAGAACCCGTTACGTGTGGAATCCGTTACGCTTGGAACGCGTTACATACAGAAACCCGTTACGCGCGGAATCCGTTACACGTGGAACGCGTTACGTGCGGAATCCGTTACGCGCAGTACCCGTTATGCGTGGAACCCGTTACGTGTGGACCCTGTGGAACCCTCTCTTTGATGACTTCTTTCCTTATATTGAGCTAAGAGTGTTTTGATCTCAGATATCGATATATTCTTTACATGTAATCTCATATATTTAGTGTAAATTTAATGATGATAGCCTTAATGTGTTTTTCTATCATTTATCAATATGTAGTCATATGTGCTTCTATGTTGTACTGAATGAAAAAGACAAGTTAATTAATTCATTTTGGGTTCAACTTACTCTGATAATTGTCAGAGTCGGCATAGTAAACAGGTTGTAAGTGCAGAAACTGCAAGTATAGTAATTGTTAAATAAAAGCCAGACAGAAACCTTCATCGGGAAGAAAGTGTTCATTTAAAAGAACAAGTCTGTCAGAAAAGATAAGACTAAACTGCTTTAACCAATGAATTGAGAATGATTAGTTTTCTACTGTATATGGACCAGGAGGTTATAGATAAATGAATATTAAACTGCATGTAGCCAACTACTGTTGCTAACACACTCCCATCGGCCCAGAGTTATTTATTTATTAATTTCTTGCATACAGTCATTATATTGCCTTCACTTTTATTTTGAAATATTCTTCTTTCCGGGTTACCTGTTGTGCTCTGCGTCTCGTTTTAACGGAAAAAACAAAAAGGGATTTGCAAAAACGAAATACGGCTCGTTGTTTGACTTTGGTTCTGTGGTTTTTCTGTTCAGAACCAAAAACGGAAATACGACCGCCCATTTCCGTTTTCTGGTTTGAAACGAAAAACGAGAATACCATGGTATTTCCGTATTATCGAATGAACGGTAAAACAGATGACTAAAGCGTACACGGACCATGAACAAATACGAGTCCGTCCATTCTTTGTTAAAGCTCTGTTTTCGAGGTCCACTTTTCTCTTTTTAGAGCACGCCATGTTAACTTGATTCTCCGACTTACTCACTTCTCTCACTGCTTCTCTCTCACTGCTCTCGCTCCGTCTCCCGCCTGTCTGCGTAATCTCACTCGACTCACGATGCATTTTGGAATAAACATTCGATTGGCTGAGTAGCGTCACGTGAGATTATTTACAATGTATGTAATTGGTCGGTGTGTTTCCTGAACTGCTAAATGAATGCCGTAATGGCCAGAAAAGCTGCGCAGGTTAAAACAGAAGCGCTCCGCCAAAATGTACAATTCTCAATTATCCATCAATTATACGTCCGGGTCCGGATAGGACAGCGTCTGGGTCCGGATCCGGACCGCGGTCCGCCTAATGGCGACCCCTGCCCTAGACCCTCGTGGATGTGGCAAGCATCAATCACGCTTTAGTCTATAAAGAAAGGCCAGATTAAGTTTTGTTACAGATTCAGATTATCTGCAATGCATGATTTGCTGGAATTTAGTGAGTTAACTCCACGCTTGCTCCTTTTCATATTGTTGAGGTTATTTGATTCCACCATATGGTATGATAATTGCCTCTAGAGAATTTGACTCTACATAGCACATTGTTGGAAAGGTGAATTATTACTATTATTACTAAGTGAACCCTCCAGAAACTGCAGGAAGTTCATTGTGTGCTGCTATGGAAACAAGTGGGCTTCCGTCTCAGTTAGTGGGGGTGAGGCACCCTCGCTGTTTTACATGAAGTGAATGGGCAGAGTGCCAATTGAAAGACAAACTATAGCCTCAGCATCACGGATTTGGCCAATCAGTCTGAAAGAGCTACAGCACCAAACCTCGTCTGGCATCCTTTACCTCCAAGTCAGTGTAATGTACTATTAAAGTACCAGTACTAAATGTAGCAGGGTCATGTAGACTGTAAATAAAATGAGGTTCAACTCCGGCTGTGTAACAATATTAGATACAGGTTGCAGTACCTGTTTTTAATGATGTAGAGAGAACTTTGAAGTTGAGTGGAGCTGCTAGTAATTGTTCTGTATTGCTGTGAAGACTTCTACTTATTCAGTTCCCTGACAGAATGAACACCTGCCTCCTGGCTTGCTGCTATAATAATCAAAGAGGAAAAAAAGACTGCAGCTCTGCTATAGTTGTATTCAGCCCGTAAATTAATAAATGTTTTCTACAGGCCACAACTACCTTTAATTGGTGAAATTGATTAAACATTTTATCAGATGTGTCTCCTTCCTCCTCTCCCATCTGCGAGAAGATGTAATTGTCTTTTCGTACACTTCTCCATTGAGAAAATAATTACAGAACAGAGCGATGAGAAAACAAAATGAATGCTAGCTGTAAACTGGGGAAGAATATGGACAAATTAGTGGTCTAAGTGAACTACAGCATATGGTACTAGTTCATGGTGGTAAGAAGGTGGCACTAACAGCACATTGGAGCAAAGTTGGCATATGCTTCTTCATTATAACTTGCCCTTTGGGAGAGTCTTTATAATCTCATCTAAATCTCCTGCATGATATTCAATTACATCATGATTAAGGAAGCAGCAGAAGTTATTTTAGGTGGCAATTATAACCATGTCACATTTATACGGCGGTTTGGAGACGTAGTGGATAACATTCAAAGGAGAATTAGAAAACAAAATATGGATACAAACGAGATACAATTTACTGCATTTGTATGTAAATTACATTTTGTGTGTTTTGTATATATATACGTTTGGGCCAGCAGGAAATGAAAACATCCAGCCCATGCATTTGGTGACTGGTATAAAGTTATCACAGACAGAAAGATAGAATTTTACCGGTTGAATATTTAATTAACTTCAGAGAGAAAATGGGGGAATGACAGATCTTTACAGAAGAATGTTTCCTAGATGCACACCTCCCTGACTACTGGACAACAGTGGAATGTAATCGAGTTTTCGAGTACTTTATTTAAATACAATTTTGAGGTAGTTCTAATTTACTTCAGTATTTACGTATTATTGTCCTTTAACACTTCTACTCGATTACATTTCAGAGGCCAATTGTACTTTCTATTCCACATTTATTTGACAGCAATAGTTACTTTTCAGATTAAGATTTTACAAACATTAAATCCAGTAAACCATCTTCTAGGATTAAAAATGGCAGAAACATTGGCACATTTATGTAAAGTATGCGAAAGAATTTCAATTACACTGCAGAACACTTTCATTCTTAATTCTTGATCTGTTATCGTCGCCCTTCTTCTGCTGCTCTTTGATTAGTATAAATGAGTATTTTGTAGTAGATAAGATCAGTAGTAGGTAATGATTTAACAGGGGAACATCTAAATGATGCTTTGGGCGTCACGTGTCTCACAATGCGGAGGCAGCGTTCTGTGTACTCTCCCTTTATTCCATGTGATTTTGCACTCCTTCCTCACAGGAGGGGAAGAGCTGATTGCAGTGTTCTCCCTGTCTTTTTCAATAAGCCCGGCACTGTCGGCCCCTCTCCGACTCAAACTCCTGTGTGGAGTGACTGTCAACCCGCCAAGGCCCATTCACTCCGGCGCAACACCCCATCCAAACTCCCCGTGCTCTGTCTGCATCGCAGCTCCTCCCCAGCTCGCTCTCGGCTCGCAGTCACGTTCTGCGGCTTTGAACTTGAATTTAGCTCACCTGCAGTCTCTACCCCACAGCCCCCTATCCACTTTCCCATCCCCACTCTCCACTCTCCTCCCAATCGTATACCCCCCTCCTCCTCTCCTTCCCTCCAGCTTCTCTCTGGGCTACATGATAACACACTTTGGAGGGAACCGCTTTCCCCCAGAGCAGCCCAAACTGTGAGCATATTCACTCCATCATAACAGCACTGTAGCAAAACTGCTGTCACGTCGAGTTTGCCATGCTAATGTGGCTCCGGGCGCCACTAGCCTGCCCTTAAAATCCTGTGATGGAGGTGTGTGGAGTGTTTTGTCGGGTGATGGAGGGAAGGAGGGGTTGTTTTGGAGAGGCTAAATAGCACAATGCACGCAGGCCTTCTGGGCCGAGGCAATGAATGTAAGGAGGGAGGTTCGGAGGCAGTGAAGATAGTTCACGTCAAGGGAGCAGTTTCTCTTATAGATGAGACTAGTTTAACTCCCAGCTAGGTAAACACTGCTCGATGCACGGCAAAAAATGTGAAAACACTCGAGCTAGCTCCTCCTATTCTCCTTCATCTACCCTTTGAGAAGAGTGAGAGAGGAGGCTTCAAAGGGCTCCATTGACACCTGGCAAAGCTTTGAACTATGTCCTTGGACTGTCATGAGGAAAGACAGACACTCCCTTTAATCACCCACTTACAAATGTCATGTATCAGGACAGATGTACTACGATAGTACAGACATCTCAACATTGCCTCATTCTTAGCCTGTCACACACACACACACACACACACACACACACACACACACACACACACACACACACACACACACACTGAGTATTTTCTTCTGACTGATGGCAGTAACACGGATCTTACCTTCCTCCACATGAGCAATTACTTCCCACTGGCAACATATTGCAGATGTCAACAGAATCGTTGAGGTACAAAGGAGAGCAATCAGCCAATTACCATTACCACATTTTTCCAGGCTTTATTTTAAGGCACGTGTGGGATGCATGGAACTGTTTCCCCCCTGTGTCTGTTTGCTTCACCTTTGATGCCTCACACACCTGAGATGGCTCTGTATGTGTCAAATGAAATGGTAGCCGCTCTGCTTCTCATGGAGTTCAGTGATTGTCACCTCGTAATCTGCACTGTGGCCTTAGACAGAGTTTATTCAATCTTTTTCTTTTTTTTTTTAGTGAGAGAGGAATAGTTCAACATTTTGGGAAATATACGCTCATTCACTTGCAGCCAATGAGCTTAGCTTAGCAGAAAGACTGGAAATAGGGGGAAACAGCTTGCCTGACTCTGTCCAAAGTTAAAGGTACTAGTTGGCAGATTTTGTTATGTGTATTTCTCATTATTGTAAATATCAAAACATTAAACCTTTCAGTCAGTTTTTGTCTACTGAAGCAGCACTAAACCCAATCATAATTTCATTCAAAAGAGGAGATACTAACTGAAAAAAATGACTTGAAGGGAAATGAAATGAACATATGTAACATCATGTGCACAGCAGGACAATCTTAACACATATGTGAGGAGTCTTTTTGTCAATTTGACTTCATTGTGACATCCTCATTTCACAGGGGTATAGCCACGCCATGAAAAATATAGGAATATCCCCGAATGGAGTCCAGACACGTGTGGTGGTGTGGAGAAGGAAAATCTGGATGGATTTCTGATGAGCTCACTGGATGGACCCACCGGACAGCTGGTTCTTATCAAACCTGGAGTTGGGCCGCATAAATGTGGCAGTGAAATGACAGCTGACAGCAGCAGCACAATGGCCAATTTTGAAGTTTGACAGCAACAAGGTGACTGGCTCTCAGAGGTTGTGGCTCGGCATCAGAGGCCTCAACTTATCTTCAATTTAGTTTGCTAACCTTCATCAACTCTTTGACCCCATTTGACAAACTTTTGGCTAATGCCAGTGTTCATGCCAATAATTCAATTTGAATCCTTGGTTGGTGTCCTCACGTTGAGTTGTAGATGTAGGTATAGTGCAAGAGTATTAACGATGCTCAATACGAAATTCAGAGCATATCTAGCGCCTCCACACGGCTCTCAACATGGCGACGGTGGCTAGCAGCTAACGGTGCTAACAGCAGTACAAACAATGGAAACAGTGCTGACAGAGCTAACAGTGTTTACCTGGGAGGGAATCGGAGGGTGGCGCTGCGCTTTTGCGACAACGCCGTCGGTCAGAACAGCATTATCAGCTGTAACCGCTATACGAGGGCAATGCAGAGCAGCGGCCATCAGCTAGCCAGTTGGGCGCGCACATACATGTATTAAAGGCATGCACGGCCGGCCTTTTGTAAGCAGAGCATGCAGAAGCTCATATAATAACACACACAGGGAGTTCTCCGCTCAGGTACTCTCAGGTAGTCTATATTAATGCTCAGAATATCGTAACATGTTGGCCACCCAGCTCATTGTGTTGCCTGTTGATAACTTCTTTCTTTGTCTGCATGTTGACATGTTGAGGTTCCAACTTCCCATGTGCCATCTGTGTGTTTGCATGATGTACAAGTACAACCGGAAGCAGGTCAGCAGTGAAATCAACCATCAGGTTGTTGGTGTGATGGAAAATAGACAATTGTTAATTCATGTTGCTGATGAATAAGTGATTGGCTCCAGCATTGGGGGCCAGGCTTAAAGGCACGGGGCATATGGGGAATGAGCAGGGGCACAGATGCTCCTCGGGGCCAGAGGGCTGATAGGCAAACTTAAGAGGGACACGGACTCTGGGACGAGCACGAGAGAGGAAGATGGAATATGAGGCAAAGGCAGAGAGAAAAGGCATGCTTAGCCTGCGTCAAAAGCCAACCCTGGTCCCACTGTGCAGAACTAACCCCCTAACTCAGCCCCCGAACCCAGAGTCTGAAGTGCCAGTTCACCACAGGCGCCTGTGGAGACGCTGCTTCAAGAAGATTGCCTCTGAGCATTAGGTCCTGTCCTACTCTGACCTTCAACAAATGTAAACAGCTCAAAGAGGGAAAACTTCTGCACCCAGGCATGTGAGGCAAGTCTGACCTCATGGGAGTGGACTAGAGCAACTCTACAAAAACATACAGACAGCACACATCCTCTTATCAAAATTTCCATCTACCCTTATAACACGGCTTCAAATAACATCAATGTTCATAATCACACGCATGCAGCCGGCATGCAAACACCCACACAAATGCACACATGCTGCAGAGCTACCCCTGGAGCATTGAGAGGATCTCAGCTCCATCTACTGGTGGCATCGTGAATAAGCCGCTCCACTGTGTGCTGAGGGGAAATAAACACCAACTCAGTTCCCTCAAATAATTTTCTCCACCGTCTTTGCCAAGCTTCCCTCTTTCCATTTACACCTCCTTCGAGCCAAGAAACTAATCTGACATGATTAGTTACACTTTGCCAGTGCAGCAGTGTGGTATCTTTTATCATCCATAAAGACCTTCTTTTATATCAAAGGAGGAGGAAGATAGTTTCAAATTAGATTTGATCCAAAATTTGATATCAGCACAAAATGCCCCCCAAAAATGAGTCATACTTTGTGTAAAAGAGTAGAAAACCTAAACCTGCAATAACAGATTTTGTTGGCCACATGTGGGCAGCAGAAGCAAGTTGTGGACACAATATTGACATATCACCACCTGATGGCAAAAAGACATTCTCACACCAATGCGTCAAATAAGGCAGCTTGGTTTGCGGCAATAAGCCTCAAACTATGACGCTCTTCGTGGCCCTCTGGCGTCAGTTTTGCACGTCACAGTGGCGGGGTGTCAATATACCCTTGACCCTTGCATTACTTGATGCCTTCCTTTGAAATGCCAATGTGTTGTTCTGGCTATACCTGGTGAATGTAAGTTCAATATTCACTCTCCTTTAGCTCTGTGTTTGGTCTCCTCCAACTCCTCAAGGAAATATCTGGCTCTTTAACTGTTAAATGCTCCACTATGTTCACCAGTTAGTCGCTAGCAGTGTGGTCCTGGGCGGGTAAGTACAGTGGGATATGGGAGTCACAGTAGCACTCTCTGTGACAGAGTAAACAGAATTTGATACATGAAATTGGCGCATAGCCCCTTTAATACAAATAAACACGCAATCATAAATAAGTAAAAAATCACAGTGTTTGCTGTGGGATGAATTCAGTCACATCTGCCTTTGAGGAAATTTCGTAATGTTTGCCAACATGACAAATTGACATCATTAGCTTGATCCTGATGGTGGTAGTCTTTTAAGTTATTAAAAGAGATCTTTAAATGCTATCCGAGGACATATGAAGAAATGATTGACTTGTGGGATATACGTGCTGTAAATGCACATCAGACACATCAATGCTACAGTCACTGGGGGAGGCTTGAAGCTGGTATTTCTATTGTTTTGGCAACACAATGTAGATGCAGTACTATTCTAGTAAATTCTATTGGCAGTGTGCTTCTCTATTCGTATCACAGTCGACAGTAGAACAGCAAAAATAATAAAATCTATTGTGTAGCTATAAAAAAAATGCTCCTCCCAACAGCAAGAGCTTGTGGGACATTTCCTGAGATTAAGTTTTTAGTTGACGTAGAAAAATATTACATGGCACTCAACGTTTCAATGCAGGGGTTTCAGATAACATTCGCGGAATATATCCACAGGTAAAGTGGGGACTAGATAAGTGTCTCTCTGAATCAGCATACAGCGTTTATGAGTCTGTGTATGTCTGCATGAGTTAAGGTCCTCCCATCGTCCTACTATTACAGACAAATACATCAATTTGTTATCAATGGGAACAGCTGCTCTAAACTGAGTGTAAAATGGTAATAAGCAACCAGGGGCCTGCAGAGAACAGTGACAAGACAAATCTTCCTCTTAGGAACATCTTTTTAGAAACCCCAGCGTGGTTCCTCACAGTCACTATCTCCACCTAGATCAGAAAATTAATTGCCGCCATACGCGTAAAGGATTCCCTCCTTTCTCCAACAGTCCTTCAGCAACACACTGGGCTACTTTATCACAGCAATAACACAACAAGCTCTGATAAAGATATTCATACCAGCATTTTGTTTCAGTCAAGAAAGTTAGTTCATTTGTGAGCATATGAGAGTCAGTCTTTTTCTTTTTTTTGATGAAGAGAACATGATGTACTGGAGGAGCACACACACACACACACACACACACACACACACACACACACACACACACACACACAGTCACAGAGGGTGGTAGTGAAGGGCTAATAGCTTCTCCAAGGATGAGATCCAACCTAATTTGCACCATGCAAATTCCCCGTGGGGACTGCACCTACAAGATAACCACATTAACGTTCGATGCGCGTCTGTGGCGTCATGGGAAAATGAACAGTATAGGTATGTTGATTTCAGGGACGGAAAGAGAAGAGAGCGAGAAATAAAAATAATGTTAAGAAAAAGGAGAACAAAGGGAGAGAGATGTGATTCAATGGTACTAATCTCTTTGATATCCACACTGTGACGTTCTGTACCAGGCTGAGAATCGCCAAAATTATTCTTTTCGTCTTTTATTCATGACCTGCGGGACATCCTGACTTACCCTCTTACTGCTTTGCTCCGAGTTAAACTCAACCTCCATCCTCTCTTTCTCTCTCTGCTTCTCTCTTGCATTCTCCTCATTCTTTTATTTCCCGTCTTATCATCCCCATGTGCGATATCTCACTAAGCTCATGCATTCATGAGTGATTTACATAAAGTATATAGTGCAGAATTGGGAGTGGGGTACAGAGGAAACCCTATGAGCATTAGCATGTATGTGTTTCCATGATTATGATTACCGGTTATTATACATTTATGTAAGTAATGTCCCTTGGAGAAATTAAATATGCAGGTATTTCAAGTAAATGGGTTGCTACCATTACATTACATAAGGGCATTTAGATCAAACTGTATTATATATTAAGGTTAGTGATGAAACATACAACTTTTTAATGTATTCTGTGCAAGCCCAATTAGGCTTTAAAATATTTTTTATAAAATCATGACATTCTTTACAAACTGATTATCCAAACATGAATTTCCAATTTTTTTCAAACGAGTTCTCTCTTTCATGTCTGTAGCGTATTGCATAAGTTCTATTCAGGTTATCATGGCTTGGTTAGAGGGAAATAGCTTTCTGCATATCAGGTAGAAGAAAAGTATTTGTTTCCTCGTCATACTGAAAGCCTAATGTGAACCTGCTGTTCTCAGTCCAGAATCTGAAGTGAAAGAAGGATTTTAACCACAGCCCAGATCCAGCTTCTGATGAAATAAATGACTTTGAACCACAACAGCTTTACCACTGTGCACCATGCTACAGATCAGCTTAAGCGCCATCTAGTGGGCCGCAGAGGTACTGCCAAATGTTTTGATTAAAAGGTGCAATATAATATATTCGGAGCAGTAGTAAACCATCAAACAACAATTTGCTATGTAAAGATATAGTGGAACAATGTCTACCTGAGCGAGATAATTAAGTCACTCTCCCTCTGTGTGTGTTGTTATCCGAGCTTCTCCTTGCTTTGTTGACATAGCCGGGCCGGACACGCATGCTTTTAATGCACGTTTGTGTACGTGAGCGGGCCCCACCGGTTAGTTCACAGCCGCCGTTCAACAATGCTCTCATACGGCGATTACAAATGATAATGCCGCCCCTACCGAAAGTTGCGAAATTGAGCACCCACTCTCCGGTTCCCCCTCAGATAAACACTGTTAGCTCTGTCAGCACTTTCGCCGTTGTTGGCGTTGTTAGCGCTGTTAGCGCTGTTATCACCGTTAGTTGAGAGCCGTTGGGAGGGAATAGAAAGGCTGCCAATCTCGTATTAAAAATAACATAAATTACCACGAATTGTAATTTATGAAGCTAGTTATTTTCATATCTAAATGGGCTCAATAACTCATGAATAAAAAACAGCTATCTAGCTAGCGTTCCTTATGATGCAGCAACACAAAATGTATTGTTTTTTTAAATAAAAAAGTGACGTGGGGGACAACCCTGCGCCAGTAAAAAGCATTAACAGTGGCAAAATACACAGTTCTTTCATTCTGTGGGTTTTTTTTCATTTATTTGGGAATTATTTATTTTAACAATCAAGTGGGCATTAAGATACAGAAGGTTGTGAAACCCTGCTATAAATGGCTATACATCTCTTGGCTACGTTCCTTTTGACTAGAAAAAGATGTCAAGTGAAAACGTTCAGCGTTTTCATTCTTTGTGCACCGTGACAGCAGGGTGAATATATACAAAGGTTTACAATATGTCTTCAAATGTTCTCACAGTAAAGTTTAATAGAGTCAATTAATGACAACTTGAGAGGTGTTTCTTAAAGCCAGATCAGCCTGAACTACCTTACAAATGCAAAGTTATAGCCTGGTCTCGGTCAAGTTAGTTTTCAGGCTTAGCTTCACTTCAGGCTGAACCAGCATAACAATCAATCTGCCCGACTAAAACACAGTGTTCCTCCCTGAAGGTTCCTCGTCATTGCTGCTCTGTGAACACAAGTCAGCTTCCAGTGCATGTCAAATTTATCAAGTTTGTACTACAATCTGAGCTCATATCTTTTGATATGACGGTTAGGCTGAGGAAAAGATTGTGGTTTAGCTTAAAATAAGTACGTTATGTTTGTTACGTAAAATAAGTGTACTTGTTCCGTTACCAGCATTAAGTAGGCTACGTAAGTTACAAACAAAACTCCGGTCAAATAAGTCAACGCTGTCTTGGTTGCATACAGGACACGAAAGCGTATTCATTGTGATCATTTAACATGAAGGAATTAATTTACTCTGTTGCAGTAGCATCAGCTTGCCATTAACAGATACAATCCCATCCATCCTGCTACAATTCTGAGTAGTTTCACAACAGAGAACATGAATTCAGAGGTAGACTGTAACCATGGAGTGAATCAGATTTGGGTAAATGTCAACTCTCCATCGTAGACTAGCAATCGATAAAGGCAGACATTTGACCTAATATTTGACATCAAATTCAATAATCTTCACACCGAGTTCCTGAGCAACTGGTACTGATGGCTAGTGATAGCCCGATAACGAGCTCGCACAGTATGTTCTGTAGATTTGCTGCTTGTGAAATTTTACATTTTTATACAGTGTATGATTTGAACGTGGAGGTGATTGTGTGTGTGTCAGGTTCCCTCAACTTTTACACAATAGAAAGAACACAAAAGCCTCCTACTTCTCAAAGTAATAATGAATTGTGATTGATGTTCAATTCATTTGAATCTTTATGAAGGTTATATTGAGCAAAAGACTCACAAGAGCCAAATAATATTGTGTTTTCAGATTTGAGGGTGAGAGAGTATACACTTGATCCAAATAACATTACATTAACCTTTTCTGCAGATACAGAAAATAGCCAATTCATACTCAGCCTGAATGCTAGAAGTCACATCTCATTTAGCCAACAACACAGGTATTTTTTTCATTCTCCAACTGTCCTGGCCTTGCTCTGCTGGGTCACATAACAGCGCACAGGCAACAAGGTCCTATCTGACAGGCGCATTACGCAGAAATCCCCTCTCACCTTGTTTTGTGCCGCCGTGTCCCTTCGGTGACGTGCGTGTTGAGGCAAAATATGTATGTGTCGCTGAGCTCCCAGCTGTGTGGGTGGACCTCCGCCCTTTAACGCTGTCACTTCTGCAGCTAACAACAATCACTTTCATCACTTACCATAATTAGAGAGGGGGCAAGGTGTCATGTCACTCGACCCACACTGCAGAGTCTCTGCTGTCTGCAGCATCA
Organism: Leptoclinus maculatus; assembly: GCA_032191485.1. Taxonomy (NCBI): domain Eukaryota; kingdom Metazoa; phylum Chordata; class Actinopteri; order Perciformes; family Stichaeidae; genus Leptoclinus; species Leptoclinus maculatus. The sequence continues at coordinate 2,429,089 of JAVDOI010000018.1, forward strand.
ACAAGCTGTGTCCATACATTCAGAGGTCTCACACAGGGGAACTTCTATTCTCTTCCATCTGCTGGAAACAAAAGGTAGGAGTAAGAACACGAATTTGGCATTCAAATGTGAGATCTCTTGAGAACTAAGTAATTTTGATGGCAACAATTGTGCTGAACTGTTTGGAAGTTTTAGCTGCACCGTTCATTCTTTGAAAAGCTTTTGGGATTTGGGATTACAATTCGGCCCTTTGCTGTCACTCACATCAACTCGCACATGTTGGGCCTTTTAAGGCTGACTGATATTATTCTGCATAAATGACAGAGGCAGCGGAGGCTTTGAAATCACATTACAACACAATTCAGGGAGATACCATTTACAGAAAATATAAATGAGCTGTTCAATTAATAAGTAAATGTAAAATTTGGTGATTTCTTTCAAATACTCAACAAAGAAAAACTGAATTTTATTGGTGGCTCGTCAAAATTTCTTAAAAAAAGGTTCTTCTGGGGAAATTTGGACATTACATTATATAACATTTATTTGTTAAGTACATTAAAATACTTCCTCACTGTCTCAACATGGACAGTTAAAAATAAATAATCAGATTTAGTTTGTCCATTGATTATTTTTCCTTGGCACCTAGATTACCAACAATACCGCCAACAATTTGATCAGAGATTCGGGTCTCATTCTAAGGTAACAAAAACACAACAACTCTTATCTTCAGGTGATCATACACTAATAAAAACATAGTTATAAATATTATATTACATTTCTGCAAATAAATCCTCTTAAATCCTACTCAGTATTCCTTTCATCAAAAGAGGAGAAGATGCTCTGTAGCAGGTTTAGCTAACTACTTAGCATTTGCGGTCCCTGGGCAGTTAAACATGACCTCAGTGTTTCTAAAGTGCACATCAGCAACACCTCCGCTACAGAACCACGAGACAACATTGCATCAGCGGTGGCTTTATAATGTTTGAAAAGGAGTAGAACTTAAATAATACTGACCCTATTGTGTTTTGAAAAGCCGGCGCGTAGCTAGAAGATTCGACCGGACAGCGTGTCATGATGTAACTTTCGAGCTGTTGTTTCTTGTCCGGCACACTTGGCAGTGTGTGGCCTTAAAACTTCCATCCAGAGCCATGTGGTTAGACAGTTGGTGAGGTTGACAGTAACTGGGACCTTCGCCATAACGATGCCTGCTCCGAGATACCGTCTGTCTTACCTATAACCCCCCCCCGACACATCTACAGGAAGGCATGTTATTCTCATCTGAGGGCACATACACATTTTGCCTGCAGTGTACACGTGACAACAAACTGATGCTTGCAGACAAAAGTCTACTATTGTATAGAAATACATCATACTGATGTATATAATGTATGTTCCAATATATTCAGCATATCAAATTTGTGTCAATATGCGTTTATAGCCTTTAAAACACAACACAAAAAAATGAATGACAGAGAGCAACTGCAACAAATAGATGTTAGTGTTTAGAATGCAGCACATCTCCATGCAGGTCAGGCTCGGCCAGATGCTCATGAATACAGTTGTAAGTTGGAGACCTGCCTGAGAAGCTTATATGTGTGGAGAAGTTTTGGAAAGCTCAAGGTCACTTCCTGTTTATTTGCACCTGGTCGCATACTTGCTGTCAGCCAGCTGACTACCCTGCTGACCCCCCCGTTCTAGCTGTGGCATATCAACATGACAGTTACTGTATTTCATTCGATATTCATTTGAATCATCATTTTTGTTTTTCCAACCCTCATTAAAATTGTGAGGGCTATTTCGGTGAACGTAGACACTTTATTCTCCTTGGATGGTTGTTTGCTAATTAGACAAGGTTATACCACAATTAGGCAGGTAATAAAATAATCTATTGTCATCCAACTCGTCATTTGGCCCTTTTAGACTACAAAAAGCAATATCACGTTTTTGAGATGTGTGGTAATCAGCACAGAACTTTTTCAAAGCCGTAATTAAACTGTGTCCTCACTTACTTTAACCCCCCCCCCTCTCTTTCTCCACATTCAGCAGGAAAAGAAAACACCAAAAAAAGAAGAAGAATGGAAACCAAAAATAAACATCTTCTTGTAATCGTTAAAAGAAGAAGAAAAAAAAACGAGTGGAAGAACAGCTGCTTACAACAAAACAAACACATTACCACCAATGCTCCACAGTGTGCAATCACAGAGGCCAGAGGAGACAGCTGTCCGCCTTTAATTACAGTGATGCTCATCTTCTCTTTCACTCTTTTTCTGCATTATTACAACTTTCTTCTTTGTCTCACTTTAGATCTCTTTGCATCTAGATTTTTTTCAACACCACTTTTAAAAGCTGTCTGTAGAAATAATCCTTCTACTGGTGCTTTGAAAAGTTACAAATTTACACGTGTTATCCTGTTACTTTAATCCAGCTATTTCCAACCACTGGTGCGGGGCCCACCGGTGAGTAGTCCGCAGAGTCACTGCCAAATGGTTAGATTAAATCAAAAAATATATTTTGGGGTAATTTACAAAGACAGTTGTTAATATACCTCAATGTGCCAAAGAATTCACATAAATAAAAAAGAAAAACATTTATTCTGGTCATTACAGCTGACAGAGTAATAACATTTATTTACAACCCAGTTGTAGTTTTTTCGCCATTTTTTAAGTTATTTTCTTTTCTCAGATATCTGTGGTCTTCTGATCGTATTAAGCAAACATAAGTGGGCCATTGAGTTACAAAAGGTTCAGAAGCCCTGAAAAAAACTGATGAGTCAAAGTAACACGTTGTGGTTTTATGGTGGAATACGTCAATCAAAGAGCGGTACGGATCCTCTCATCTAACTTTTGGCAAGAAACTGAATTTGTGCGTTTCCCGAAATGCAAAACTGAATTTGAAAACATTGATATTTTCCATATTCTATCATTAAATGCTCACCATCACAATCTTTGCCTCCACCTCTTCTGCTACAACAGCAATTTCCCTTTGGAAGTTTGATCTTATCCAAAGAATAAGGGTCATTTCCATCTTTATCTGAACATTCACAAATGCTCCTCTGAGATTATTTTATGTGTATTTTATAAGATAGTGAACCTCCTTGTGCAGTTCACCCTTTTTTAAAGTGCTCTGTCTCCTTCAAATGCAGGTGGGCTGATTAACGCAGGGTATGCTGATTTTAAAGTTTCACAAGTTTCCCCTGGGGTCTAGAGAAAAAGGAATGTGCTTTTGTACAGCATATTGTTTCCGAGTGAAAATGCAGCCAAACGATGAACAGAGAGAATGGCAAATGAGGAAGAGGCCTGTGTTTTACAGGAATGATGCTTAATTACATACAAAGCTGCCATTTAGAATCCATTGTCCTCCCTGAACGTTGGCAGTCCTCGGCACAATGTGTTGACTGCATCCTTCCTTTCTCTCTTTCTTGATTTGTTTTCTCCCCCCATTTTGAGGGTCATACACCATAACCGTTCTGAACCCTTTATAATTTCCCCGGTAATCGGTCTGTTCTTTTTTTTGCGTGGCAAAGCTTTAATCAAACATCTCACAGCCTCCACCAGCCAGAAATGTGTTGTTCCGACAGAAACACAAAAAAGCATGCAATTACTCCCAGAGGACCTGTCCCTCCTCTCCGCTACAGCTGCAGAGAAGAGGGCACTATTCCAAACACGTCCTCCTCCTCTTTTCCTTCCTTTCTTCTGTGTGTTGGAAAATGAGACCACCCTGGCCAAGCCATAATGACAGAAGATGTAAAGATGTGTTTTGTAATGTACTCTATGGAGAAACACTCAGTACTCAACACTCTCCTCCTCTACGGAAATGTCTCCTTATGATAAATAATCAGAATCAGAATCAGCTTTATTGGCCATGTATGCGTGCGCATACATGGAATTTGTCTCCGGTTTCCACTCCGCTCTCAATGTACATACAATACACTATTTTACATAATGAGGATTTTATCCTATAATTGCAAATGTCATTTGTGAAAAGGTTAACATTTGAGTTGTATAGGCTAAATGTAATTATAGAGAGCCTATATTTGACATCTAATTAAGCGTCAAGAGACAACAAAAGTAACTGAAACAAAAGGATCTGCCTTTATTCCTCTTTCTTTTGCAGATAATGTTTTATGGTATGGCACTATGTGGTGGAGAGGGGGCGTTGTATACATGCACAACTAAAACGATTACCTGGACCTAACGGTTAACGGACCTTAAAGGCTACTATATTTGGCAAAAAGGAAAATCATGGAACGTGTCAAATTGGATGGCACCGAAATGGTCTCTAAATAGAAAGCGCCCTCTCTGAAAATACGTCCTCATTACTTACTAACGCCAATACAGTGGGGCTTCCAACTGATCAGGATGGGAAAACAACAAAGAAGTGGACATTTTGTTTCGGCACAAACACAAATAAAAGAAATCACACATAAGAGCAGACGAACTTATAGAGGCAGGCACTGCATGGCTTAGTGCTCTCAGCCCCTGAGAGGGAACACTGGGCTTAGGCATGTCCGACCATCTGTTGGGTTATTTTACAGTCACTATATGTTTGTTTATCTTTTGCTTTGTGTAAACCATTGTTGGATTGTGCGCTTAAGCCTCAGTAAATCTTTTGAGTTCACATTCAATCACACTCAGATTCATTCTTTATTGTCCGCTATATGGGGAGTTTGTTTTTATGGTCCGTACACAGAAATAACAGTCAAAACAAGGTATAGACAAAACCACGACACAAGTCTATTACAGTAAAGCAGATATGGCCGACGGCACAAAACTCCCCCTAAAGCATTTTTTTAGCAGATTGGTTGTCTGCATCTGAGGGTGAAGCATGCAGGCCCAGGGTGGCGGTGGGTCATGTGGTGTGGCCAGTGCTCTGCTAGAAAAAAATGACAGTGTCAATGAGCATTGGCATGGGATTGGGGAGACCACTTATTTTAGAAGATATGTTTGTGATTTTCAGGAGTTCGGTTGGTGAGGGTGAGCATGGTGAAATAGCAGGTGTCAGAGTACAGGAGGATGGGTTCAATAATATATCAGTATATAGAAGAAGCAGGAGGTGGTGGGGTTTGACTGAGAGAGCCCTGAGTTTGCCGATGGCAGTGTTTATGGATGCCTGTGCTATGCTGTTCAAAGCTCAGTTTGCTGTCCAGGATGATCCAGAGGTACTTAAAGCTCTCCACCATCTCCACTGGCTGGCTGTTGATGGAAGTGTGGCACTGAGGGGTGGTGAGTTTATTGCTGGTGTCAAAGATGAGCTCCTTTCGTTGAGGAGGAGGTGACTGTCGCTGCACCACTGGGTGAAGTGAGCAACGCATTGTTTGTAGTGTGTGACTGAGTCCCAGCCTGTGAGGAGGGCGAGTATGGCTATATATAAGTAGACTCTTATTTTCATTGCCCACTCCCGGTTTCCTCCCGAGGGTCACAATTCTACCGTATTTCTCCTGATTTATAACAAATTTTCAAACACTTTCTGGCACCATACAGCGTGTAAAGAGTGCTACCATTAGATTAACCCAAACCATGTACGGCATGCTACCTAACAGCTAATTAGGTAGCAGTTTAAATGAATGAAAAGCACCGCCCTAATTTTACCCATGGCCTGCTTTTTCCTGATCAGATCACGGTTACTATGGTTGATAAAGTCATAAAGCTCCGGGTATCCAGCAGACACTGTTTAGGGCGGCCCTGCAAAAATGCAACAGAGCGGAATAGCGTGAGACATTCGGCAAGGGAAAAGCAGAACACAAAACGCTTCACTCTCATTGACAGCAATAACAGAAGGCCGCCACAGGCTTCTATAAGACGCTCCGTCTTTGGCCGCGATCACACCAAGGCGCGTCTCTCCAGGCACAGCGATTTCAGAAATACCTTGGCAAAGCGTGTCTGGCAAAACAGTGTGGTGCTCCTGTGGAGCGGGGCTGCTTGTGCAAATAAGAGATCAAATGGGAAAAAAAAATGGATTCAAACGGTTGTCGAGCTCTTGTCGTTGATGTGCTATTGAATTATGAAGTTTGTCATTTAAATACCTTTAATATCAACCCTAAATTGTTCCACTGTTTCTACCACATCTGTTAGCATCAAACAGATGGTTTGAAAATGGTAAAGCAGTAAAGCCCGCCTCTTGCTTGACGACATTGAGGAGATGTGCGATAAGTTAAAACTATTTTGACTTTCATGCATTTCTAAAAAAAACGCTAGTAAAACATGACACGCGGCGCAATAGACGAGAATAGGGAACATGGTTTTTGCTGACAATGCGTTTCTATCAATGTGTCTCGGTGCGTCTCGAGGCCTTTGCCTGAAGCAGCGAAAAGCCGCCGTGGCGCAGTGCAAGACATTGGAAATAATGGGTTTCACGTTTCAGAGCGCAGTGGTGCCATTGTTGAGTTGTGGTGAGTGGGTTGGCAAATATAGTCATTGGTGTCATCAATCATGTGTCTGTACCGCAAACAGATAACAGACAGACTATCTTCATTAACCAGATAGACAACAGTCAACTTGTTTTTGCTAAATTTACATGTTTTGTCACAGCAAAGAACCTAGGAGCCCAATTTGGATTTATTTTGCTTGTTCATCTCATGATGAAGTAAAAAAAAAGAAAAGAAACTTGCAGTATAGCAGCATTTAATATGTGTGGGTCAAAGCCATGTTCTGGTTTTATTTGAACAGTTGTTTTTGGTCAAACGGTTGATAAAGTTCATGTTAGATTTATGCCTTCAATGTCATTAGTCTAAAAGTCCAAACTTTCAAAAAAGGACAAGTTAAAAGGAGAGCAAAATAGCACTCATGAGACTCTTGAATTTGGAAATGGAAAACGTTACAGTATAGTGCCATGAAGGTGCGGCTTACTTACCACAAAATTTGAGTATATTCCTAAAAAAGTATCTCTGCCAAACCCAACATATATCTATATTTTCTAATGTAAATTATGTTGTGGGAGAACTTTAGTTTTCATGGTGTCCCGTTGACGCCACTCGCTCCATGTTTTAAACGTGCTGCTTTTGAACACACCCCCAGCGTGCTCTGAAACGTGCTGCTTTTGAACACACCCCTAGCGTGCTCTGAAACGTGCTGCTTTTGAACACCCCCCCAGCGTGCTCTCTCAGCGGTAGATTCGGATTGGACAGACGACTAGCTTGAGGAAAATGGGAGACGATTTGGGTGACGAGTGGTGGGCACACGAGGGCAAATCAGGTAATCTTGCTTGACTTTAGTATCTTTATTTTGTAGCGTTTCTGAAACGTGTGGTCCGGGAGGTGTTTGGTTTATCCCGATAAGCGAACTCTTAACATTAGCTTGTAGGTCTCGCGAGAAATGTCGCTTGCTAACGGTAAGCTAACGTTAGCTAGCCAGCAGGTACTGTTAACATGAGCTACACTCTGTGAAAGTTAACGCGTTACCAAAGCCGGCACGTGTAACACACACAGCCACACAAAGTACCAGCAGGTTTTTGTACAGCCTACCTGTGATTTGTTAGGACGGGGAAAGTTAGCGTGGGCAGCAGGAGTTGTCGCGAGCAGAATATGTGTAAACACGTGTGTTAGTGAGGATGTGTAAACACGTGTGTTGGTGTGAGTCATGAGAGTAAATGATTACGTTGTCTCTCGTACCCTTAAACCTTACAGTTAGCGCTCATCTATACATAACGTTCTTCTATTAATTCCGCTATGCCCATCCTCATCCCCATGCAGTAACAGAGGCAGTTCCCTGCAGCTGTTCCTTCCACAGCTTCATGCACTCTGCATACCAACAGAGGGCAGTCCTGTTATATGTGCCCTGGTCTCATTGTTTTGGACAGCAAAGTGTGTACGTTATTGAAATGAAACGTTTATATTTAACAGACTTGCATAAGTTACACAAACCTGTGGTGGAAATGTATTAGCATTTACTAAAGCACCGTTGGCTACTTAAGTATAATCTTGATGTACTTTCACTTTACTCGAGTATTTCCATTTTGAACTACTTAACTTTATACTTTTACTCCACTACATTTCACAGGTTAATGTTGTGTTTCTGGCTGCACTTAATTTTTAGCATGTTTAGTTACATGAGTTTCTAAAATGATATGTTAAGGATTTAACTACCAAATAGTAATGTACATAATAAATATATATATATATATATATATATATATATATATATATATGTATACTATTTAAATACTTCTACCACTGCACTGATAGAAGCACATACAATGACGATACTCACCAAGCATATTACTTTGTTTATTTACATTTATTCAGAGAAGGAAAGCGATCCTGGGAAATATAATTAGTAGAATATGTTACAGATTCTTTATAACAGGGATTCAGAGCGTTTTTATAGCAGCTTTACCACCGTTACTGCAAGTTGCCGGCTCTGCCATCGCCCTGTTAAGAGCCGTGTGGAGGCAGTAGAAATTATCACAATTTTGAATTTAGCACATTAGCACGTTCTTCAGTCAAACTGCAAAGAAGAATGTTTTGATTATGCTTTACAAGTGCTCTATTTTAATGATAGTAAGATAAGCTACCGTTTGTTCTGTGGGTGAGAAAAGTACCCATATTACCTCGAAAACAAACGGTCTACCAGCTGTTTACCTATACAGGTGAGCAGCAGCATGAAATGCACATTCGGGGCAGTCCTAATTGAACCAGTTGTTTGACTCTGCGTGGCAAATGCTTATGATTAATATATTATTCAATTAATCATTTATTAGTGCTTGTTTTTGTTTTAATATCCCCCTGATACTCCCTGGTGTGGTTACAATCACAATTCTTGAATTTACTCTGCACATTTTAATATGTATGCACTGAGGGAGTTTTCCCATGTTTCTGTCCTGTATTGAGAGCTCTGATTAGAGAAAGGAGGCATACGTATCTGTTAGTTGTTCACCTGATGTTGAATCATTCACTTTTTTTTGTGAAGCATTTGTTTTTTTGTGCAAAGATGTTGTCGTGTTGCACTTTTGAAAGTGGAATATATGACCTTTTATTGCCGGCTTATACACTTTAGCTGCACCACGGTGTAATAACCGGGGATCACATGCATTTACATCATTACCATATAAATCTATGGACTCTATTGAGAGATGTCTACAGCTCTTTGTCTTTCTAGGTTGGCCCCTTTTTGGCTGACTGGCATCCCATCAGTGCGTACATTTGTCTCACAGAGCGGCTTGACAGAAGGGGCCGAGGGGCCGACTGACAATTGACAAGACGGAAAAGGAGAGTTGAAGTCTATTAGCGTGAGGGACTGACTTTAAAGTCATAAGAGTGAAGAGGAGAATCGTAAGAAGCGGTATGACTTTCATGGTGATGCGTCTTGTGGCTAAATGCTCAGAGTAATGACACCGTTTCTCCCGAGGCCTCTTGTCGCGCTCCAGTCTGCCCTAAACTCTCATCAACTGCCTCATCTGGCTTCTTACCTTGCCAACCGGTGACGTCAGCGCGGTTAATGTTTCTCCGTGTTTGTCGTCATATTCCGGCTCTGCCAGCCTCTCCCACCACAGTAAGCCCCATTGTGTCCCCCAAAACTGTTTCTTATTTAGACGACACAGCTCATCACAGCTTTTATTACGGCTCAATAACAGGCCATTTATTTCTGCCACTCTAACCATATATTTAGTGGTTGTTGACTAAGAGCCATGAATGTTGTGATTAGGATTTAGGGTATGAGGTATTCTGGAAGTTGGATACTGTGATAATGTATTACTCAAAAATAAATGATGCTCCTCATTAGTGTGCTACATATTTTTTGCCAAATCCATCTTACCTTTTTTTAAATATTCTGGACAGGTCTCCTTCACCTGCATGCCTTATAGTTTCAGCAACTGAAGCTTAAACAGACTTGCTTTCATGTTTCACATGCATTGTACAAACAGGAAAATCTGATAAAGCACACAAGGACATATTTATAACGTAAGCAAATCAACACAACCATGAAATGAGCTGTATCACTGGTCTGCAGTGGGAGGTTTAGCTGGCAGGAGATGACCAACTGTTGGCAACTTACGTGGCTAACAAAACATGACTGACCAGTATTGGCATGCTAATGGCTGCTCTTGGCTGCTTTATATTTGTTACCGTGAATGTTTTACGGGGTTGTGCAAAAGTTGAAAAAGTATTTAAAAGTGTGTTGTTTGTCCATTTTAAACGCGTTCAGACGATGGTAATTACAATTGGCCGTTTATCATTTTTTGCTACAAATAGAAAAAGGCCTTTAATAGTCCGTCCACCATAAAACGTTAACAGACCCACCACCGCTAGGTGTTCCAAGTTTAATTGTTTCAGAGAAACATGAGCTGAGTTTTCCAGTGCACATTTGAAGGAGGTTTCACACTTACGCACACAGTTGTGAGGAATTTTGCTGTGGTTGAAGTAGCTGGTGACTCAACTGTTGAATCAAACACATAAACAGTCTTTTAGGGCTGTACAGCATGTCATTTATTTACATTCAAAGCTTGTATTGATTTAGAAACGAGCCTAAAATGACTGTTTTATGACGTTATCACCCTAAAAAATAAAGATTCTTTGTTATATAATTTACAGTGCTGGTGCTGTTAATTCCCTTTGTGAGAGCAAACTGGTTTCTAACTGGTTTCACAGTGATAAACGCCAACAAATATTGAAGCAGAAAATTATGTCGCATAAAAAATCTATATATTTTCCAATAAATTTAGTTTTTCGGACTTTACAATGATCTGGAGTTATTGGAAATGTTTCAATCACATCAGTCGAAAACAATCCTACACAACCTCCACTGAAATCTTATTCTACAAATTATATATTATAATATTAGTGGCATAATCTTAATCTGCAGCTGTGCGAAGAGACAGGGTTCAAACAAAATGAACAGACGATAGATGGACAATATCTACGTAATGAATGAAGCTTTAAACTAGTTGGTAGCAGGTACAACCCTACCTGTTCTCCAGTCATTCTTAGTTTTCTCCATTCAATTTAAAACGTGTCACGTAAACAGGTATGTGCTTGGTGTGTTGTGCTTTGCAGTGTTTAGTTGGCATCGAACCAGGTTTTTGGTCTTTTCTGATTCCAACTGTTTTGCATTTAAATTGTCTGGCAGCCTGTCAGCTGCGTTGATGCCAACACACTCTCTCAAAAGTATTCAAGGTGAAGAAATAAAGTCAACACAAACACTTTTAATAAACAGAAAATAAACATTGATGAAACAGAAAAATTTGAAAAAAGCACAGCACACATTTGCTTGCGATGCTGTCTCGCTTCGCTCTCATACGGGTACTAGACACACATGTCATACAGTCAATAAAGGGTTGTTGAAGTCAGTCTAAGGACACACTAACTACATCAAATAGGACATACAAAGGCTCTTATAGGACAAATACCACAAAGCATTTATTTCATGAATGTTACAAAATCCCAAAAACTCTGTGTTCTCATTAGACAAAGTGAATTGTTTGAGTTGTCTGGTCCAGGAACGTGACTGAAAACGTAATGCAGTATGCTGAGAATATATTTTCACCTAATCAAAAAGGCCACTTACTGTAATGTTTGAGGAATGTGAAGCTGAAGAGGTAGCGGGGGATATAGTGATGCTGCTCGTAATCGTGCCAACACCTTTGACGTGACAGCCATTGGCGAGCACTTGAGTCCTTTGCTCGTGTCTGAGATAGTACGGCCCAACGGGCTGTGGCATGCTGTGGGTCATACCATTCAGAGACTGGCTGTAGGGGCTCCCCAGATGGATATGGATCTTGTTCTCCTCCGTGGCGACGATACTGGGACCCGTGTCGGTGCTGCCGGACCTCTGGTGTTGCCAGCCGCTCTGCCGCTCCGGTGTCTTGCAGTAGACCGCCTGATTCGCAGCATCCGTCGGCTCCGGAGAACAGGTCCTGACCGTTACGATCTGAACGGGGGAGCCGCCGTGGTCGGGTGTCGCAGAGCGCGACACCCGAGAGATGGGCGCACCGTCGAGCGGGGACACGGTACGGTCCGGGCTGGAAGTTGGGGTTTTAGTGTTAACCGCAGACAGAGCTGAGTTCTGGATGATCATAATTCTCTGTTTCGGCGAGGCGCCGCTTGTTGGAATGACGGCCGTGCTGGTGTAGGACGTAGACGTGTCTCCGTTGGGGCTGCTTATCTCGAGCGTGGCCGTGTTGAGGATGTGATGCGGTGTTACTTTGATCTGCAAGGGCTGCCCGGGTGTGTGCGTTAACATCATCACCTCTCCGTTAACCGGTTGGTGCACATCCGTGCCATTGGCCGAGCGGCCGCCGTATTGGCTCACGTTGTTATTCGTGCTGTTCAAGCTGTTCAGGTTGTTGACCAGAGAGCTTCTTCTGTTCATGACTTCCGCGTCGCGCCTTGGTTCCTCATCCTCGTTTTCTTCGTCTAGTCTCTCGCTGTAGTCGGGCGGCAGGCTCTCTGCGGGGTCGGTCTGAACCTCCTTGGCGGTCTGACGGAGGTCTGCAAAGCCTTGTTTGTTCGCACCGGGTGTAAGATTCTGGATTTGTCCGTGCCTGTCGAGCTCACCGCACAGCTCCTTCATCTCTTTGGCCAGCTCTCTGTTGCTGGCCTCCTGCTGGGTCAGCTTCCTCCGCAGCGTGGAGTGGTCCGTCTGAACCCGGCAGATGGACTCCTCGGTTCCCATCAGCTTGTGGAGCTTCTGCTTCAGGGTGTCGACCTCTCTGCCCAGCAGCCTGGACTTGACCTGCTCCTTCTGAAGGCGGCAGAGGAGAAGGTGCTCCTGGTTGACCTCCTGCTTCTCTGCCTGCTCGTACCTGGATAGCTCCCTCTTCGCCTCCTCCAGCTCCTCCGTTAGAGCCCGGGACTTCCTCTGTTCCTCCTTGAACCTCTTTTGCAGGGACTCAAAGTCACTTTCCACCTTCAGCAGCTCCTCCTCCAACACCTCCTTGTCCCGTAGTCTCCTTTGCAACCTTTCTAGCTCCAGGGTCAATTCTTTGACTTTGTTGTCCTCTGTGTGGCAGCGGTGGTCAGCGTTGTTTGGAATAGAGCCGTGTGCGTACTTCTCTTTCTCTTTCCTGTTTTCCAAGATCTGCAACCTTTTCTTCATCATAGTGATTTTACTCTGTAGTTCTCCATTCCTCTCCCCTTCGCTTTTTAGTCTGTCTTGGAGCTCATATTTTTCCTTTGCTATGCCCTTAATCCTTTCCTCTAAATCAGCCTTAGACCTCAGCGCCTGCTGCCTCTCCTCTCTCAGTCTCTCTGTCATCGCCAAATTGCTTTGCTCATTTCTTTTGCCCTCCTTCCTGTTGAGCTTTTCCTCGGCCTGTCGGAGCCTCTCGGCCATGGTCTTCCTGTCCTCCACCAAAGCGACCGTCAGTGACCTGAGCTTGGCCAGGTCCTGTCTAATCACCGCCTCACTCTTTTCCAGGTGGCCTTCGACGGCCTCCAGCTCTCTCACCCTACCTTTCAGAGCGTCGAGCTCGCCCGACAGCACCTCGCTAACCTCCGTCTCTCGCTCCAGGCTGCCCTTCAGAACGCTACAGTCCTGTCTGCTCTTACCTAAAGCCTCCTCTATCCTGTCCAATTCGCTAATCCTCCCGTTGAGTTTATCCACCTCGACCCTCAAGCTACGGCAGCGGCTGGTCTCCCTCGCCAGGCTGCGGTCCAGCTCTCGACACTGGTCCCACATGCGTACCAGCTCCTCGTCCTTTCCCTCCATTTCCACGACCCTTCTCCTCAGCAGCTCGACCTCCGACAGCAGGCTCGGGGCCGTCATGGCGTCCTGGCTTTGGTGGAAGATTGAGGCTTTATTATGGTGCGGGGATTTGAGCTCGTCCCTCTTTGCGCTGGGGTAAGCGGCGCCAACCTCCCGCTCGATGCGGTCAGTGACGGCGGTCAGTTCTTTGCCGCGGCGCCTCTGCTCCTCCAGCAGCTCGCTCAGACACCGTTGCTCCCTCACCACCAGCAGTGCAAAGGCCTTCAGCTTGGTGAGCTCATCCTTTAGAGCCGATACTTCTTTTTCCCTTTTCTTCTCCTTAATCTCCTGGTATTCTCTCTCCTTTACGATGAGGAGCTTGAGTCTGTAGAGAGAGAGAAACAAACGATGTTGTTGTCAAACTGTTTTGGCACGCTTTTATTGTGTAATTGTTTCTCATTCCAGCCTCCAAGGACGCTTTGTAGTGTTTATACTTAACCTCTTGGCCACAACTTTTAAACGCAAGCAATTTCGTAAATTGCGTATTTCCAACACAAACATTTATTTATAATTTTCAGAAGAATTTGAATCACAGTTTCCTCCGTACTCAAACTTCTACAGAAGCCAGTGATACTTTCTTTTTTGTCCCTACTTGTAAACCCTAAAACATGAAGATACATCCATGTAATTCCACGTCGCTCTGCACTCCCCTGCAGGCAGCATGCATTCTGTAGGCTGTTTAGACTATTACGGCAGATGGTCCCTTGGCAGGGAGTGTTTGTTAATTAAGAAGTTCCTCTACCCTTGAGTACCCTCAACACCGCACCCAAATCACCCTCCTCCTGTGCCCCTCCGACGCTGCCCCATTCCCAGCGAGGAGCGGCAGGAATTCCCCCCCGTTCCATAAGTAATTACAGACCGGCTGCACTTACAAGTGCTGTCACTCCCCACATTTCCCCAGATGCATGCCAGCAACTGTACAACTGCGTTTGATACACACACATTTTTTGTCAAGTGTTATTGCAAGTGAGGCGCACTTCAAAGTGATCTCTCACTAGTCAATTTGAACTTTTTTTGGAATCAATCTCATGCGAGTGTGTGGACGTTGAGTACTGGAGGCATCCAGAGGGCTGAGAGGTCTGCTCGACATGCTTAGATGCATGTTTTCCATGTTTCCATGTTAGAAAATGTCCTCTTTTAACATTTGATGAGAAGCATGTGGAGAGCTTTGTGTGTGAGTAATTGTTTGTGGATAAGATCTTTAGAGCAACTGGTGTGTAAAATATGAGTCTGCACATTGTGTTTGAAGGATTAATACATTTTACATTTAGAGCATCTGTACTTTTGCTGTTAAGATTCATAACATGTGTGTGGGTGAAAGGGTTAAATATATCTTTATCTTATTCCGAATTGGATTTATCGCTGGTCTGAAAGTTGACGCTCTATCGCTCTAATGCACAGATTAATAGGTTACACTACCGAACCTCAAGATTAGTTTTTATTGGTCCCACTTGTAGTTGTGAGTCTTGTCAATAATGCTTCTTTAAATAGCAAAGAATTGTAAACAGAAATGTAAAAATTGCATTTTCAGTGAAAAGGTTTCAGCGATTCTTTATTTATTGTTTTTAAATATACAGCTTACACACCTCTTTGAATTGTTCTCTTGTTCTTTGATACCAACATGAAAGATGTTCTATCTCTGTGGGACTGGAGATAACTTGATTTGCCCGTAACTCATCTTGCAGTTAATTAGTTTTGTGGGTTAATACATTTTTTAAATACACATTCTAACTTTTCCGCTGGTCACAAGTCTCTTGACTGTTCCTACCTGTGCCGTGCCGTTGGCCTCTGTCCTTTTTTTAAAAATCCTTAGAGAATAAATCGCCTCCACTCTTCTACCTCTCCCTTTCCCGGAGATCCCAGTGATGTGGACATTCCATCCGGAAAACCAAACATTATGAGAAGTGCGCTGCACACTGAGTCTCACTCGCAGTCCTTGGCGCCCATTACATCATCAGCAAGTCCTTATATGGGACTGTACAGGCTCTACTGGTGTGTGTGTGTGTGTGTGTGTGTGTTTTTACTGGAGTTCAGCCCATTCCAGATGAGGTCATTGTGTAGCAATGCCAAAGAGGCTAATGGGAAGGACAGAATGTGTTTGTGTATATGTGCGTGTGAGTGTGCGTAGCAAGCTAAGGCTTTAATCACAATTCAAACTAGAACGGCTAACAGTCTGTGTGCAGGGTTAGCCTGAGCAAACGTGTGTGTGTGTGTGTGTGTGTGTGTGTGTGTGTGTGTGTGTGTGTGTGTGTGTGTGTGTGTGTGTGTGTGTGTGTGTGTGTGTGTGTGTGTGTGTGTGTGTGTGTGTGTGTGTGTGTGTGTGTGTGTGTGTGTGTGTGTGTGTGTGTGTGTGTGTGTGTGTGTGTGTGTGTGTGTGTGTGTGTGTGTGTGTGGTTGGTTCCCATGTGGTTTAAGAAGAGAGACATGTTTTGTGAGTTTTGCTTTGCCTGGGGCCTGATAACCTGACTGTGAGATGACATCATCAGCTCATAGGCCCTCAATTACAAACATATGTCTGCCTCTCTCTCTGTCTATTCAAATTTTTCAATTCAGTATGCTTCATTGGCATAAATGTAACACGGACAACATTGCCAAAGCATCAAGTAAATGAGATTATGAAGAAAAAAGGAACACGGTGCAATTAATAAAATCTGTCTCTTTCTCTCTTTTTCAGTTCAAAAAGGATTTATTGGCATGAACACAATACTGTGATGCCAAAGCATATACAATAACAACAATCATCTGTCTCTCGCGCTCTCCTTTTCTTCTCCACCATACCTTCTTGCTTTTCTTTATTAATTGTAACTGCAATTTATGCTATTCTCTTGCCAGCCTCACTTTCTAATGAATCCCTCTCTGATGGTATCAGTCAAGTCGAATGCATGAGCTCAGTGCAGTAGGGAGGGATGACAGATTATGCTCTCATTATTCCCACTGCTAGTCTCGTCTGTCACAACATGAATACCAGAAAACGATAATGGGAAAATAAAGGGTAATATCTCACTAGATGATACTACCGCCAGCGCTGCAGGAGGGAGCACTTACTTGCACTGTGGCTCCCAGTTCTATCTCTCTGTGGGAAATATTCCTCCGGTGGTATTTCTTTCTGTCAAGCAAACCCCCAATCTAGTGTCCAATAATTAAAGGAGCGCTATTTTCTCCGTGCCATGTTGTCATCACACAAGAATGTACAAAACAGCCTAAAAGACGCACTTCAACTTCAGTTTCTTTAACATTTTTATGTTTTTCAAGCATTTACACAACAGGCGTGGGACTCCAGATTGCTCGTTTGTTCAGAGAAAACAAGGAAAGCTTGCACAACAGTGACCAACATTTGTGCCACAGAAAAGTCCGATCACAGTTCATAAATAAGCAAGCGATGTCTTCGCGGTTATTGGAGGTTTTTGTCAGCTCCAGATCCAGCAGCTCTGTGCTAACACAACACATTTCACAGAATAGTTTCTAAGCATTTGACACATTATGTGTCGACTCTTATTGCATCGCTTGGTCACTTTCTCACACTTGTTTTTATCGCAAAGCGCTTTGTGGTTTGTTAAGCCAACAGTATCGTGCAAAGTGGAGAAGGTCTACAGCATACATCCCATACTGTGCAGCCTCGACAGAGTCACTGACTACGCCGGTTATATAAGTTAATGATGTACGGCATTCTCTTTAATCCCTTAATTGATTGATTACAACTGTGGCGGCCTGTTTCGAAGCCAGAGATCACTGAGGTTGATAGCATAGGGGTTTTGTTTGTAACAGCGATAACGTGATGATGAATGGTTTTAGTTGTTTATCGTAAGGCTATTATGTGTTGTTGAATAATTAGGAAATTGCTCTTGCTGCTCTTCACCCTAAGTACTTGCAAATTGATCATCAGCTGATCAATTTGCTGCAGATCAGACTATAAATCAACCCCGCCGGACTAATCTGCTTTGACGCTGAAGTCGTCTCTTGTAAGGAAAGGTCTCGGTAAGATGAGATATTTCTCTGGTTGTGGAATGTGAGGGAGAAATCCTCCTCATTCCTCACAACTCCGATCCGCACAGACCAACTCCCAAACCAGAGTTCACGAGGTCCTGTTTTCGCTGAGAGGAGGGGTTGGCAATCTACAGCGCTTTTCCTCAATTACAAGTACGATCCCTCAAAGGCACTTCCAGGAAAAGCCTCAAACATCGCCCCCTTACATGAGAGGATCCGTTGTCATGGCTCCTATTTTCATCCAGGGGTGTAATTTGGGAATATTGAGTTTTTGTAGCTGTTGCCTTCTTCCAATCCTCCAGATGTACTGAGCATAATGCTGTATAAGGTCACAGAAAAGGCACATTGAAGATAAAAAAACTGAAAGAAAAGCAGCTGCTTGGGCAGTCTGCCCCGGATTACTTCTCTTCATTTACCAGCACGCTTAATAACATTGAAGCAACGACTAAACTGACCTCATATGCTTTATGTAGCTAATAAAGAGGCCACAACAGCTTGTGATCAGAACAGCGGTTCTGGTGATTTAAGCACTTCTTCTTCTGACATATTATTGGCTGGGCCGGCGGATTTTGGTTGTGTGTCGAGTGTAAGGGATGGACTGTCTGTTTCCGCTACGACACGGCCAAGTTTACTTTGTCCTTTTCAAGCAATGTTTCTAAAATGTTTCCTCCACCATGTTTAATGTTAAAGGAAGCCAGAGAGCTTTTCCTTTTCATTGATTGCTTGTTAGCCGTGTTAGTGGCGCAGCTTTAGGGCTCGCAATGCTGGCCTGTCGGCCCTCTAGCGCCACCAGCAGGTTGACATTTTAGTGAAACGTCACAACCATTGTTGTATCATTCGCCATGAAGTTATGTAGGCTATTTATTCATTCATGGTCCACCGAGGATGAATTTGAATGATGTTGGCGGTCCTTTAGCCACACCATGAGGTCGGCATTTGTGGATTTTAAGGAAAAATATCTATATCCATCCAACAACTATTGGATGGATTGCCATGAAATTTGTCACGGACATTCATGCTCCCCTCAGGATGAACTGTGATAGCTTTGTTGATCCACTGGCCTTTCATGCAACATTTTTAATTTGTCCAATACTTTTGTTTATGACTAAATTCCATAATTTTCATCAGTCCCAGCTGTACTTTGTGTTTAGAGCAAATTATCTAGTGTTGGCCTGCTAACACACTAAACTAAGAAGATGAACAGGCTAAACATACCTATGGGTTAGCATTGTCACTGTGAACATGTTGGTATGCTGACTTTAGCATTCAGCCCAAAGAACTGCCTCGGTACAGCCCCATCGAGCCTCCAGCACGGCCGTAGACTCTTTCTAAGTCATATTTCTAGATGATTCCATTGCTGCATCTGTAGCACTTACTGGTGATGATGTATTTCTGAGAAGGCCACATCAGTTGGGAGGGAAAACAGGAACTAGTTTAAAAGTAGTTTGTGGCTTTTTTTTTTGGGATTCAGAACCGGGGTGAACAGATGAGAGCATGGATGTCTTTGGTGTGTCGAACATGTGTGTGCGGTTAATGCTGAGACGCTGTCGGCCCATTGACAGCCCGTAGGAAACGCACACACAGAGCGTGTTCTGATAGCTGAGGTCGGAACAACCCGATCGCTGCATTGTGATGTGCGCTATGTAATCATCCTCTGACACGCAACGGGGATCATGCTATGGCATAAAGTGATTATATGCCGTGACTGGAGTTTGCCTTATAGTTGACTGCTGAAACGGGTCATCTGCTGCGCACATGGCACCTTGTGGAACTGCTTTTGTAGGGAAATGAAAAAGAGAGAGAGAGAGGGGGGGGGGGGGGGGGGGGGGGTGCTGATTTTAAGCCTGGCTGAGTGGCTCTCTTAGCTCAGAGCGTACACTTTGAAAAAGAAACAGGGAGGGAGATTGAGAGATAGTTCAAGTGGATTTGGAGTAGGAGTGGAAATTCTTTCAGTTAAATATTTAGGCTACTGCAGAGCGAAATGTAAGAAAGGCAGGATGGAGAGAGGAGAGATGAAAGGGACCGGCTGTATCGCTATGTGCCGTGTGTTGTTTACCCTGTGGATGAATGCAAGCATTGACTGAGCTCACATCTTTTTCTGTGCCGAGCTCAAAGAAGCTGAAAATCAGTTGGGAACACAAAGAAAGGGAAAGTGTGCCTCAGAACACAAATAAATATATAAAGGCAAAAGAGCTCTGGATTGATTGTGAATTTGCAATGAGGAGGAGCTAATGTATTGTGTTTCCAGGGATGCAACAATTACTTTTATTATCAATTCATCTGCAGATGATTTTCCCAATTAAAATCAAGTAATTGATTGGTCTATACAATGTCAGAAAATGGTGAAAAACGGCCATCAGAGGTGACATCCTCCGTTTTTGGTCTGAGACAAACAAAAATATATAAAGTTCCCACACAGCCCAATCTAACACTGCAACTTCAGATTCTGTGTTAAATTCGAGTGTGATGTTTTAGACTATTTTCCTGAAAGGAATCAATAAAGGAGATGAAAAACCCCTCTTGTGTTCAAAGAGCCAGGAATGTTTGAGCCACACAGGGTTCACACTGCACCACAGACATGCTGTCTACTCATGTATTAATCATCATTAGGACGAGATTAACCACAAAGCCTTTTTTGTGTGCATGTTTTAGGGTTTCCACATTGTATTTCAATAGACAGAATTCTAGTAAACTTAATCACTCTACTGGCATGGCTATTTCTGGTCTTTAAGTGTGTGTGTGTGTGTGTGTGTGTGTGTGTGTGTGTGTGTGTGTGTGTGTGTGTGTGTGTGTGTGTGTGTGTGTGTGTGTGTGTGTGTGTGTGTGTGTGTGTGTGTGTGTGTGTGTGTGTGTGTGTGTGTGTGTGTGTGTGTGTGTGTGTGTGTGTGTGTGTGTGTGTGTGTGTGTGTGTGTGTGTGTGTGTGTGCCTGTGGTGGATCAGTAAACCTTTTTCACTTTGGCACACATATGCAGACAACTAGTCTCCTCCCAAGGCTGCGAGCCCAGTGCGGGTCCAGTCTAGATTACAGAGTGGACTCTGGCGGTACGTGAGCCGAGACGACCCGAGACTTCAACACAGCGGCCCCCGTCGCGAGGCCTCAAATTGCATAGGAGAGCCAGTGACCTCCTTCATGTCAGACCTAGCTGTACCCATAGCCACATCTGAATGTGCTCTCTATTTCTGAAGGGAACGTTTGTACCCACAAGCAAACCGTCGGCCCATTTGCTCGGTTTAGAAGCGGGCCTTATCCTGTGCTGTGTGGTGTTTTTGAATTAGGGCAGGAGGGTGGCAATTTAGACTGTACACGTAATTGCATGTGAGTGTATGTTTATGTGTTTACAAGGGAGAGTGAACAGAGCCGGGCTGGCCGCAAGGTCCAAACCAAGTCCAGAACCTAAGGGGGACTGTGTCTGAGTGGAGTAGCTCCTAAGTACAGTCTTGAGGTCGCATACAGCGGGGGTGGTAGGATCGCAGCAGCCAAGAGAGCCTTTGCTCTCCCACTCAGCCGTGAAGAGCATTACAGACCAACATAAAATAGTTTAAGCCTATACAAGTGTACATCACAGAGCTCAGATCTGGCTTGTTCCAGTGTGCTGAAATACTTTAATCCCTTAGCCTCTTTCTACGCTAGCTGTAAATCTTCATCTCTTTTACATCGGGAGGGATTGTGAAAGGCACGGGGTGTTTTTACTACAAGTGTAGCTTCAAGGCGGGCTACCGATACGGTGGGAATATCAATGTTTTGTCTTTTTGCTTCGGCGTTCATCTGAACCTCTAGGGTTCGGTGCACCGACCTCTCTCTGTCCTCCTTCAGTAGTGTGGTGAGGCGGTTGCTCTTATGGATGAAGGCCCCGTGGCTCCTCTCTCGCTCCTCCAGCCTGTGTAGGGCTCCGCTGTGGGAGCGGGACACCTCCTGGAGCTGCTCCCGCATCCGCTCGGATGAGCGCTTCTGGGCCTCCACGAAGTTGTTGAGCTGATGTGGGGGGTCGGGGGGGGTGGTGGGGGGGGGGGGGGAGAAAGGGAAAACAACTCAGAGATCTGCAGAAGTGCCCCACTGTTAACATGCATTTTTTCCACTTAGCCTTAGGGGGGGTGGTGTAGCAATCCAGAAAGCTCTTTAGATTTCAGATAAGATTCTTTCTGTGCAGTAATTGAATGTTATTGGAACAATGTACAGGTTACTTTGGATAACTTGTTCTCCTGCCCTAAAGAATAAAACTGCACAAATCAGAGGAATAAATTGACAGATTTACTAATTATTGCGGACACATATCTCCAGCGCCTGTAACACCTGTAGTCCAAAAATAACAAATGTGTGCAATTGTGCAGCGATGCGGGCGTAATAGATGCTCTTATGTCGGACAGTAATGCATTCCCCCTCATTAATTTTGATCAGCCGCTCCATATGGTGTCTGGTTTCTCACTATCGGGCTGTTGGTACCTCAGCAACGGGTTCTTTGTACACATCCTGCAGGTGGTCCTGCTGGGCCTGTAGGGAGTCTCTCCGCAGGGCCCGGAGCACCTTCTCCGGTCCACTGAAACCATATCGGGCCCCCAGTAGAGCCGAATCTGTCTCCTCCGTTTTCAACACAGCGATTACTTCATCTCTGGCCTGGAGTGACAAACATCCCAGTAGAACGCTGGCTTTAATCTCAGTATCGTACAATGGCTACAGTCACTCAAACAGCTAGTGTGAAGTATATTATGCGGGATGTGAAGAAAAGATCCCACCTGTAGTTCTCCCTCCAGAACACTGAGCAGGAACAACAAGTCATCACGGGACAGGTCTTCTCTTGTGTGTCGGCCCTCCCTCCTCTCCCTCTTGTCTCCCTCGTTGGCCCTTCGAATAGTGGTTTTTGGGGGCAGCATGGCGTGGAAGGGAGGCTTCTTTTCATCATCTTTATTCCGAGAAACACCGTTGACGCTTTTACCAAGTGGGTGCATGGCTTTAAGTCCACCTAGGAGGAACTGGAGAATGATACAGTATTGGAGGTGGCAGCTGAACATGGACACCAATAGACGTGTGCTTCAGATCAAAGAATCATTATTTTATCATCTACTGTCTTTTTATTATACTATTATTGTCTATTTGCCCTTGTTTAAATGGGTTGCATATTCATTTTTTTCATTATAAAGCAGCGAGAGATAACATCTCGTGTATGAAGAGTCCTGTGGTGTCTTCACAGTAAAAGTTATTTTGAAGCTTCCATAAGTGAACGTCTGATGCAGATTATATAAACCCTTTTTTTGGGTTAATCCAAAATCAGAAGGCGTCTTATCATCACTGTTGGTGTTACTGAACTGGATAGGCCTGCGCCTGGCATTACTTTGTTTGAGGCTTATGTCATCTCATAGTTTTACTCTTAGCACATTTACAACAATCACTGTCAGCTTGGCAGACAAAACGGACTGAAGGTTGCCAGAAAGTAGGACCGTGATTATTGACAATAGTTGTGTGTGTGTTATATGAAGCAAATCACATGAGCTTAACAGTGTTAGCTGGCCAACTTTCTCTGACTTGGTGTTCTCATCCCATATTTCGAGGCAGAAAGCAAGCAGGTTCTTATTAGTGACGGATGATGTCATCTCTCTGCTTCTCTGGTCCGGGCTCTCTCAGTGCCCGGGAACACCTCTGACTCCTCAGTTGTTGGTCTGTTTCGATAAGTTAGCCCCTTGTGTTTCCCAACTTGAGGACATTGTGAAAAGCAATTAGGGGAAGTATATAAAATAGACATGCCTGGAGGCCTGTCATGTCACTGCAGTTGTTTTTAAAACCTCCTCGGAGAAATTCTGTTACTGAACAAGAAAGCAATGAGACTATTTCCTCCTCCTCCCCCCCCCCCCCCCCTCTCTCTATTTGTCTCAGTCATTCTCTCTTTTACACCAGCACACATACGCACTGACAGGCAGCATCTGCTTGTTGTCAACATGGTTCGAGAGCAACCTTGAGCCGCTCTAAACAAGACGGACAGCACTAGTACATAAGGAACAAACGTTGTGTAAGAAAACCCCCCGAGCAGAGAGCGACCCTTTGAGCCGGTTCAAACTGTAGCCAACACTGTGCCTCAGCCGTTGAATCCCTGCGAGAGTGTTGGCTTACTTAATAGATTGTGTTTGCATAGAAGTATTTTTCTCCCGGCTCTCTTGTGCGGAAGGAGAGCGACGATCTCCGCCTCCCTCCCCTTCCTCTCACCCTCTCGGTATCAATCAGGGAGACGGATGAAGCTGTCTTAGCTGTCCCTGCGTTGCTTTTACTCCACTTGTTTTCAGCGACAGGAAGGGATGATGAAAGCTCTCAACACAATCGCTGAGGAGTTTTCATGAGGTCACTTTTAAACTGTCAAAAACTTGCTGCACTAAGGACTTATATTCCCCACACAGCACAGGACCACTCCCTAATACAATCTTTTATTTGTTATTGGTACGGATAAAGATGGCGACGTGTGGTGGAGCTGATGTGGGTTGGTGATCTTTGGCGTGTACTCTATTGTCTTTGGTGGCCCCGGGGCTACTTCTATTTCTTTTCTCTGCCCGTCTGACGGTGCCGTTAATGTGAGCAGCCAAGACACATGCCTGTGTGTCCTTGCTCTTGGCCTTCAATTGACTAATGGTGATGGTGTCTGAACACCTCACTATGCTCTCTCTCACACACACACACACACACACACAGATGGCATTAGTCAGACTGTGTTCGTCTTTAGTGAGCTCACAGTGTCTAGACAACCACGTGCACACACACACACACACACACACGCACTCCCACATGATGCCAGGCATGTGAAAATACCTCTAAACCCGAGTTCTGGCTCAGAGCCAGAGTCTGCCTCAATAATGGTTGCAAGGGGTCGCCCCCACTGAGGACCGTCCGCCAGCAGGCAGGCAGGCCGGCAGTCGCACATGTGGCCGGCCACCTCTGTTTGTTTACCCCAACACCGCCCAGGGCAGCGTGCCTGCATCCCTACCAAACCCAAAACTGGTCTACACTTGCTACACAGTTTGGTATCCCACGGCCCCCAGGTAGTTAGCCCCCCCCCCCCTTGCTCCAGCAATTCATTCTCCACGAGCAGCTCATATCCACTTTATGTCCACCTGTCATGGGACGCTGGCTCGGTCTATGCCCCGGAGTCCTCTTCGGCTTCCCGTTTACAGAGTCAAGTTGGCGCAGCACTTTGCAATACGCACTCCGTATGGCTGATGTATGCTTTGGCGAGAGCACAGGACCGCAGGCATGGCCGGTAAGAGTGTTGTAACGGAGCAATGATGCAGCTAGCCGGCCAGCTAGAGAGAGCGGGAGATGAATTTATTTTGTCACCAGGATTCCTGCTGGTTATACTTTATGATTATGAGTGTGGTTAGGCTGCACGTATTGCTAAACACTGATGACTTTAGCATGAAGATGACAATCAACCACCATTCACTGCAACGGTTTAAAGTGTTACACTAATGGACTTTCATGGTCCGGGAATTTACCATAGTTACCAGCCAATTAGTTTTGACTCGGGTGTCGTGACTGTCTTGAACGTGCATTCATTATTGCTACCAGAGAAGGGTTAAGAAACGAAAGAATGCTCTTGGAAATCTGTCAGCTTTTGCAGCAACCGTGCACATCTTACAAAACACAAGGATGATTTATAAACCTAGTTATTTTCTGCCTTCAACATCATTCCCTTTCATTATTTGGGTGCGTTTGTGTTTGATGCGCATGACAGAAGATGTTAAATATTTGAGTGTGGCTCCAACTCCCCTTTTATTGCCATCGATAAGTTTAAAGTGCCAGATGTGGCAGTGTTTCCTGCCGCCTGTGCTCTTTTAAAGCGCTCCAGGTTTACACGACCACTGAATGTTGATGAAAGAGTACAAACATTTTGTAATGATATAGATTCCTGTGATCTGAACACTTGGAATCAATATGTTCCTACTCACCGTCAGTCTGCAAGTGATCTTTGAAGTTTACATAGTGTGGTGGTGTTGGTTGTTGAACTAAAATAAAAAGCAGTTCTAACAGTATGAGGTAATACAGTACTGTGCTTGGCACTTTTCCGAAAACAAAGTACAATATTTAAGTTTTATTTATAGTAACTAGACAGTTGAAATTAGACCTACCGTCTCAATAAATGTAGTTTCTCTTGTTGTCGTCTTTCCAAATTGATGCCTTTGGTCATATGTTTTGAATGACTTGTATGTGTGCAGGTGGTCTCTCCTTAATTTTAGTGACTGAGGCCTATAAATCAAATGGTAACCATAGCTGTGGAAAGCAAAACAGCCTTTTGTACATCAGTGATGTAATGAGATAGAGTCAACATTGTTTTGTAATGCTGTAATGTTTGTCCACTAGAAGCTATCTATGTTGAGCAAGAACATCTTGACAGAAGACGTGAAATTCTACCATTTAAGGTTGATTTTTGTCTGCGCTGGTTTCTGTGCTTTAGGACACTATTGTTAACCCCATCGTCACTCCGACGCCGGATGTTAGAAACCACATTTAGGAGGAATGGATGCAAAGATGAGGACAACATTTGGCCAACAGCAGTATCCCCGTTACATAAGTTACAATATGCTGGCAGAGCAACGGGAGAGACGGGTTTCCTCAATTGGTTCTCGGGAAAGCTTAAGAGCTTTGTGTTATTTACATAACCTCATGTCTCTGATCAGGGTAGGAAATTTACATCTTTTTTTTGCCCCCACTGACTGAAATCCAGGGGCGTTTAAAAATAAATTGGGGGCACTTTTTGAAACGTGTGAAATAACATTTAACCTTTGTTCAAAATAATAAATATACTTATTTAGGCTTACAGTATATGAGCAATTGTCAATAATAAGACTATAAGGCAGTAGTCTACAGATTCAAAGTGTTTTCTTCGATTTTTTTAACAAAAAACACAAACAGAAAACATAAATCAGACAATCGTATTCAATTTTATTCTTATTTCTTTGTGGTTATTTATTGTTATTACATTTTTTAAACAACTATTAACAATTATTAAGTCAACGATGCCTTGATTACATATACATCAGTCATTGTATGGAATTATTGAGAA
Source organism: Leptoclinus maculatus (assembly GCA_032191485.1). NCBI lineage: Eukaryota > Metazoa > Chordata > Actinopteri > Perciformes > Stichaeidae > Leptoclinus > Leptoclinus maculatus. The sequence goes on from JAVDOI010000018.1 coordinate 2,455,767, forward strand.
CAAATATTTTTGTAGCACCTCAAATATTGTGATATTACCCATTTTTGTCCTGAACATGTATGCATTAGTCATTGTGTGGAAGTCTTTGCTTAGTAAAATATCTTAATTGACTATCAGTCGGGTATTATTAATTTCCAACAACCCTCAAATCAAAGAATAGACACTTTACGCACAATTTAGGTGTATTTTCCCTTTAACTCACGAGATGCAGGTAGCATGTTTTATACTTAATGTGAATATAATTCATTTAATCTAATTTCCATTATGCAATATGTATACTTTGTTGGCATCTTATTCTGAAAACCGGATGTTCGAATGTCTGAATAAGAAGCGCTCCATTAATTTATTGTTTTAGAACGTTCGCTTCTTCACGCACACGCAACATCAGTCACGGTGAAAATCAAAAACATTCTATGGCAACTGGACCGGGTCATATAGGCTACGATGTTTTTGACAAGTTTATTAAATTATCATTATTATTAGAGGAAATTATGGGGGCATTTTTTGCCCCTCTCCTAGTGATATCAGGGGCAAAATTATATTTCTTAGGGGCAGTTTTGCCCTCGTGTATTTCCGACGCTGTCTCTGATTAGCGCCTCCTGTGTGACATCATCAGGAGCTCCTATCACACTCCGCCACCTAGAATCGGCGCGACTCGAACATGTGAATGTCACCGACCCAATTTATGTTGGCGGGGTCTTTACCATATAAGAACATGAATTATGCATAGAACATGAAGGCTGGTGCTGAAACAATTCAATTTAGCATAATTCTTTTTGTGAGGTACCACTCCTCTGAGAGGCCGACATCAGAGGTCAGATCATAGATCATGTGATCAGACATTTGCTTCAACTGTAACAGAGGAGAGGACCAGCTGATGTGTGACGAACACCCACACACGTGCAAAGACATCGGATAGATATGCACAAACTCAAGGTCTCACTTTACTGTGTACTTTATATTCATGCGAAACAATTGACGAGGAAATTGAAAAGCATTTGATCCCGAGTGCGTGCGTGCGTGGCACACCACCACGCCTGTCACAAGAGTTGTACAGGACGTCCCGCTTTGCACATTCAAAATATGGTTGCAAGAAAAAAAGTTGATCACTGTGCATCCAATACTCCCCCTGCTGGTGATGGTACCTTCCTGCACTGTCATGTTCAAGCTCTGGTTACATGTCCTCACAAACCCTAACAAGGATAGCCAAATAACAATTACTCCCATCCCTCATTGGGCAAGCTTGTAAATTTGGCAATGACAGTGTGAATCCTCCGTGGACTTATCTTTATTTCAACTTCACTTATCCAGTGTAAAGACAAATCCCTGGATTAGCAACAATCAACAGGGAAATAAGTCATTTAGTACAAACTCAAAACGACATTGGACTGAACGTGTTGGAAGCCGATGCATCTGTAACCAGAACGGGCTTCCACTCGGCCTCGCTGCCATTCCGCCATAGCCTGCTTGCTCATTTTGTGCATGCCGCCTTAAAGTCCCCATTGATTTAACAATAACACATGCTCAAGTTGTGGCTTTAGAGAGGAAACTGCAGGCCTCCAAAACCAATAACTGCTACAGCCACTCGCACACGCGCACCACTCCCCAAATCAGTCAATACTACATGTCCTGAGATGAGTTTATTGATTGTTTGAACAAGCGCTGAATTGATTTCATGGGAAAGTATCATATTGTTGTTATAGAAGCACACAACAGAAACGTTGCACGGTGTCTTTGGGGTGGTGGGCGTCTCCATTCCTATAACGTGACGTGTTTGGCCTGCATAGAGGGATCAGTGGCCTTTTATCCTCCCGCGACCCAAAGTGGTATCTTTACTCAGACTAATAGAGTTAACGGTGTCGATGATTAAGAGATCAGTTGTGTAGGCACAGTGCCAGTTGACACGAGTGAGCACAGCACCCTTTAAAAAACGTAATAACCAAATCCGAGTGCCGTTTGTCTGAAACAGAAACAATCAACCGCTTCCTGGCACCAGTCGATTGATCCTCCTTTACAATCCAGTCAGCGGCGTTGACCGTCCATTAAAAACCAGTCGCCTCTATTGATCAACCATTAAAAGATGGCCGAGCCCCATTTCCTTACATCTGAGCCCTCTCTCCACAGCCGTTTGGCTTTCATTGATCTACGGTTAGCTGAGCTGTAAGCCCCGTCGCCTCGTACGCGACTGAGAGCGCACTTGTCTCCTCCTACTGGCTCCACCATCGGGGGGGATAAGGCTGAGGGCACGTTGAAGATATTGACCTCATAGATTATCACTTGAAACGGCCTTCTCTGCACATATCTTCCCCCCCACACACACACACAGCATTCCGCTGAATCGGTTGCTTTTCACTTCGAGGACGGCAAACCTCCAAAGAGAAAATAGAGACCGGAGCACACGGATTGATTTGCAGCTTCTAATAGTGGAGTCGACACATTAGTCTGTTCGTACTGCGTCTTCATCAGAGTCAAAGTGGACAAAGACACGAGTGCAATCAGTGTTCTCTAGTTCTTTTTTTCTTCTTCTACTGCTTTATTTATCTGGTCTGCATTTAGTCGACCGCTGTCATTGTTGCCACAGACTCCATTCATTCACCATCCTTTTTATTCTTGGCTAATGTATTCATTTGTTGGTTCTTTTCATACGTCCTAGGTGTAAGGGTTCTTTAAGCCCTTTAATCATCATGTTGTATTGCAATTTAAATGTAGTCTATTGATTTTTATATTGCCCTGGTTATTGCATTGGCATCAGTCTGAATGCAAAATTATGCAGCAAGGATTACTAAGCACAGAGGAGAGTTTTTTTTCTCTTCCCTTCTCACTTTACTACTACAAACCTGCACAGTCCAGTGCTATCATCAATATAAAGAGGGAAACATAATAAACATCCTCTGCTTTTTCATGCTGAATGACTTATTTCCAAGAAACGTATGAGCACATATCTGGTAATATTTAAAGTCAGATGCCCGTGACAGCCCAACACCTTACTTTTTATTTAGTGTTTCCCTTTCATTTGTTACCCAGTGTATGTCCGGTATGTGTTTTACTCCAGCAGTGATGAATGGAACTCCATTACAGCCTCATTCGCTAAGCCCTGTGGGTCTCATTGCAAACCCTTATTATTGATCAGGTAGGCGCACCATCCTCAGCCCGGTGTGGTTGTCATTAAAACGTGCGCTTTGCGTGTGATTAATCAGTGATATGTGCCTCTCACCATCCATTTTAAGGCTTTAATATGTCAAGTACTAATTAAAGATGGATTGGATGTACAGATTGGATGACTTTAAATTAATTGGGCCCCCCAGGCCCTCATAAATGAAGAATTCTCCAGATAAATGTTGTGTTTGACAGCATGTACAAAGATAGAGGAACCCAACGCTATTTTTCTATAACCCATAACTTCTTAATGACCTGTAGTGTTCTCTTATCTTGCATTATATAGTACAGGAAACTGTCCGGTTTTGGTCAAACTGCAATATCTAATCGGATACTTAATGTGTCTGGTTGATTGCATTGTTAGTGAGCATTAGAGATATTTCAGTACTGTCTTACAGGGTTAAGACGCCTTACAACCTCTGTGATGTTACATTGTTGACACGTATCTGTACAAAAATATTTGCTTTATGTCTAAATGAGTAGTAGAACCCTATAATTGATGAGTCATTCCCTACACCACACCAAATTAAATACATGCTGAATCGGCTCATCACCTTTTAGAGTGTTGCTGAATGGCTCCTTGACCGGTGTGTTAAGTTTGTCGTAGTGTTAACGGTGAAATTAAAAGTGTGTGTCAGGGCTTAACATGAGCTTCCACTCATCTGAGGGGTTTTGATTATCTTCTGAACCCCACAGGCTTATTGTATTGATATGTGCTTCACAGCTCATTGAGAACAAAACAGCCATGCAACCAAAGCCCGATCCTACCCGTAAATACCAGCAGGGAAATATACACTTACCTGCTGCAGGACAGGTGGACCGCTTACTGGTCATATATATATACTTTGCTTTGATTGTAATCCATTTATCTCCAGTATCTTAAAGTCCTCCTGTGTGATTAGTCTTCCTTCTTCCCTTCGTCTTCTGTTTCCTGGTCTTTGGCACCTGTGTGTCCTCACTTTCCTTCAGCATGAGAGGGAGAAGGGGCTGAGTTCTAGCACAGCGAGAGAGTGGGAAATGATTGCTTTCACCCATCAATAGTGGGAGTGGTCTTTCAGCAGAAGGAGTGTATGGCTGGGCAGATGACTAACAAATGAGGACGAACGTCTAGGAGTGAGGGTTGATGTGGAGAAGGGGTGTGGTTATTGGATAATAGAATGAAAACGACCTGCTAGAGAGAACGGAAGAGTGGACTAACATCCCGTATCCGTCCTTCTCATTGTCCTTTTCTTTTTTTATGGTCCTCAACTACAATGCCCCCAAGGAAGAGTTGTATTGAAAACAGCTCTTCCTTACACCAACAATAAAGTGGTGTAAGGATGAAGATCGGATGAATCGATTGTGAGATGGGAAATTAGAGGACAAGGCAGAACATCTGGCGTCAGGTGTTAGGCTGCATTCACACCAAATCAGCGAAAAACACCACCAAATCAGTATCACACATGCAATAAAAGGTGTTTTGATAAAATGTGAATCACCACAACCATGAAAGGTCCTTGAGCATGCAGCCATAACTGGACGCCCAAGATATCATGCAGTTTGTTGCAGGAGAATGCTAGATTAGTCATGGACAGACACAGAGGTGCACACTCACTCACGGACACACGCCACCGCATGAGTGTTCCATAGGATCATAAAACGGTAGGGAGATATAAAAAGGGCCTTAAAAACTAGGAGAAGCACTTTGACATGAATTCTAAAATATAAAGGAGGGAAAGTGTAGTTAACGTAAAACAGGAGTTATTTGACATATTAACTAATTTTAGGTTTTATTAAAACCCTCGCAGCAGCATTGTGAATGGTCTGTAGTTTTGCAATGGCTGCTTTTGGTAGGCCAGTATACAAAGCTTTACAGCACTCAAAACAACTAGGAACAAAAACGTGAACAGACTTTTCTGCATCGAGATGGCTCAGTAGAGGTTTCACTATCGCTATATTGTGCAAATGATAAAAGGAAGTTTGGGTCAATTATTAAAATGCTGTTTTGTGCTCGTAAATAGAGGTACAAATGTCTTAATTTCCCCTTAACTGCCTATTTCAGAAAACACTTATCCTGTTTCATCTGTAAGCTATATAGGCATTGAAAAGGTTTATCTCCTGAAAAGAGATGGTATATTATTAAAGATCTTGTTGCATCTCTGGCCACGCCCCTATGGGTCAAGATCTTGTTGCATCTCTGGCCACGCCCCTATGGGTCAAGATCTTGTTGCATCTCTGGCCACGCCCCTATGGGTCAAGATCTTGTTGCATCTCTGGCCACGCCCCTATGGTTCAAGATCTTGTTGCATCTCTGGCCACGCCCCTATGGTTCAAGATCTTGTTGCATCTCTGGCCACGCCCCTATCAGTGAGTCCCAGCAGGTGTCAGTAGTTAGTGACCTGTTTTGGTGCTTCTGATTAGGTTTTGGCTAGCAGTACTACATGCTTTGCTTGAACCATCAACCCATTGCAGACACACATCAGCAGATTCCTCTGAAAATCTCATAGAAGTAGTCCGACATCACCACCACAACTCCAACTTTGGCTCTTACAGATACTTGAAACTAATTTGTGTCCACTTAGAGAAGATGGAGGCGATATATTAGACTGGGAGAACTACAAAGGAAAAGTAGGAATTTAAAAAATGCACTCTCAGGAAGGGCACTGCAGCGAAATCAACGCATTTATTGCACAGCTCGCTCTGGCATCTGTTTTTAAGGTATTTTGAACAAGCCTGGATATACGCCAGAGGGGCTGAGCGTGACCTCATAGCATGTGACGAGAGGTGTGCACAGAGAAGTGGTAGCAACAGAGAAGCTAAATATAACCACATGCTTGGATTGAGGCCTGCTGCGTGATTGTTATCTCGGGGAACGTTTGTTTTCTGCAGTGACTGAAGTGTACTGCCTGGAGAACGCTTTGCACCTGATGAGCAAACCAAACAGCCTAAAAACATGATGTGCAAATGCCAAATCTCTGGAAACAGATTCTATAACTCCATAAGCCTATAACCATGGGTTATGTCTAACAGCAAAATCTGTAGTGTGGTCTCATCCTAAGAACATACTTTGCCAATAACGCTGATTCTGATCTTAATAGTTCATTCATCTTGCACTGCAGTTGCAAGTTAACCCATATCTCCAGAAGTGTAATGAGGAAAATTTCTCCCTCTTTTATTTTTTTCCAGATGCGTCTGAGGCGGAGGAGGAGACACGACAAGAGAAACCGCCAACAGAAAAAACAAACAAAACGAAAAAAGCAGAGAAGAGGAAGAGTGTAACGGAGGAAACGGTGAAGGCCAAGAAGAAGAAAAAGACTCCGCAGGTATTCTAGTGTTTTGCACCTTCCTGTGTAAAAGCTGCTAATTGGAAGTTATATATATTTTTCCAGCACATCTAGTTAGTAAAACAGTTTTCTTCTAAACCACTATGTGAAATGATCAAGAAGTTATTCTGTTAGATTGAATAGATATCTGGTAGTGTATCACATTAATGGCACACAACTTGTATTGTGATGTATTGGACTTGTGTGTGTTTTAGAGCTGGAACAATTAGGCAATAAATAAGTCAATATAAAGAATATCTTTGAGGTTTGGACTTTTGGTTGGATGGATAATTTAACATATTTATGTGTTTTTCTTTGTTATAATGAACTCGGATCTTTATTCCTGAGGATTATGCAGTATTATCCTCATGAATCTACGTGTACTGTTTTCACAGAAAGAGTGTATTATTCCTAAAAAGAAAGACACCGAGGATGAAAAGTCAACAAAACCCAAAAGAAAGAGGAAGGTGAGTGTGGTGACACCTGCTTTTTTTTTTAAAGAGGGACAACAGTCACTGGGCCTTGTGAATATTACTGTACAATGCTGTGTTTCGTTTACCAGAAGAAGACAATTACGGATGTCTTGGCGTCTTCGGAGCCCAAACCAGGCTCTCCGGCAGACCTGCAGACCCTGCTCACGCAGTATTTCTCAGACAAGCTCTCTGTGATCGAGCAGGAGGAGCTCAAATTGCTAGGTGAGTCGGGGCAAGTCCCCTTTTAAACTGTGAAATTCGGCCAATATCTGCTGATCTGTTGATTCACTGAGGTCACCGTCTGCTCTCCCGGCATCTTCAGACTCCAGCTTCCTGTCCAGCAATGACTTGACGCACACCCTCTCCTCGTATCTGAAACTGGGTGAGTGTTGTTCTAAACTACAACCCTCCTATTAGCTGTTGACTTTTGAAACACGCCTCTCACTTTTATTTCCCCCTTTTTTTAGTTTGCCCCAAGTGGTCAAAGGTTCAAAAGCAGCACACGGAGAAGAGTTCCGTGGTTCTGCTCGTCATCTGTAGCTCCGCCCTCCGAGCCATTGAGCTCATCAAGTAAGTGACGCACCAGAGACGTTTGTTCAATTTTTTTGAATTGTATTCACACGATTTGTTCTGCGTTACTTCCAGGCAGATGACCGCCTTCAAGGGTGAAGCCAAAGCATTAAAACTTTTCGCGAAACACATCAAGGTAGTAGAGACGACGGGTCATCATGACGCATGCACTTTGTGTTCAACGGCGGGTTTTGTCGGATCAAACTCAAGGGTTCTCTTTTATGTCCGTAACAGATGGAGGAGCAGGTGAAGCTGCTGCAAAAGGGCGTCACCCACATAGGAGTAGGGACGCCCGGCAGGATCGGCACTCTTATTGAGAAAGGTAGGTGTGGGCACAACGGTCCTCCCTGTTTGAGAAGACTTCCAGACGCTTTAAAGTTGATCTGTGCAAACTCTTTGTTTTTGGTCCAGAGGGTTTGAGCTTGCAGGCGCTGAAGTACGTGGTTCTGGACTGGAACTGGAGGGACCAGAAGCTCAGAAGGATGATGGACATTCCCGAGGTGAGCTACTGCCCCCTGCTGGACTGAGAAGACAATCAGCTTGTTTTGTCTAATCACACAGCACGGCTTTATGAAGTATGACAAGTGATATGTGTTTCTTATTGTTACTTCACTCGGATGTTAGACCTTCACTGTGTCTGTGCAGAGACACTAGAAGGCTGTTCATCTATTCATTTGCTTAACTCTCAGTTTAATCCATGGTGGAATGTAACTAAATACATTTACAAGTACAATTACTTGAACCTGTACTTTACCAATCAACATGTTATGCTACTTTATACTTCTACTCCACTATATTTTGAAGGCAAATATTGTACTTTTTACCTCTACATTTATTTGACTGCTTAAATTACTAATTGCAGATTCAGATTGTCAATACAAAATATAAATCAATTAATAGATCATAATGTATTATTATAATTTGATGTACAAAAAAGTAATAAATCACTAATTAAAATCCTGTAGTAGAATTAAAAAAATATCTGAAATCCATTTGCATAATGCGTGCTTTTTGGTACGTTGACTACATCTTGAGGCTCTGAATTTGTACTTAAGTAAGATTATAAATCAGGACTTTTACTTGTAACTGAGTATTTTCACACACTGTGTGTCATGGTCCAATGTGTGTGTTGTGTGCGTGATGTGAGAATGGACTTCACAGTGAAGTAGGAGACGTCTTCTGTCCAGTTGTGACATTTTTTGATATATTTGCATATTCATATAATCTGGATTTGTCAATTAGGGAGGAGCTAAAATGTCATTTAGAGTGTCAATGTCAAAGTCATTATTCTTTCTATACATTTCTGTGTTATACATGGTGCGCACGTGTCTCTTTCAGGTCAAACTGGACTTCATGAAGCTGCTGCAGGGTGGTATCCTGAACCGTTGCAAAGAAGACAAAGTCAAAATTGGACTATTTTAGCTGCACATTGTGGATGTGCTGACGGTCCAAAGGGCGCCTTGATGTTTAAAGCTACGGATCGATGCTCCTCCCTCCATGCTGAGGGGCCTCATCCTGTTTGTTCTCCCTCTTGTGTCGGCGTGAAACCTGCGCTGTGCTTTTACTATTCTCGGAGCCCATGTCAAATGTGTGGTGGTGTTTGTTTCGCCGTTGTTGTCCAATGCGACGTCCCACTGTGATGGATTGAATAAACAGACTCTGAACGAAACCAGCATCCTCTTTTGTTTGTTTAGTCTGACCGTGGGACGTCCCTCCTACGGAGAGTGTGAGGTCATCCGTTTACTTGCCCACGAGGAAGTCCCATTTCTCATAACATCCTTTGATAGAGCATTTTAAAGCGGGGGGGGGGGGCAACAGATTATCTGTGACAGCGAATTAGAATAAAGATATATTACACAATAAATCCACGCCTGTGGCATTTTGATGTGAACAAACAGGAACCTGTGTTTGTCTTGTAAGAAGGAAGCACAAAGAAACACGGAAGTAAGAGAAAACGGAAAGAGGTAGTCAAGTAAAGGATTGTGGTTAATAAGTAACAGGCCTAAACAGTCACCCCCGCCCTGCAAAGCCTTCTGGGAAATTTTCTTGGCAAGCAGAGTGAGTGTGTGTGTGTGTGTGTGTGTGTGTATATGTGCAGGAAGATAACACTTGAATAAAAGAACAGGAAGAGAAGATAGAGCAGCGCCATCTCTGACACACTCTTTCGGGATCTCCAGCGGTCTCGAGTTCCTCTTCTGTCCGTAACCGACGGCCCCTCTCATGGGCAAAGTGAAGGGCAAGTCTGGGCCCCTGGCCCGGAGGCCGGACAACTCTGCTTTCAAACAGCAGAGGCTGCCTGCCTGGTCTCCCATGCTAACGGCGAACACTGTGCTGCCCTTCTTCTACTTTATGGCTCTGTTGTGCATGCTGCTGGGAGTATGGCTGCTGCTCACGGTGCAGAGCACACGGGAAAGAAAGGTGAGTGTGGGTGTTAATGAAAAATTGCACTTTTTTTTATTTAGTCGTTATATAAAATATGTTTGTTGTAAAATGCATAAAGTAATATGCCTGTGAGAGATACTAAGAGAGACTGAACACCCTCGTGGGCAATAAAACAGGGAGTGACAAAGAGAGGAAAGACCCAAGGTTATGTTTTGAGTTTCGTAAACGGGAACAGTTTATTCGTAATTCATTCTACTTTTTAACTTACTCTCTTGTCTTTTCAGCTGGACTACACAGAGGCCGGGACATGCAATAAATGTTTTGAACTGCGTAAAAATGTGAGCAACGCAGCACAAACCTGCAGCTGCAAGGTGGAGTTCGAAATTAAAAAAGCATTCAAGGTAAACCATCTCTTAAGTTTGACAGCATGGTGTGACAAAGCAATCTGAACTTTGGGGTTCACTTTACAAGCTTTTCTTCTCGACACCCAAGTTATTCAACGTGTGGTGGAAAGCTCCAAAAGAACGCTTGTTAAGAGAGCCGTAGTTAAGATCGTTCTGTCAAACTGCTATATTCCAATGTCGAGTATTAACTTTCACACTCTACAAGGCCCCGGTGCGTTCATTTCTTTTGCGTGCTTTTAATCTGAAAGAACCTATTGCTGATGTGTCCTGCTGCTGTTCCAGGGAAACGTCTTTTTCTACTATGGCCTCCAGAACTTCCATCAGAACCTCCGCAGATACATGGACTCCAGAGATGATGGACAGATGGTTGGAAGGACGACTAACTTAAAGGTGCTCCACAGTATTTCACAATAACATTGTTGGGACACTTTCTTTACTGTCGCTGTATTATGTTGACATAAAATACTGCAACAAATGCTCTCAGATAGCTGGAAGGATGAGGTATGTCACTTTAAAGACGAGTGTGGAGGTGACACTAATCTTAACAACTTTATGTACTAATGGATATTTTTATGATTTCAAAAAAATCTTATTTTGTAAAATGAACAAATATTTTGCAAGTAAAACCTGAATCTGGAAAGTTTAGTTTATTTATAAATAAACAAACAAACATAAGAGAGAGAAATAATATCACATTGCAGGAAGAGGCAAAAAAGCCAACTGGGCTTATTTGAAGCCTCCACCTATATCATATTAAAATTTTACAATATGCATGAGATATGACAAGATATGAAATATGAAAAATCGATAAATTACAAACAACAAATGACAACGAAAAGTAATGTTCAGAAAGTAGTATAAAAAAATACCCAAATACCCCAAATTGCGCTGCAGTACAGTACTTGATTAAATGTGCATAACACACCACTGCTTTCATACTTCTTTTCACCATCAATGTTGTTTCCTGACTAGAACCCAAGTACATACTGCAAACCGTTCAAAAACGGCCTAAACGCACTCCCCATTGCCCCCTGTGGTGCTGTGGCCAACAGCATCTTCAACGGTAAGCACCACTCATAAGACATCGCTTATCACATCCACCCTCTGTCCTCTGACCTCTGACCTCACATGTGCTCTCCTAGACTCCTTTACTCTGAGCTACCGAGGCTCCAGTGGTCCTGCGGTTCAGGTCCCTCTGTTACGGAAAGACCTCACCTGGTACACGGACAAAAACATCAAGTACCGCAACCCGGAGGACGGCAACATGACACTCGCTCAAGTGTTCGAAGGTAAATGGGGACGAAACGCACAGAAACCGTACGACTCGTTGTCGTCATTCATCGTGACTGATTTGTGATTACCACATAGGCACAGCGCAGCCTCTGTACTGGCAGAGGCCCGCGTACGAGCTCGACACCCGCGACCCGAACAACAACGGCTTCATCAATGACGACCTGATCGTGTGGATGAGGGAGGCGGCCTTCCCCAACTTCAAGAAGCTCTACGGGGTTTTAAACCGAGTCAAAAAGCCCTTTATTAATGGTCTGCCTGCAGGGAATTACACCATCGACATATCCTACAGTATCCTTTCACTGCTAATTGTAGCGTGGGTTAAAGTATGTCACTCATGTCCTATTGTGTGCGATAGTTTCCTTTGTCTTGCCTCCTGTTAAACGCAAGCATGTGGACAGGGACTATTTTAGGACTCCAGGGCGGCTGTTCTCCGTTTAGCTTCTCTTCGTGTTCACCTATTTTCAGCCTTGACCTCTCGGCTTTCCAGACTTCCCCGTGCAGTACTTCCGGGGAAGAAAGGAAGTGGTGGTGACCACGCTGACCTGGTTCGGAGGTCAGAACCATTTCCTGCCGGTCGCTTACCTCGTAACCAGCTGCCTGATCCTACTGATAGCCGTCGTCCTCACGGTGGTGTGGTGCAAGTTTGGGAAGAACGGGAGGAACATGGAGGAATGAAGGGTAAGGGTGCCCTGGGATGCCGAGGAGTGGAAGAAACTCACGAGTGGCTGAAAAGTGACAAGTGTCGTGCTGTCGGAGCCGTTTTTAGAGAGACAACAAATCGGAAATGACAAGAACTTTGATGCATGTGATGGTTTGACAAAACAATGAGGAATTAAGTTTGACATCTGGAAAATGACTTTCCCAGCTACACGAACATATCGGGGCTTTTATTGTGATGTTTCCTTATGTATTGATTTTACTTGAACTTTTGCTTTTTTTTTTTTTTTTTTTTTAAATACACACCATTCTGGTCATGCACTGTCAATATTTAACATAATGTATATTTAGAATTATTACATTAACAATTTACTATCCATTCACTGAGGTGTTAAGAGTTCTAATTTGTCTCAGAAAATGCAATGTGAAAGAAACTACACTTTGATAACATAATACAGAACCCCTGTAATGCTCATTTGTCATTTTGTGGACGATGTTTTTATAATTACAGCACAATGAAGGTTAGCCAGAGCAAATGCTAACAATTAGCCTTGCTATAAGGTATGTCTGTATGCTCAACATTCTGATGTTTAGTAGGTATGTTCACCATAACATTTGCCGACAGCCATTTGTACGGTCTCTATGGCTTCTGAGATTTTGTTGCTACAACAGCTGAAGATTGTAATAAACCATTTTTCTTTTAAAACTCTTTATTATGTACAATCAGTGAGAGCCACATAAACACAATCCCTCTGTGACCAGGGAGCACCAAACCATATGTAGATGGCCCTGGTTATTGAGCATGATTGGTGGCACAGCTGTGTGAATATCACCTCCCCGCCCCCCCTCCCTCTGCCAGGTGAGGTTGCTATTCTGTAAAGTTATAAAGCAGCTTGTTCCGGGTTTTTTTTTTCCTCCATCTGCACTCCTGCCACAGAGTGTTTGGTCAGATTAGTACCACAGGTGGAGAGGAATGCAGTCTAACTGGTGCTACAGACGACTATCAGCCGCATCGAAACCAGTCAAACTAAACGGCTGACCACACATACAGATGTTGATGCACATAGATACAAGGAAAGAACACTCAAATGAAGGACACCCACTTCAACACAAGACGATCACCGTGATGCACACATGAAATCTAAAAGTTCAGGACAAACACAGGAAACTATCAGCTGTAACAGATTAACGCATCCAACTCTTCTCTGTACCTTTGCTTTTCATCTAACTCGGCCTTTAAAAGCTTTTTTTCACACATTAAGACTGCTTTATCGTTGGTTTGGCTAAACTTGCGCTTATTGGCACAATCGTGAAAAGGTGGTTCTGTTGAGCGTTAACATTGCATATACACAGAAAAAGGCAACATTTGGTCTTTCATATGACAAAGTATCTTCCCGATTTAGCCTTTTCAAGTTAACATACATCTCTGACGCGGTTCATTTAAGAATAAAAACCTACTCATTGTCCGGAAGGTGTCCACAACAGTGCAACCACAATTCTTGGACGTCTAATCAGTGACTGTGGTGATGGGCGATTTTATTTTTAACAAAGTTTCTCATCAGCAGGATGTGAAATAAAAAATAAATATCAGTAAATCAGAGTTTAAACATGTTTGCAGTAATGGGATTACTAGAACTATACACAATTTCAAGTCATGCTTTTTAAACAAAAGACAAAAGACGTACCATGGAAAACTGGGAGGAATTCTTTCACCGTGGATGTGGGACACTTAATGCAACATGCAGTTCATTCACTAAAAAGGACCCTTTAGATTTGATGAATGTTACTCATCAGGTACATTTCATTCGGCATGTAACAGAAGAATAATGGAAATCACAGTTTCACAGAATGCAAGAACTACTACGGATCACAGAACAGGGACAAAGTCTTTATCAAACAGTAGTCGGCTTTCTCCTTCTCATCCACACCCCTCCCCCATCTACGCCGCTCACACCTGGCACAAACACATTCATCTTTGTGGTTTCAGTGATAGGACTGTAATGGCGCTACACGAGCAGATTGTGGCCATGCAGGAACATTTAGGCAATACAGACATCTCCAGATGAATCTAAAGCTAAGGTAGTGTTCATTCAAGACTCGAGCCCAGGCTCCAGGGCTCACAGGTTCACTCCTCCTCCTCCGCTAACAACCCTCTATCTTTGTCTGTTGGGTTGGCAGTGAGGTCGGGGGGGGGGGGGGGGGGCAGATTAAGGCCATGTGCATCCAGACTCTTCAGCTCTTTCCCGTTGGCTTCTGAGTGCTACTCTGAGGTACCTGATAGGTCAGATCCTCGGTGGGCGTGACCTGTCCAGTGGCATTTTTGGGCGTGTCGTAAGCCGACCGCCCTGAGTGGCCGCTGTCTGTCCGTGCACCCATGAAACCACACACCGCGGGGGGCTGGTTCAGAGAGGAGCCCCCCGACGGGTGGCAGCCCATGTCGACCACAATGGGCGTGGCGTATTCGGATCCCGAGGCTGGCAAGGGCTCCGCGTAGGCGTGGTACACGTCTGGCGAGATGGGAGCGTCGTACAGGTCGGGATCAGAGTATCCCGGGTCGGGCCCCTCGTCTGGTTTAAAGGTCGACCGGGCACCCAACGTCGTAACGCCGCTCACCAGGGGCTGAGCATATTCTGAAAATACAGCATGTCATAAGAGTCGTGTTGTCAAAGCCATCATCTCTAATGACAACTTGTCTGCATGCCGGGAATCAGTAAGAACAGCTGGTTACGTGAACAGCTGGTTACCTGCGGGTTCAGCATGTAGTCTGGGTACAGCGCCTCTCCCCGAAAGCCGGCCCACCTCACTGCTGCTGTACCGAACCGAATCCTCCGTCTCCACCATCTTGGAGGGCAGCAGCTGCTTCATGCTCTTCCACCAGTCTGCAGCAAGAAGCACAATGAGATGCACAGCACTCTCTCACGAAACACATGCAGGCGGATTACATACCTGTGCGGTCCCAGTGAGGGAGGTCATATGTTCCTTCAGAACTCTTTTTCCTACCAAGAGAGGAGAAATACAGTCAAACTAAAGCTTTCAGAGGGATTTCTTCTTCTTCTTCTTTGTATGATGATGATGAGAACACACACCTGCTCCTCCAGTGCCAAGCACAAACCACTATCAAGACGAGGGCGGTCAGAACCATGACCAACACGGGCACCAGAACTGCTGCCAGTGCCACATCTAAAGAGCAAGAACACGACAATAAACATCACAATGTCTGTATTGGGGATCAAACCAGCTTCGGTCTTTATTTATTGTTTTAAATTTAAAAAAATCGGACGCACCTTTGCCAGTGTGAGGAGGCATAGTGGTGTTTCTAATGTCTGGGGTGTGTGTGGTTCCGCCAAGGTGGGGGGGTCGTTTTGTACCGGCAGGAGGTGGAGTACGATGAGAGGGGGGAAACATCCTCGGCCTCGGCTCTGGCCTCCGCCTCACTGTCGAAAAACAAGAGAATTTGGAATTGAGCAGGAGCTTATGAATCTCTTCACTGGATCATTTGTTGAGGTACAAATCAACAATTTCTAACCAACCTGTATTTGTATTTTGGCAGCCAAGCAGCTCCAACTTGAGCGCGATTCTTTGGTGCCACAGGGTTGGATTTATCCTCACAAAGCGGGCCTCGATTGGGGGAATGAAGTTATTCCTCACCTCATGCAGGTAGTTGGTGTTGCCTTGGAAAATCTACCGTAAAATGAGAACGAACGGTTATTTGTGCCAGAGATTTAAACCAAACTGTAGCCCAGTATTAGTAGAACTTGTGCCAGAATGTGAACAAATGAACTATAAGCTGATTATTTTCCATCTTGGCGAGCTAATAATAACTTTCCTCGACACAATGACTTTGACTACATGCGCAGAATATTCAAATGTTGCCCTTATTACGAAAAACACAATATTCCTTCTAAGCTGTTTACATGGCTAATGGAATTCCCTTAATATTCCCATTTACATGCAGCCATGCATACTCCTAATAATGTACAATGCCCCCTACGGCTGCATATCCAAAAACCTGTTTATCAGTGACGTGGCAGCAGGCAGCCTGCTAAAGTCTTTCTCCTTCAGCACAGAAATGGGGGCTTTTCTTTTGGGCTTGTATCTCTTTCCCAGCCTTGGAGCAAGGCAGGCAAGAGACCAAATGTCACAAACTGTAGTAAAAAAAACCCAGTTGAGATGCGTATACTGAATGCACTGTATACGTATCCAGAGGATGCTCCTAAAACGTGTATGATTTCAGCACATCACACATGTCCTAATCAGAAACATGTGGAGGCCTAATTAGGAACATCCATGCAGAATATGCTGCTTTGACCCGTATCCAATTCACACCATTGTTCCGCCCTGAACAATAGTATTGGTGCATCAGTCACTGAGAGCCTGTGAGAATCCCAGCAGAGAGCAGCTCAGCCACTAAATCCATATCCATTCATTATTAATGCCCGAGTGTCCTGGCTTGTCTATCACAGCACTTAACTCAAACCACTGACTGTCATCATTTCCTGCCATAAACAGCTCTTGGTCAATACCGGTTGCTGTGGAAACGGTGCAAGTGTGTGTGCCCCTGCAGCCGTCTGAAGGGACGTTTTTGTCCATTTGCACTAATTTGAAGGAGAAGGAAAACTAAAAGCCCCATGACGTAATAGTCGAGCACATGGGGTTTATTGATTTGGTGATTGTATTACCTTGTCTTGTGAAGAATCAGCTTCCCCGTAGATGAACCACTGCTGGCCGTCGTTGCTGTACAGGAGCCGGTATGCTGAAACGTAGTACTGGTATTCTCTTAGGGTGGAGCCAGTGGTGGTGATACCTAAATGAGACGACAGTAAGAACGACAAGATTTTGGTTGTGTATTGGAGAAATTAACATTTTTGACCAGATCATGGTGCTGAGAAGTCAGGGGAGTGATCACTATTCATCCTGATCTAATAGTTGTTCAGATGTTGCACTAAAAGCTACAAATAACCTGCTGGTGACGCTAGAGGAAAAAGTCAGGGGATCACCAAAGTCATAAGGATTTTTCCTCTGGGACCATGAATGTCTACAAAATTCATTGGCAATCCGCGTGACTAACATTGAGCACAGGTGTGGTTTTGCCGAGAACCTCATTCAAGGCATACAGTTAAATCAAAAGATAATGGTTTAAGTGTTGAGTCATTATATATGTATTCGTATGTGGTCGTGTACCTGTGATCCTCTTCTCCCTCTTGAGATCGACCTGCAGCCACTGCTGCTGGTCCATCTGAGAAGATGCCCAGGGCAGCCCCGCCTTTTTAAGCCGCGCCCCCGATGGCGCCCACACACTGTCCTGACCGAGGATGTTGTTCCACTCCCACACAGACGAGGCAGACAGCTGAGTGTCCGCCACACCGCTGGACTCTAAACCGAGCGTTCCATAGCAGCCTGCGAGCACAGACAGATGTTGAGCAGACTCGTAAAACATTACGGACATTACAGCAACATTCAAAATGACAGATTCTGACTTTAATCATTTAATTTACAGGACAACAATATTACAGCTCCTACTGGTGCTTATGAATGAACTCACCATTGGTCCTGAAGGTGAAGAGGCTGTTGGACAACGTTCCTCTGAGGAGAGAAGTGTACGATTAGAGACACATAGACGAGCACATTGAGACTTTACCAATAATCACTGAAAACTGCCCGGATTTTGACTCCTTTAAAGTAATACAATAAACAAAAAGCAGTTAAATCACCACCTCAAGTATTTGTTCTTTTTACAAATGTCTTGCATAGTTGTTTTTTAAAGCCATTATTAAGATGTACCCAGGATCCCCCCCCCCGTCTTACCCAGTAGAAGTGACATTGTTAGCCAGTGTGGCCTCGTAGTGAGGGATGCCTTTGCTGCTGACCACGCTGATCCTCCCCCCCACGGCGTTGGACACCACGCCTGCATGGACGGCTGCCACGCACACAGGAGAGGACTGCAGAGTGAGAGGACAAGACCAGATGAGATTATGGGATGCTGGTTACGCACTATTCCATTTCCGTTACGACAAACGGTCACTAAAACCAACTTCCAGCACATCTCATTATGTTGTCGAGCTGCTCGTGGTTGTGTAGGACGTGCTACCTTGGACTAGTGAACTTGATGCGTCACTTATTACGGTGTTATTCACGCTTTGGATACTTTGACTCCAAAAGACTTCACAAATCCGGGTGAGTCCACCTTTCCACCCCCGTAGTCAAATAACTCCATTAGCTTCACCGTTGTCTGGTTCCGACTGCGACAGCAATATTCAAACATCACTCGTGCAACAAGTATCAACAAGTATGTATTTTGGGGTGCACATTTTGCAGTTTGATGAAGAACTGGTTGCCAATTGTTCAAAGTGTTTGCCAATGGCAACCCTTACTGTCGAGCCTTCATGTTTTTAAAACAGTTATTTGCTAATAGAACATTATTCAACTGGATTTATACTGCCTATAAAATGACGTACGTCGTGCTGGACGGGTTTTATCCGTAATCTTCCACCCCTAACGCCACGAAGAACGACCTCTGGACTTTTTTAAGTTAAAATATTTGGCACAGAGATTTTTTTTTTGTGGAAGGAATCAAAATTGGTGCAGAGTGTCTGTGATTGAAATGCAGGCAAAGTTCCAAAGTTCCTAAAAAAAAAGCAGTCAGCGGCAACAGGCAGTACTGTCTCACAGTGTGTGAGCACGGAGAACGAGCTCTTAACCTTCAGACCGGTGCAGATAAAAAGGCTGATGAGTCAGCATGATGTCACTTCTCTGTATAGAAGATACTGAGGGTCACTGACGGTAATGATTCACTGCTGGCTGAATTCCTGTCCGGACCTGCTGCCACATCACTGAGGAACGGACAGAAACACAGATTCCACTCTGGCCATGAGCTCCGCGAACAACTGGTCGAGTGAGGTGGAATTTTATTACTGGAAAAGACCCACTCTGGAATTCACAGCTGACAAGATTATGGGAAAAAACGCTGGTGACCCACTAAGCACATGTAATCTCACTCACACACACGCAGTCAAAATGCTGCCACAAGCAATCAACACTTGCCCTGTGACTCTTAAACTTCCCAAAAGCACACGGCACATCCTAAAGAGCTCCATACCAAACCACTAACACAAACGCAAAGCTTTGCTCTGAACCGCCGCACCCTGCCTCCAACAGAGGAAACCACACACACACACACACACACACACACACACACACACACACACACACACACACACAGACATATGATATGTGGGATGTGGAAATATAAAAACCAGTAAATGGATCACAGTAAGAAAAAAAAGAAGTGAGCTGCAGGGTCTGGTCTGGGTGGGGCAGAATGAAGTATGGCTCCACAGTCACTATCATATTACACACACACACACACACACACACACACCTGAAACACAAGCATGAATGAATCACTTCACACAGAAAACACACGCATGCAAACACAGAGGTCCTCTCCAGCTTCTCACTCACACAGACTCAACTCTGCAGCTTTCTGTCTCACACACTCAGCACACAGCCGAGCTCAGCGCCCTCTTGCAGCTGGACTGGATTAGAGGCTTATTATTTTCAGCCAAACTATTATCTCACCTCCCTTTCACCCGCTGACCCTGCCCCTCCTCTGTTCCTGTGGGGCACCTCACTCCCTGAAGCTCGCCCCCCCCCCCCCTCCAACCGCTCCTCCCTGTCCTCCCATCAGCCAGCAACACTCCCTCCCTCCCTCCCTCTACTAAACCCCCCCAAAGCTCCGAGCATGAAGTCATCCGCCAGAGACTCGGCGCCCATGACCTCACGCGCAGCGGGGGTGCTGTGAGGTCATCAGAACAGGACTCGCATACCACGGAGCAGAGGCCCGTTTACACAAGAAAGAAAGAGAGGACTCTCTCGGAAAGATGTGCAGACTCGCAAGCGCGGCAATGGGCGTCGGCGGAGAGACAAAAACAATGGGGGCAGAGCCACGAAACCATGAGTAAGCAGATGCTGACAGTCTGGTGGACCCTGTGGGGGTAACGGTGACCACAGGGCACCGTGACTCACCTGGAAATGTGACGCCGAGGACGCCACAAAAAGAAAACGCATGCCTACTGCAAGTCCTCACCTCTCTGTATCCATTAGGTATAGTTCCAGAAATCTCCTCGGTGGATGTCAAGCAGCCGGCCGGACAGTATTTACTAAGAAGAAGAAGAAGAAGAAGAAGAAGAAAGAGACACACACACGATGAATATTGAACAGCGTGATCACTGCACACATATCCACACAAAGCGAATGTTATTTACCTGAACTCCGCCTCGGGGAAATCAGTCCCTTTGTCCAGGCAGGTGATTAGATCTGCAAAAGGCAAAACAAACAAGTGTCATAACTGGTTTCTCTGCGTGCTCTCCAGCTAACCCATCACCCTCCTTTTTTTCTCTTCCTGTTTCTCTCTGAAAAAACAATGTTCAAGAGGCCACGCATGACACATTCACACTGACCAACAGATCACCGCTCACTGATATCCTTCAGGGCTTTTTCATGGCAGAAACGCTCCATTTTAACCCAAAACATGAGCCGAATGATTTCACTCAACTTAACCAAGTCGGGTTGTTGCCCTAAATGTCACCCATGACTGAGAAAAGCAACAAAATATTCACAACCGTCCCGTCGATTTCAGCGCAACTCAACGAACACGTCAAAGTGATGCAGCACAAACAAACATGTCTGAGCATCTTAGAGACGAGGCACACCACATATGCCCGACAGGATGCTGTGGGCTGCTGGGAACTCTATGTAAACCCTCCTCTGTGGTGGTCAGTCTCGGTGAGTCTCCACCAGAATGTCAAAGAAAAAAAAAACCTTTATCTGGGAAACCAACCAGTGACTCAGACTGACAAATACCCCCCAAACCACCGCAAGTCGCCATGATGACTGATTTGCTTAGCTGTGCAAACTGTCCTCCCACGCCCGCCCACACATCGGTTCTTTGAAGGGGAAGTCTAGTCGGGGGTCCATTCGGACGGCCGTGTTTGCCCTTCAGTGCGATTCGGTTGTACCGGGGCGACCACTCTCAACTATGCCGTCACTGCCCCCCCCTCTGCTTGTGGCTTCAATTATCCGTTTTATCTGAAGATTTTCCACATGACAGAGCGCGGCCGGCTGGAGTCACGATTACACAGTCACAACATTCTTATTGAGGAGAAAATGCATTTCAGAGTCGGTTTCTGTGTCTCATGGACTTCAGCATTGAGTAGCTACAGTATTCTTTTTATCAGATGGATTATGTCTGTTGCATCGATTATCATGAACTTTGTTTTTAGTACTTTAAACTCACAGGCAGCAGAGAAGTCTGTGGAAAATCTTAGTATGCGAATGATGCTAATAGTTCTAAAACTATTAGTGGATTGACAGAAAGTTTACCTCCAACAACTTTGATAAGTGATTATCCATTGTTCAATCATTCCAGCTTCTCAAACGTCAGTTTGTATATGTATTGTCTTTTGTACAAAATAAGGAATCTGAAGACGCCATCTTTTCCAAATAATTAGCAGCAGACCTAGAAAATAGAAAGATCTTTCACCAGATTTGCTGAAATCTAGAACCTAACCGACTTCTTGACCCTGAAGCGGTTGGCACACTGAAATATCCTGAATAGCATATTGTCCGTGCTATTTGTATGCTATCATGGGTAAACATTTTGTCAATGGACGTTAAGTTGGGACCCTCTTTTAATCCGTGTGAACTCTAATGCTGCATGTCAAACCTCGCTAAATATTCATTTCTTAAACAGTGCTGGTTGCTGCGAAGGAGAAAGATTGTTTTTATAATATGACTGATCTGATACGAGAGGTTCCGACCTGGTAATGTTGCCATCGTGACTTGACAGCCATGAGACCAGCATGTTAAATTGCCATCAGGTCAACTTAAAGGGGGGGGGGGGGGGGGCTTATTAAAACACTCCTTCTGTAATGACATCACATTAGAGGAAGGTTAAACAGCTTCCAACAGGCAGGCAGTCTTAATATAAAACCACAAAATATGATTACTCTCCATTGCTCTCAATCACTCTCACTTCCTCTTGCCCCGGTTCTCTTAAATGTCATACTGTCCACATTCTCCTCTGTGCCTCTTAGCCATCTTATACCAGCTCCATTGAAAACAAGTCACAACTTAAAAACCACAAATACAGCGACAATAAAACGGTGTATCTTTTGTGCTGAGACATGGAGGGCTGTAAAACTGCAATGTGACCAAACGGCTGAGCAGAGGTAATACACACACACACACACACACACATCTGCTGGAGCCACTCGTCTGTATTCAATACAGTCTGTTCTCACACTAAAGGGGAACAAAACACATTGATTTGAGGCGATGCCCACTGGCACGATGACCTTGCACACTGGCGGCTGGACTTCCACATATGTGGCCGATCGGACCAAACGACTCTCAGCAGAGCAGCTCTTTATCTGCGTGTGTTTGAATAAACTCTTCAGTGGTGAGCAAACACCCCGTCGTAAACGCTCCTCTCATTTAGCCTCGAGCGGCGAGACACAGTTCCCCATTCAACTCGAGTCCTCTTTGACTCTTTTTTTTTCCCTTCTATTCATGAGCTGCACACACTGTTTGCCGACGGGGGTAATTGGAAATGTTTATCATCTCCAGTAATATAGGTTGACCCTGACACCACTGGACCACAACACATTAAATAGAAAACAGCATTTTATAAAAACACGTCATGCTGCGTTTCCTGAAATGTGGTTTGGAGATCCTCAGGGGTCCGATCCAAAACGAACCAGGGAACCTATTTTTACCCAAAAATAAAATCAGACCTGAACACTAATGCAGGAACAGAACAGTTTACAGTTAACACTCTCCATACCACCTCAAAAACACTGTTTGTCAGCCGCAGCCAGCAGCAGCGCGGCCCACCAGACTGAATTATTAAAGTCTGTGCAGACATTCATGGTCCCCAGAGGATTACTCCTACTGATTTTGGTGATGATGAACTTTTCCTCTCGTGCCACCAGCGGGATTCAAATTTTGACTTTAACAAGATGCCTGCAAAAACTAATTACAAACCCTTCAAACCTCAGCTGTACTCTGTGCTAATTGGAAAATGTTAGCCCGCTAACAAGTTAAATAAAGACTGTGAACAACACCTGCCCGGTGTCAGCATGTTAGCGGTGTCATTGTGAGCATGTTGGCATGCCTAAATACAGCCTACAGCCTACAGCCCAGCCTTGTTAAGCTTAGTTTATAGTCGCCGTAGTGAAGCCGACGCGAGTCAGATAATGACGTAATCACGGCTGGGGCGTAGTGGTGGAGGCACTTGGTTGTGCACCTCTGAATTTTTGTAACTTGGCGTGCACGGCGTGATCCTGTGACTGTCGAGCACTATTTACATGTCTGGGGATTACACAAAGAAGGCCAATTCGTTTTCAGATGCTTTATAAAATAAAATGATATAATAAAAAAGGAGGTCTTAAAAATCTACACTTGAGTAAATACTTTGTCAGCCAAATGAAATTGTTTACAGGATATTTAACCTTCTTTCTATAGAATGCTTTTCATACTTGACTTCTTTCTTTACAGGGCTTGTAACAAACAGCGCATAGAGCATAGACGCCTCCGAACATGCTTGGAGCTCACGCGCCATCTGCAGAAGCACAAGCACGAATAAAACTAATTTAAAAAAAGCTTTACCCGTTTGTTCGGTGGTGGAGTAGGACAGGTAGAATCCACGGCCGGTGTGATGGGTCCCACTCATGAACTGGACAGTGACCTGGTTTCCAGTGGACTCAATCAGCTCTTCGACCTTCACGCTTAACCCGCAGTACTTGACTGTAAAACAGGCAACAGGAGAGAGAAGAGACTCTGGTTGGTTCAACAAGCTTGTTCAGTTTAACACACAAAACAACAAACATTATGTTAGATAGTAGTGCTGATAGAATCCTTGTTTAGTGGTGGGTGTAACTAGCTGTATTTATAAATATACTAAATCTATCGATCTACTATTTAGCTTAACTTTCATTACCAGCTACTCTCTTTGGAAGCCCTGCAGCACTCTGGCATGAGAACAACTGTTACTGTAGGCTGAATCACGTGGCCGATGTCTCTCACTGAGACCACATGCACTTCAGTAACCCGGCATTGTCGGCGTTCTGCAGCAGCTTGATTTCTTGATAATTGTGCAAACAAATACTTTGATATTTGCAGGATCACAGGGTCAACCGTGCACAGATCCGACTGTGCACGCAAACATAGACAGAGAAGAGGCTAATGAGATGCATACAGGCTAGCTTGTGGCTCCTTTCTTTATTTGACCATCCCACAAGCACTTCTGATGCAGTTTACTGGTGCCTTAACTTGTGACTAGAAGGACTTCCTCACTGTGTGTTCAAAGGCTAATGTATTTAAACAGTTGTAGTATAGTAGTAGGAACTATTGCTCCAATTGTGGTTCCTCCCCCCCGAATCAGTCGAGTAATCCACATGTCACTCTCACCAATCCCACTCCTCTCGGGTCCGATGCCGTTGTAGAGGCGGAGGTAGTTGACCTGGCAGTTGCTGTCTTCGATGTCCAGCTCGGCGAAGCGAAAGTGGACCTTGTTGCCGCGGGGCACGCTGATCTCCCACTCGCACACCGTGTCGTTGGGATATGTCCCCGGGTAACCCAGAGAGGACAGAGTCCCGCTGCTGGGGCCAAGTACACTGGGGCCACAGCCATCACCTGCAGGACAACACAAACACAGAGTGTCAGGGGGGGGAAAGGACGCCACTGAGAAAGCACACAAAACAAATGTGGTCGGTCAAGTCTTGCCTTCTGATTGTTGAATCATGTTTTTGTTTTTTTGCTCATAGATCTCCCTTTTGTTTGGGATTCACGCATCTATAGAAAAATGGCAAATCAACTAAATGATTGGCTGAGACGCGTGGCTATCGCTTAGCTGTTGTTTCAGGACAGTGACGAACACGGTTATCCTGCTCGCTTGTCGTGACTATAAAGGGAACTTTCAGCCCTCACTCCATTTCCCTCATTGTAGCGATCCACAGGCGGTCGACGGGTGATGGGAAACGACAGTCGACGAGAGAGAAAGACAGAGAGTCACATCGAGGGCGCTGCAAGCCGCAAACAGCTGTTTCTACTCTCCTCCCCCTGCTGATTTTGACAGAGAATCGTTCATAAATTCTAAATACATTTTGCGCTCTACGAGAGTGCTCCGATTGATAATTGTGTTCTGTGATTTTGAAACAGAAGCCTCATGTTGTTGTTATTTAGCCTTTCTGAGGCTATCGCCACGATGCTGCTGAGAGGATTGATTTAAAGCAGAGGAGTTATTTTAAAATGTGTATTAACGGTTTTATTGATAGACGTGATATTTATGATTTGACAGTGAGATTGTCAGTTGAATCATTCTCCTTAAAATCGACTATAGTTCATTTTGAGTGAACTCCAACAACATCGTCCTGCTGCCATAAATACTCACAACATGAAATGAGTTTTAATCCTCAGTTGAAACTAGTCATAAATGCTCCTTCGGTTTGATACTTCTGATAAAGAAACTACAGCGCACAGCTGTTTAAGAAATGACGACGCCTTTTTTTTTTTTTTAAGTAAACTTAAAATATTCATGTCTTCTATAACAGACTAAATCAATGCAGTGTCTTGTATTTCCCCCACTGAGACTCCCATGGGTTGAGAGGGATCTACCTATGAGCACATATGCGCGTTCTTGTTCTTCTATAAATCAGCAGCATTCGTTTCCTTTAGCAGTGTAATAAAGACAAACATTTATTTTTTTGTGTGTCTTTCTCACGGCTTTGTACGTTTGGGGATTTGTTAAATGTAGTTGGCCTTCACTAAAATGGGCCTTTCCGTCTGTTAGGTGTAAGTGATATCTGGAGCGCCTGTAGATGAGGGGATAACGGTGATGTATCTATGAATCATAAGGCTGGTGGATCAACTTCTGTCTACAATTTGCAGAGTCCTTAAGCCAGATATAGATTGCGAATATGACGTGAGACAACTGTAAACTGCTCTGGATCAGAGCTGAAACGATTAGAGACGATCCTTCAGTTAGTCGACCGCAACTATTTTGACAATTAATAAATCCTTTGAGTCATCGGTTGAACAAAAATATCTTCTCGTTCCAGCTTCTTAAATGTAAGGACCTGCAGTTTTACTTTGGCCTGTGAGTAAACTGAATATTTGGGGGTAAATTTTGACTGTCAGTCAAACAAAAACAGGACATTTGAAGACATCCGGATGTTTAACTGGCTTAACAATCGATGGAGAAAATGGCCTTAAGACTTTTTTAAGGATACGTTTGTTTTTGAGCTGTCAGAGGGCAGAAGCGTGGATGCTGCGGGCTCTGAGATAACACTCGGTCACGCCTCATGGTGCTCAGTGGATGTTCTGTGAGCCTGGAGTTATGCAAGAGCCTCTCAGTGGACACTGTCCAGATGAACAGGACAAAAACACAAGCTTCCCTCAACTCTGACTCACAAACACTGAACAACTGCATGGCATTCAGCAGGAGTTCAGATTACCTTCCCGAAGTTACCCCTCAAGCTCAAAAACAAAATCAGAATACAACTTTAATCCACCCAGCTGTTTTATCACCAGACCTACTCAGAAGATTAAGATGCTCACACAAAAATACCACGAGACACTCTTTTTTTAAGTTCACGTGAAATGTAGAGTTATGACAAACTGTGTCCACGTGTTTACAGAGATACCCCCACTGCTAACGTTACCCCACCCCCAATCTCTGACCACCTGAGGTCGGCTGTGGGCTCTTAGAACTTCCAAATATTCAGCATTTAGGTCCAACATTAGCGAGTTAAGAGTAAACCGAGCACAGTCACAACACAGTGTGCTGGCTGTGACTGCAGTCGTAGGTTCGCGGTGTCCTGGGTATAAAGTGGGCTACCTGGGACGAGAAACAAGGCCACAAGCTCCTAAATGTGCTGCTGTCTCGTACACACAGTCCTCACACCCAGACTCCATTTAAAAAACAAGCAAGTTTAAAAAAAAAAGGTAGCAAGCTTATCGGGAAGGGAAAAGCAAAAAAAAAAGAAGATATTGTGACTTTAACTACTTTTAACAAATCATTAAACGCCACACGTTAATGCAGCAAGCAACTACCACAACAAGCAGTCGTTGTTACTTTCTCTATCTTTTTTTCCAGAACCAGTTTGCCTGGTTTTACTACACCAGACTTCCACCATAACGGGCGGCGGCAAGCGGTGTAAAACCCGAGCGGAACTGCACGTACACTCGGCCATGTAAGGTACTTTTTTTAAGTTTGGAGGACAATAACGACGTCCCGTCGCCTTACGCACATCTCTAAAACACCCCCCAAAAAAGGTCCGCGTTCACACTTTAAGAACCAGCATGGCCGCATGTCGCTGTGCGGTTGTTAGTACTCTCCACTCCTCCAGTTGTCACCGCAGCTGTGTGGGGGCACCAACCTTTCTGCGCTCGACAGCCCTCCGCGGTGAGAATGATGAGAATCGACAGGACGAGAACCCCGGCCCCTGTCGGTTCCCTGCCCACCATTACCGCTCTGCCCATAGCAGCCTGCAGTCTGAATGCATGATAAAGCTCGCTCCTGGACCAGCTGCACCTCTTCAACCTGTACCGCGGGGTGGTGGTGGTGGTGTTGTGGATACAAAAACGGGTCCTCCGCGTGTTGGTTTCCTCTCGTGGATGTCTTTTGCTTGTCGTTTTAACAATCCAGTGGTTAGCGACACTCTTCACTATGGAGGTAACTGCTCCTCACACACTCACGCGCAGACAGATACACACACGTCCAAGCTGTGCGAGCTACTTCCTCCACCGAGGCTCCTCCTCCTGATCTGGGACTGGGATACCCGAGTCCCCCAAGTGGTCTGAATGATCCCAGATCCACCAACACTCCCTGTGAAGTCACTCTTTGATAGAGGTGGAAGAAGTCTTCAGGTCTTTTATTTAATGTAAAGTAGCAATACCACAGTGTACAATACAAGTAAAAGTACTGCATTTAAAATGTGACTTTAGTAAAAGTACCAAAAGTAAAAGTAATCATTCTGCAGAATGGTCCATTGCAGAATGATTTATTTACATTATTGAATTATAAATATTGGTGTGAAAATGGTGTTATTTTATATATATAATTTGTCTCTATGTATACTGCAGGTAGCTTGTGAATGAATCATGCAGTCTTATCTTTATCCACAATAAATAATGCATCATCATTTATTTGTTGATTGTATTTTGTATTATTAATCAGAATTTGCAAAGTAAGGGAAGGTAAAAAATATATTTAGTGGAGTAAAAAGTACAATATGTCCCTCTCAACTGTAGGGAAGTAGCAGGAAATTAAAATACTCATGTAAAGTCCAAGTACCTCAAAATTGTACTTCAGTACAGTAAATGTACTTAGCTACTTTCCACCACTGCTATTAAATACTTGTTACAATGTTGTTACAATGCAAACAAAGATTAGACAACGGACCCCACAATGAAGGATGATTTATTACCCAATAGAGGACAGATTTTATCTTTATTTTCATTTTATTAAGACATTTTGACACGTCGCAGTAAGAAAAGCAACAGGTGTACATTTTATTATTTATTGGCTTCTGCATTGTGTTGCTTGCATAGTTATTTTAACTAAAGCATTATATCATATTATATTGAATAACAATCATTGTGCACTATTTTCATATTCCTTTTAATGTCCTGTGCATATTGCATATATGTCTATGCTTGTATTTTATAAGATGAAAAATAATAAAACCTTATTGATACCCATAGGGGGATTTACATAATATAGCGACACATTTTTATCTTTCTGCACAGTTTATTCTTTGCTAGTATTCAAAACATGTTACCCAACAATATGTTGCACCCTCATTTGTACATAGCATCACTGTCTGAAAGCTTTTCAACATATCAAATTGAGATTATTTTGACTGATATTACAAGTGAGATATGATCTGCAATGTGAGAAGGAACATCATTACTTTTATTGAAAAACATTAAAATGATTATGGTGTGATTTTTTTTGCGAGGTGTTTCTGTATCAAACTGCAGCACGACAATATTTAATTTAAAAAGGTATTTCGACAGACATTTCACCTTGAACAAATATTGCGCCTCCTTGCCTTTTGAAAATTGCCGTGGCCATATTGCAATTTTCCAAAAAATATACGTATGTATACTCTGTTTTCCTCCTGGACAAGGCACTCAATGCAACATTTTGATAAATGTACCATTGTTTGTCCGCAAGCAAAACATTTTTACCGGCAGTCCTTCGCTGAGATGTTCTAAAACAATGATATTACACGTGTAAATATGTAGTATATACATATATGGTAGGCCTATATTGTAACGATACATAGTATATTTCATTCTCTACAGGTATAATGGGGATCTTAAGCACAAACTTTTCCTTCAAGATTGATTCAATCCTATCTTATCTTTATGTACTTTGAGCTCCCTACAATAAAACAATGCAGTATAACATCAGCAAAGTACTACTATATCCAACCATCTGATGACTGCAAAGGAGTAAAAGTAATAAAAAGTTGTCTTTTTGTTTCCCCCCTATAATGTTGACAAATACAAGTATGAAGTCTTGTAAAATATAACTTAATAAAGCTGTACATAAATAAGCATTGCTGGATTGGTGAATGACAGCAGTAAAATCAACCCAACCATTGTGTTGTTGGTCATTTACTGGGACTTACGTAATGACTCCAGTGTGTTCCTGGAATTTGGTTGTTTTATAAAGGTCTGTATGAGCTAATACATTCATTATCCCATCCGCCCTTTTATTATTCCATTAAAGTCTTGTCCTTTCAGCTGTGAGCCTCTACCTCTACACCAAAATCTACTAATACTGGGCTGTTAAAAGGCTACCTAAACGCGTAGTTATTTAAGTGAGACTGTACAGAAATAATGTTGTCTGATTGATGACTGGATGGCACACACACACACACACACACACACACCATATGTCCAGGCTTGAGAATACATTTGTGTAAAGACACCTATTATTGTTCTACAATACACCCTCGCTTGGCAAAGAGCTTGAATGTGATGCAAATGCCAAGAGTAACCAATAGTAACATGTAGCAACAAACACAGCTTTAGCCTGTAGCCTGTGAGTAATATGTCGGATGATCCAGAGGTTGTTTTTTTTTAATTCTGGATGTGTGTCTGTGACTGTGTTATTACATCTCTGTGTGCAGAGTCAGACTGTAGGCAGATGTCCACGAGGGTGTAAGAAAGTGTTCAGAGAAGCAGCCAAATAGTCACTCATGCTGAAATTGTCCACTTCTACATTCTCTCCCATACACGCCCTCGGCCTGTTTTTGCATTCCCTATCTGTATTTCTATGACACATTTGCACACAAGGGCTCAAGGGGAACTCCAATATGTTCAAAGCGACGGGCTTATCAAGATGTCTCCCTGAGGGGCATTCTTACAAATTCTCATAAACGTCCAACATAGATAACATACTATTATGTAGGGTACCATCATTGAATCTAATGGAATATCCCTGCAGCAAATCGTAGATTTACAAAGATTTTTTATAACATTTGCTTTACATCCTCATTGATTGAGGTCCCACAGATGGCAATAATTGTACAAGTAAACAAAACAATCAACCTTTATTTTTTTTCTTTGTTACTTTATTAAAACCCATAAAAGTGGTGACACGTGCTTGCACATTTGATGGTGACAAAATACAGAAATGACCATAAAGCATATTTTATGTTATATGGACTATGCATGAACAAATACACTCAGTCGACTCCTGTTGCCATTTAATGCAACAGCTCTGCCATAAACAAAGTGTTTAATGTTCACTTTGTGTTGACATTGTCAGGAATGTCTAAATCAATTTATATGACGTCATAGTTAAAGGTGTTTTTGTTCTCCATACACGAGGGAGGCAGAATATTAGAAACTCCTCTCCTCCACTTACATGACCTCAATGTTAAAACATATAATTGAGTTAACTCCTCTATGTCAATGTCAAAAAACTGAACATTATAGACATAGGCTTACTGGCAGAACAGCTTTATTTAATTGTATTAGACTGTAGTGGTGTACCTAATAAAGAGGCCAGTGGGTAAGTGAAAATCCCTTGTATTTAATCATGTTTTCCTCTGAAACATTTCATCAGTTCATAATCAGGTTTATAAGCAATTCTCTTCAAAAAAAGTCTGAGGCATCAAGCTGATAAATCAATGTTAAGTGTGTTTTTGTTTTGTTTTGTTTTGTCATATGGTTATGTGGTCTTAGTTATGGTGTTGTTGTATTGGACTCAATAACATAATGCTGTTTCTTTTTCAACAAATATCCAAGATTATAAGTTTAGATGTTTAAAAAAGTAACCGTTGCAGGGTTACTATAACACATTGCATTATATTGCAGATTAACAGATGGGTAGATCAGATGGGTCAGAGTTCTACCACTACTTCAGTTGTGCTACGTCTTCTTCACATTTAACATTGTTGTACATTCATAATTTTCACCCCTGGCACTTTTGCCAGTACAAAGACATGTTTTTGTTTTGGGGGTTTTCATGATACCGGCTACAGAATAATAACCAGTTGTCATTATTACGACTGTGATCAACTGTTACAGTGAGGACCTCTGCTGGAAAGCTTTGTACCCTGTGAGAAAGGACTGATGAAACTAGACTGTGCCCCTCGGTGGTCACACAGTATTATAACAAGTTGGCAACAGCTGGCCTTTGTTATGCTAACCTTCTATCACTCCCTCATTTGTATCACACTACCCGTTTTATAAGCCTGTGTTTCATATCACGATTAACAAACTGTGTGTGGATTGGATAGTGACGGAGTTTTAACAAGTCTTTTCTTCCATTTCCCATGTCAGATGATTTGATAAAAGCTTGGCACGGCCTTTTGGGAGAAAAACGTCAGTTAGCGAGAGCTTAGTCATCACATGCCACGGTCATGTCTGTACCTGCTGATCCAGAAACAGGAAACAATAGGCAAAACCAGGCTTACCTGCACTGTAAAGGTAGGGCATCACAAAACCACGGGTACTTAATTAAAGCAAAGGAGAAATTGCTTGTGTTACAGCAGCTACTTCTCATAAATCACAAAAAGAGGAACAGATACAAGTATATTAGACGGTCAAAACTAAAATAGACTAAATGAGATATAAAAATCCAATATAATAAAATAAATAAGATATACTATATATTTAGTCTAAATAGACCAAAAACTATAACGGTGACTCTACCGAGTCACTGCTACTGATTATACAGCGTACAATGACAGTTATTTACTGTAGTACAACGTACATTAGTGCAAGGCAATATCTTACAATAACATGATTATTATATTGTAGCATACTGTATATTAACAATAATTTACATTGTGCACATACATTATGTATGTACATATAAGTGAGTGTCTGAAGTGCAAAAGAAGATCATCTCATTCACTTACCACAGCAGACTGTTAAAAGCTTTGCAACGTCTTGCTGCACACATTGAAGGATCTGAGCTTCCTCATGAAATAGTCTGCTCGTTCACCTTTCCCGTGGACGGCCTCGGTGTAGCTCAACTAAAATCCCTCGCACTTTAAAACACAGGACAGTTTTTCGCGTTAAATTGTATAAATTCTCTGATTGCAACTTTCACTGCGCAACAGCAAAGTAACAAATGATGCATGCACTAAGCGGACTTCAGGGTCCCATATGATCGGACAGATCAAGATTTTTGGATATTTGGATACAAGTCTTCGTTGTATTGATACTTCAGGTATTGATCAGCCCACCCTTACTACAATGCCCCTGCTTCAAAATAGAAGAGTGCTCACACTTTCCTTAATTTCCTCTCTAATATCAAACTTTTTTGACCTTTTTGAGGATATCTCTGTTGCAGTAAATATGTTTCTCTTTGATTGTGTCCATACCATTTAAAATCATAACACCATTGCTCACTGATGGGATTAGATAACACTTGAAAACGGGCATTGTGTTTGAGCAGCACACAGAAGTCAAACAATGCAAATGTTGTAAGAATCAATCGTACCTCTATATATAAGTTCCCTCTTTTATATGGACACAGCATGGCCACCTTTGAAGGACACAAACCAAAGACCATATGGCACAAGGTTATAAAAGATTATTGATCTGTTGTTGAGAGAAATTAATGGAATTTCCGGGCAAACATTGGAAGTCTCAGCATGTAGCTGTTCTTGACCGGTCAGCTCGGGAAGGTCAACAGATGCAGGAGAAACCTGATTGGTATTCTAACACACTCAGCTGTAAAGAGAGGATCGGACTTTAAAGAATTCAGCCAAGGTTGTGACAGTGACCAAAGGGTCAAGAGTTTCTATGGTGACTTAAACCGGAGGGGGCTCTGAACGCAGGACTCTCACTGGTTTAGTCCCAATCAGTAACCTCAAGAGCAGGTAAACATACAGTGTTGACAAAATCAGTGACTAGGAATACGTTTCATGTAATGTGTTGCTATGGCAGTTATTGTTGTCTTGTAAGTCTTTTTTTTTAAAGATAATCTATTCTGTTCCTGGGAGTAAAGTGTGTGTGCACTAACTACCATCTCCACTGGGAGTCAGTGTAGGGCACAAATAAGTGCAAATCACTCACCTGTAAATCATTGTTTCCCTTCTCCCTGAATGTTGGGGGATTGTAGCTGTGAGTTTAAGGTTTATCATAGATTTGTCGTGGATATTCATGTGTGGTTGTGTTTGTGATCGTGTTTTTAGCTGTCTTGTCGGGACATAAATCTGATTACACAGTCACATTGTGGGGACTCACCTTCGTTTTGGGGACAAAATGCACGTCCCCATTACGTAGATGATTACATTTTAGGGTGAAGACTTGGTATCGGGTTAGGTTAGAATTAGGTTAGGGTTAGGGTTAGGGTTAGGCTGGTAACGGTTATTCAGGGTTAGTCTCCAGGAAATACATGTAAGTCAATGTAATGTCTGCAAAGGTCATGAAAACATGACTGTTTCCACTTACTCCATTACATTTATCCAAGGATTGTGTGACTAGCTGCAGCTGAAAATGTTACATATAAAACACGTGGTACTATATGATACATGAACTCATATAAAATGTGGCAATTTTTACAGATTTAACTAGCAATTTATAAAGTAGTTGAAATGTGTTCCAATCTTAACACAGTGTGTGTGATCCACATGATTATTGTTTCACCTCAGACATGTTCAACATAATCAACGTAGCTTTGGTTATTCAGACAGTAGAAGCTCTGTGTGTGTGTGTGTTTCAGTCAGTGACAGTGACTGAATCAGCAAGTGATTTCCATCCATGTAACTATGTTTGTGTGCATGTGTCTGGGCATATACACAAGAGCATGTGAGTTATGTGTCATCCTCCATCCATCATCACAGACGTTAGGCAGAGGAACAGCGCAGTTTAAGTATCTCAGGCTCTGTGGTTTAAGCCATGTGGAAGGAAACGTTCCGTATGTTTTGTTCCATTAAATAAACACGTGTGACTTGATAAGTCAGTCTCGATATCCTTCCCGTGGCCTCATTGGAGATCGTGGCTGGTGGTCCTCCTCCGCCTTATAACCATTAACCACACTGCCTGTCCACACCACAGCACCCTCCAGTGGGACAGTCGACATATGTACATACCTCCTCACACACAAATATACAGTTTATACAAGACATGCGGCAGTAATCAGACCCGGCGCACAGATGGTTGCCTTTTGACTTGGGTAATTTGCAGTAGTTTTCAATGGGAGCTTTGGGAACAAGCTCTTTTTATCTGAAGACTAAATAATCAAAAGCAGACCCTCCGAACTAGGGGTAACTGTAAATGACGGGTGTCATTTTGCCTCAACTGGGATTCATCTTCACTGGGAACACACACCAATAAACACTGGGACAA
Source organism: Leptoclinus maculatus (assembly GCA_032191485.1). Lineage (NCBI taxonomy): Eukaryota > Metazoa > Chordata > Actinopteri > Perciformes > Stichaeidae > Leptoclinus > Leptoclinus maculatus. Next base: position 2,490,888 of record JAVDOI010000018.1, read on the forward strand.
GGAGCCCATTCTACATTATGCGCTCACACAAACACGTGCAAAAACACAAAGAAAAAACGATGATGAAAGTTAAAAGAAAAGCCGGTGAGAAAATGTTTAAAGCTGAAATATAACAGGTTTAGTGGTCTCCTGCTCCACTGTTTGCATTAAATGAATAGTTTGACATCTTCCTCCTCTTTCTCTTTTTCTCATTCTTCAAATGTTTTTCCGAGCTTAGAGGAATTGTGTTTGTTCATCAGGGTTATACACACTTGTTTGTAGAATTGTAGATCATGATAGGGATGCGTTGGTCCAACATGACCTGACCTCTCGTCTCGCTCAGTGTTTACTCCGATTGAACGTGTTTCTGCTGCGCATGCTTCTTTTTCTGCGTTGGCAGTGCCACATGTCATACACACACACACCCACGTGTGTCACGCACACACGAGCATGCAGCTTTATTCAATCGATCAGTCGTTTGTAAGTGATCAGCAACAGTCCAGTCGGTGCTTTTCTCTGTTGTATATCATTGTTAAATAAATGCTATTGAACTTCATGGACTATATTTTTGGACTGTTGGCTGAAGAAAATTAACAATTTGAAGCTCTTACCTTGGAAACTGTGATAGCCATTTTAAAATATGTTCTGATCAAACTAATAAATAGATGAATCAATAATGAAAAACATTGTCAGTTTCAGTCTTAATTTGTACTGCTTATATGCCCCCCAGCCACCAACTACTAATGTGTAAATGCCACTGTATGAATATGGTTTGCTATATCTGTGTTGCTGTCTGTATACCTGCACATTGTTTTTAACTTTAGAGGGAGTTGATGGTAAAGATCAGTATATCTTCAAATCAGTTAGTAGCTTATTTTGTTGTGAAATCACTGTTTTGCACTGAGCAGCCAGAACAATTGAAAAACGTATGAACAAAACAATACATGCTTTGTGAAAGATATCGTTTTTTTAATGTGTTGATTCAACTTCATAGTAATCCTTGAAGCTGTCGTTTCTGTTGCTTCGATGGATTACATTACATTGTGCACATCTCTCTGGTCACTCAGAATGTGAATTGAGGTTTAGGATTCACAAACTGTGGTTCTGGTTTGAATCTGGGACAGTGAGTTGAGTTTTAAAGCTTAAAGTTTAAAGTTTTCTTTTCTACTTTTCTAACTGTTCTGCGATGTCTAGTCTTGGTTCAAGGCCCAGAGCTTTACCGGTGGCTGAGATACTTGAACCTGAGCTGACTGACGTCTTGGCTTTCTGGACACATTCCTTGTCCAGGTGCTGTGTATTTTCTTTTTCATTCTGCATGAGCACCCCATGTAAACTTTTCCAAAAGTCCCTCATTTTTAAAACACACAATAAAAGGTTTCATCTCCCTGGCGAGCAGCCCAAGACATCTTCATCTTATTCTTCTTCCTCTCCTTTAAAAAGATACTCTGGTTTAACCTCTACCTCTCCACGGTTAACTAGCTTCAGAAGAAGAATAGAATAAATCAGTTGAGGGACAATTTTCACTTCTTAACTTAAATAATAAGAAACAGTTTTCCATTTCTTTATGGGTGTTTCATCTTCCAAGTCAGAGCAAATAGACTGCGATATCTATACTTTTCTGAGGTTCAAAGGTCAACTTGTAGGAGGTCCGTCTGTTCACACAAGCTTGTACTGTATATGGAACATATTTACATGTGTATGTGTGAGTGTATGTGTTACTGTGTGTGTGTGTGTGGTCTAATGTTTTAATATGTTTTCTACTGAGCCTTCACTACACATTGTTTCCCAAGCAGGGTTTATTGTATAGTCATAGCAACACCAAGAATACATAAGTGATTAATAGAGAATGACAAAACCGACATCTCAACAGTGGAGGGAAGTCAGACAGTAACCTGTTGCTCCTGGTATAGTAGTATATATTACATCCAGTATTTCTTTATAACTTACCTTATCTTTTTTTATGGAAAACTTGAAATACCTAAATTAAAACCAATTGTTCTAATTTTGGCACCTCACAAACACATATTAAAAACAACTGTCATTTAACATGGCACAGTAAATGTATTCATAAAAAGGAAATACATACTCTGAGGTTTTAAAGGAGATCAATCTTGCTCCTTTTCAAGCTCATACTTGTATTTCGGGATTCTACTCATACATGTTTACAAGCTTTGATATTCAAAGACAGTTTTTGAATGTCATTTGGTCTGGCTCATATCCAGATTGGTGCATCCCATTCCACCTTGGTTTCTCAAAGCTTGAAAGTCTATAGAAAATAAATCAGGCCTTCAGATCATTTTCTGTGGTAACAACACTGACATCATGTTTCTGTAACTGGAGCAGTATTGTGGTTTACCGCTGTATGAATGCGGTGGTTCATCTGTTAATACTTCCACATGAGAAGTGGAGTCAGACTGAATCAGATATAGTTTGGTTTTGGTGGTGAGATTGCACTCGAACTGAGAAGAGGACAGTTACAACTGTTTACAGAACCTGAGAACTGGAAAGAGGGTTTTTTTGGCATAGACGTCGGCACAATTGGGCTTGGTTTGGTTTTCCCCAAACCTCTTTTGTCCAATGTGTTCTGTAAACACATTCTTTCTGCTTCACAACTTACACATCTTAGTCATATTTTGTAAATAGTTCATCATCCTGTTTGAGATCTATTGCAATGAAACCAACAAATAGCATCTACTTGAATATTTGCATTGTACGCTACCTTATTCTTCTGCTCCACTTACTTGGAGGCATATATTTTACTAATAATAATTTTACTCCACAACTCCAAGTTTAGTCACTACTTACTTTGCAGCGGTAGTGTTTCTCATGTAGATACATTGAGACTGTTTCATAACCAGTTCAAAGTTCATCACAGTAGCGTTAAGTAAAAGATCTGAATACTTTGTCCACCACTGATGGTTAGTCACTATCATCTTTAAACTCATTGGACATCCTTTTTCTTCCATCTTTAGGAACTCTGTCATGTGTACAGACTGTCATGTATGTAAATACATGTGTAAAGTTTGTGTGCACAGAATACAAACAAACAAAAGACATTTGTTCAATGTCACAGTTTTGAAAATACATTTTGGCACTGCATTTCTTTCATATATATTATACATGGCATGTGTCGCTTGGTTTGACATCAATGATGGCACCAGTGTGTGTAGGGTGGAATAAAAGAGGGTAGTGGACTGCCTAATATATGTGCTATGGACTGTACTTTAACTGTTCTCCCCAGCTACCATGAGTGCCAACATTTACGGTCATTATACAGATTATTTCAACGTGCTTTCAGCCACAAGGCAGACATTAAATAGTGCTTTTGTGTGAGTGCACCAGTTGACATCAACCATAATGGGTGGGTGGGTTTCAGAGCACGAAATAAAGTTTGGCAGACCGTAAATTCACTTATTGTGTGCGGTTTGGTTGTTTTGTCAGCACGTGGCACTCTTTCGGACTCAGAGTCAGAACGTGCTTGAGCTGAATTTTACTTCTATCTATCGATTAAGTCATTTGTCATCATGTTTTCATTACGCATTTTTAGTCAAATCAATGTTAAAGCAGACACACTTCTGTTACTTTGAAACATGTATTGTTTTCCATTTGTCACTGACATGATGTTTGTCTCTTGTACCGAATGCATGAATGCATTTTTTTTCTTTAGGTAGTTCCCCCACTCTTTTACAAAGCTCATTGTCTTAAATTTGCCGGTGACCACATACGAGGTACGGTGAACTGCTGAAGCCAGACCTGTCCTGTCTCCATATGTTGCATCCCAGCATGCTATCTGTTTGTCCCAGGTCAACACCGAGTCCTATGAACATTCCACACATACTAACACCTCACTGCAGAATACCCTACCCACAATGCCTTTCACCAAGCACCTGTATTTATGGCCCAATGTCCTACCCTTTCACCCAGTGGGGAATATGGCTTTCATTATTGGTTAAAGGACTTTGTTAAAGGGATGAGATAAGGAGCTGGTATTAGGCAAATGTTGTTACCATCAGACAGAGCCAGTCCAGCTGTTAAGCTGTCATTTGTCATCATGTTTTCATTACATCAGCTGGCTGTAGTCTTTTATTGAGCAGATCTCTACAGTAGATTTAATGAAAAATGCCGGCAGATGACAACGTCGTATCTGTGTGCAGCAACAAGGAGATGATAACCTTTCTCAAATTCATCCTTGAAGAAAACAGAAAAGCCAAATTTCAATAAAGTTTTCCTTCGTTTGATATTTGACTGGCACTCTTTTAATTACGTTGTCTTGTCACGCCCTCTTCTTCTGTAATGGCCTAAAGACCACCCGCTGTTAATATATATAGCATAACAGTTATAGATGGAAATGTTTACATTTTCTGGAAAAACTGTTAAAATGTGAACTTTTGAAGGAAACTTTAGAATGGTTAGAAATGTCCCAATTCGGTCATGTGGTAATCCTAATCCTAAACAGAGTGTATAGGTTGTTGGAGCTAAAAATCAATACACGCAATGTGCAAGATTTGGCACAAAGCTATGAAAACTATTAATCACACCAAGGGGAACATAAAAAGGCCATTGAGGGCATTTGTGTATGTGTGATCCAAATCAAAGAAAGCAGATTTATAGTATTTAATGCACTTTTTTTTCTGATGTCAAAAGTCAGGTGAGTGAGGAAACAAACACTGTGTTATGACACGCAAACACCACAGGAGACAAGGACAGATGACAAACCAATATCAGACAGGAACATCGTTTAGAAGGTTGGAAAACAGTACATCAAGCGTGACAGGAGTCTGCAGACTGTCTGCCTCCCTCTGACATGTCTCACAGTATATCAGTCTTATGAGTCTGTTTGCCACGTTGTGGATGCAGATGTATAGGAATGAGGCGGTAGTACCATAGTGTGATGAGGGCGTATGGGGGGGTTCTGTGCATATGTGTGACTGTAGGGTGTTCTGGATAATCCAGCAGGTGTGACTTTACAGTGCCATAAAGATTCCCTCCAACGATAAAAACCTGTGCACAGGGGCCACGGGCAGCAGAAACGCATTAAGGAAATATTTCAACATTTTGGGAAACATGCTTAATTACCTTTTCCCATCAATATCAATCAATGGAGGGCAGCGACGAGAAAGTACCCCATGTTTATGACATCATCGGATAACTCAAGACAGTTGTTTGATTGCAGAGTTGGTCCTGTGAGTGTTAAAAACAATGTCCATAGTCTATACAGTATTACTGTGTCCATTAAGTCTGCATTAAATGACCTTGAACACAGACTTTGGCTGATGTGACGCATCTACATCAATATTTTTACCGAAGCATTCAGAAAAATCCACTTCATAATTACTCCATTGGCTGGAGTTGATTTTTAACATGACCCTGATTATGAGAGAAGCAATTCAATAATTGGTAATTATGGTAACTCCCATATGACCAGACTAAGCAAACAAAGTGTATTTTTCCCAAAATGGGACATTTCTATAAAACAGGCACTCCATCACACATTCTCACAGTCCCCTTGGTCAGGGAACATTCCTGAAAGAGAAACCTGACCAAGTCATTTTGTTTGTTTTTGATGTCCTGTTAAATGAAGCTAGTTTTGGATAAACTGCTGTTTTTATATGAGCCCATGAGCCTTTTCAATTCCGGCTCGAACAACCGAGCCACCTCATACCTTGTAAACGGTGTGCCCGTCTCTCTCTCGGTGGTGTGATGTCATCGCTGGACAGCCCCGGGTGAGAGACAGGAATGTTACAGCCTGTTGACTGAGGCAAAGGATTGTAGGCCGGGTGCTGTGTATGTGTGTTTTTTAACGTGTGGAATGAGGAGACTATGGAAGAGAGACCGTGCACATGTTTGTGCATGTGCACGCCTATGTGCATGTATGGGGGCTTTGCTGCAACACTGCAGTGTGAAGACTTGTCTCAGTCCAGACCAGCTGTGAGCGGGGGAGTGTGTGTACCAGCCTGTACATTCACAGTAAACTCACAAAGCTAAATAAGCCCACTACTCACTTGGAGGCACAGATACATGTACAGTAGGATGAATACATGATTGTAGCCAGAGGGTTTTGACAGACTCCCTGGGTAGACTGAGTGGAGACTGTGGTGTTCGGGGTCATAGTGACCGGTCACGGTGGTTGGGCCTGAACCATGGGAGCCTCCAGTGAGGGATACATTACACATTTAGTTACACTAGCCCAAAATATATATATGTGTATGATTTTGTGTTGTCCTTAACCCAAATGATGTAGTAGATACAAATACTGTACATGTGACAGACGGACGATTATTTTGAGATAAAGTAAAGGTTGTGGGATTGTGACCTCATTGGAACGCCTCGCTTCTTAAACTCCACAGTGTGCATTTGTTTCATGGGGTGGAGGTCTGTGAGCGAGGGAGGGGGTGGTACCAGTCTTGGGAGCCCCACACTCTTGTTTTCTTTAAAAAACTGAATAACAAACCTCAGACCTTGTTGGTGGTGAGAGGGGCATTTTTGAAGTGCCACAGGGGACCCTTAAACCCTGTGATTTATTGCTAGACCCATGGTAAGGGGCAAGGAGCGAGAAGTACCCACCCTGAGTGTAGCAGGTGTGAGCTGAAGACTGCGACAGCATGGTCATCATAACCTATGACGAAGAGGGCAGGACTGAACTACATTTAAAGGCAACTGCAGACCGACAGTGAACCTGTTAGCGAGCCAGCGATGTAGCCAAATACGGATCATACTGCATATTGTGCTGCCTGGCTATCCTGTTTTGTAGATATTTTGAATAAATATCCAATTGTAGAGAGAAAACAACCGTTATTTTAATGTTTTTTTTTACCATTACAAATATTTCCCTGCAGTTACATTACGTCAACTCATTGTTAATAGAAATGTAGAAATAAGCAATCTTGTGGAAATGATCTCACACTTGCTGGCATATTTTTTTAAACAAATTTTGAGAAAATAGGATATTTAGGAGTGGACTAGAAAGGTGCACTCAGTGAAGTGAAGATTTCCACCAGGTGTGTCTGCAATGACTGCTGCTGTATCTTTGTTCTCAAAGCAGCTGCATGAGCATGTTTTAACCATGCTCATGTTTTCGAATAAGCAGGGTGAGGAATTGAAATTAATTCATAACAAAATGTTGAGCTGGTGGTGGTGAAAGCATGATTTGTTATAGTAGAGATATTCTCTTGACGTAGTTTGACGGAGTTTCTCGGTTTACTGCCCTCCATTGTTCACGTGTGGGGTTAGTTCAGCGGGACCTTTAGGGTCAGCGGAGGAAGGTCAAGGTTCACTGCTCTGGGCAGTGGGGCAAAAGTTCAAAATAGTAAAAGTCTTAAAAGAAAGAAGCTGACTATGCACTCTTTGAAAAGCATTGTAGGTATAACCGTGATTTTCTTGTTGTCTGCTAAAAGAATCCCCCGGCAGCTGGATGACCGTGGGTGACATCATGCAGAGGTAAATATTTACCCAGTGTGAGATCAGAATCTGGCAAGAGGGACACAAATATTTTCTATTACATTAAGGTTTCACATTTTAAATTGAAGGAAAGAAAAGAAAGCACCGGTTTAATTGCCAAAAAAAGGGTACCGGTAGGTAGTATAAAGCATGTCCCTCGCATGTTGCTGACACAGGTCGTTTAATAGATCACTAGTATTTTTAGGTTCTTTCTGGCAGGTCTAAATTCCACAGCTCTCTGTCCCTACGGACGAGGTGACACAGACACTTTTTAGATGTTTACTCCTGTTTGCACTGCAAATTCCAAGATTGCCTCATGGTTGAAGAGAGGGGCAAGGAATGTGGCCGCCTTACAAACTCGGATGCCATAAACCCATCTGAATAAGTGACAGGGACTATGGGATGGCAACTCTTAAACTGCTAAATACAGATTCTAAACAGTCAGTTACTGAGGTGATGGGCTGCTTGTCTCTTGCTTTATGACTGTAAAATGTAAAACACACAGCAGTGCAAATGTTACAGAAGATGCATCGACAGTTGCCACGATGCCCTGGAGCAGAGGCGGTGAGATGCTGTACGCCTTTGGACGCCGTGTCTCGACGCACAAGCGCGCACAGTTTGAGGAGTGGAGGTCACAGAAAATGATCTGTGAAAGTTGGAGACTAAAGAGCCAGAGATAGACAGTGATGAATGACAGAGTGGACGCAGATTGCTCTGTAAGTTACGAATACATCTGATAAGCACATTTCCACACACAGACTCTCATACTGCATCACCCGTCTAAATGCCGCTCTGTCTGCCATCTACTTGTTCTGACTATTAATAAGCAGTATTTATAGTATACGACCAAATGAGTGTTTTCGTTCTCCACGGGAACCGTAGGGCAAAAAACACAAATACCTAGTGTGACTCTCATCGAGGGGCTCTGGACAATGTCGTGCATAATACGCATCATAAACTTTCTCAGGGTACAAGAGCAGGCGTGCCAGCTGGTGGGAAAACAAAGACAGTCGTATATACTGCGTGCAATACTGTGTTTGGGTAAGTGCACACAAAATATGCGGGCGATTGTTTATGTGTGTTTGTAGATGGACTCTGGGTTACTTGTGCCCGCTGTATGTTAGGAAAAATGTAGATATTTTATTCTCATATAGCAGTAATGAGCATCGTATCAATTTCCGCCTGCTTCTCATGAGTGGCACTGCAACTTTACAACTTTATATCTTTATGTATTTTAAAGCTGATAGTTTTGTGTGTTATAATTTATGTTGTATACTACATGAAATATACAAAACATTCTGTATAATTGAATTTGAATTGTCCTGATTTAAGAGCTTTATTCCTAAACCAAAGCCAGCCATTGTTTTCCCCAATGTAACAAGAAATAACTTAACTGAACGGTATAACCTTTCATGATATGGTAAGTTAAATATATTAAAGGTCTAATGTGTAAGATTTGTCGCCATCTAACGGCAAGGTTGCAACCAACTGAAACTGTGTCCGTGTGCCAAGCGTGTAAGAGAACTACAGTGGCTGACGCGAAAACACGAAAAACACGAATGGTCCTATCAAAAGCCAGTGTTTGGTTTGTCCTTTCTGGGCTGCTGTAGAAACATGGCGGCCGGCTCCCTGAAGAGGACCCGCTCCTTATGTATAAATGTCTCAGTCTAAGGTAAAGAAAACACAACGACTCTTGTTTTCAGGTGATTATACTTTAAAACATACTTACGAATATTATATTACATTTCTGGCAATAGATTCCCCTAAATGCTACACACTGTACCTTTAAAACTGAATGAACACATTTTTGATCACTTGACGGCATTGATATAAAGTCGTTAAGGCAAATGTGGTTGCAAACAGTTGCACATGGAGCAGACACGGAGTACCATTCACTTTCATTTAAAGTTGTGTGGTAAGTCCAATATCTTTTAGCTGTTTTTTGTCTCCACCAACTCCTGAGGAAGATATCTGGCTTTTTAGCCGTTAAATGCTCCACTATGTTCACCAGTTCGTTGCCAACTTTGTCTGGCTGCTGTTCGGTGCTGGACAGGTTGGGTACAGTGGGTTTATCAGAGCTTTTGTTTCTGAAAACAGCAGCTGGAAATGACGCTAATTGAGAAATGAGAGCTGTGAGACTCAGCCAAAACTGTAAAGTTGCAGTGAAATTAAAAGCAATGCCCTGAAAGATGCAGATATGCTCCGTAGTGCTGAAGGGAACTGCTGAGTCAGGTGATAATTCTCTGTAAGTTTGTCACAAAGCGACGCCTTTCAACGTTACGCATCGTGATTCCTCCTGTTGTTAATGCAATGATGTTGATTAGTGCAGCTTTAAGTTAACTTCAAGTCGTGGACCTCGTTTCAGCACAAGAACAGATTGAATGCTGAGCTGAGACGAGTCAAAGTAGAGTGTTTTACAGTATACTAGAGTCAGCGCACAGGGTCTACTTTCACATGCAGCAGCATACAGTACAACAGGTGCAGGCCGGATGGCGAGAGGCAGTTGTGAGGCCCATTGAGGCTTCATTAATGGAACAGGAAGAGAATTGAAGCACAAGGGCAAACACACACAGCTCATTACCCCCTGGTTATCGTGTACCTTTCACACCGCAACTCTAAGTGTGTGCATGTGTGTGCATGTGTGTGTGTATGTGGTGCATTAATTGCATTTATATGAGTTCTGTGTTTGAGTGGGCGGGCGGGGAACAATTACAAGCTATCAAGGGATGAAAACTTCATTATAGTATTTCATCTTTAGGGTTACATTAGATAGACAAACATTATAGCAATGAAGCGAACAGAAAGATAGGTGGCCTTTGAAACCTTTAGATCTTTTTTCCACCCAGGGCAATACAACAAAAGGAATAATGTTTAATGCTATATCCTAACTCAACATAGAGACAGACATTTTAAGACCACCGAGAACATCATCGCATCATCACAGAAGACTGACAGTCCTCAGCTACGGAGTCCCTCCGAGAGCAGTAAGCTGACTAAGCTGACACTTGGCTGTCGGGGGTGCAACAGGACATTCACCCTTTTACACCACTGTGTCACTTTGGAACCGCATGCACCCACTATCCCTCACACACGCACACACACACACACACACACACACACACACACGCACACACACACACACACACACACACACACACACACACACACACACACACACACACACACACACACACACACACACAAAGCCACCCTTAACCAGGACACACTGCTGGCCTCTGTTCTGTATCTAAAATCACGTGAGCAGGGAACAGAGCGATTGACGTAAAGGAAATAAAAGAGAAAACACACAGTCATGGCTGAGGTGCAGTACACAGGGTCGCGCTGTATGTACACGCCGTTTAATAGTTAGTGGCTGGACACGTCAGAGTTACTAAGCTGTTGTAGACAGGTGTCAAACCTGCCTTGGAAAGTGTCTGTCGTCACCGACCAACAAAGACCCTCTGAGAAAGAAAGAGTATTTTTAGTCCATGGCTGAGACTGAATTCACGTTTTCTAAGTGCTCATCGGACAGCTTTTCACCACGTTTCATGCTGACTGAATCTGTCACGCTGTTCAAACATCGAGCTTTCACTGATGGAGGATCATCCTCATATGACAAAAAAGTTGGAACTTTGTAATGAAAAATAAAATATGCTATTTTTAGTCACAGCCCTACATTCACATTTTACTCAAGTAATATCACAGAAGCTTAAAAGTAACACTCTTGATGCATTAACATAATCGATACACTAATTCTGTATCTCTGTGAATCTAAGGATTAATTACAGCAATACATTCGGTTTTACTTGTTTAGCTCATATTTTGAATAGTTAATCCTAGTCTTGGAACCACGGCTGTAAGAAAAAGGGAATTATGTAACATAATGAAGTTGAGTATAAGTAAGGAGTCTCACAAAACTGAAATGTTTAAATACAACTCTCTGTCATTACCTGGAAGATAAATATATTTGGTCACGTCTCACCGCTGAATATATACAATATATATATACCTATTTCTAATTGTTCAGTGACTTTAATGTCTGGTAATGTGTGTGTGTGTGTGTGTGTGTTGCTTTACAGTTGTTCCCCAGGTGTGTGCCAGGACAGGTGATCTTTAACAACCAGCTCCGGTGTGTCTGGGCTCAATAATGAAATACTTTTTACGGCATTCACTGGGCCCGTGGATCACAACATTAATGAATGAATTTGGGAGGTTATATATTTACTCTCAGTCCAGTCTCCATCCCTCCCTTCCTCTCTCTTTCCCTCTCTCTCTCCCACCCACCCGAGTGGCTCCACCCTCCAGCAGATATAAGTTGTGTCCTCAAGGTGTGCGTCTGTTATGAGCACATATCCCAGGGTTCCCTCTGTGTGGTTGTCTGTCTTGCCTGCTATTCTGTCTGTTAGCCTGACTGCATTGATTATTTCCCCATAAACGGCCACTCACAAAGGTAAGCACTGTCCTATTCTCATTATATCCTGTGTTTCATATGATTTAAAGCTCTATTAGCATTGTATTTGTATGATTTAATGGAAGTATTTTCTTGTGAATCTGTATGATAGTTGTTTTATTGCCATTATTGAAGTGTTTTGTTCATTCTGTGAGTTCCAGTGTTCCACTAAATACTATGCATCCAATGCATCTTCTGATTAGTTAACTTAAAGTTTGTTTTCATAGAAATTGTAATTTGGCAGGAATGCATGGTGAAAATATTTGATTGGGTGAATAGTTTCCTTTTTTTCACTCTCTTTTAAAATGGGATGATTCATTTTTACACAACGTATCCAACATTAAAGCTTTAAACAGAAGCTAAATAAATAATAATAAATAATAGGTACACTTGATGTTCATGAATGTTTATCATTCTTATAGTTTTGTCCAACTTCATTTGCGTGTTTTTGTGTCAGAGTGACAGAAATGAAATGTCAGTGATAGGTGAATTGAAAGGCCTCATAAACAACACCTTTAGCCATGGAGTTAGCATCATTCCTGCAGAGAAGCAGGCAGAACATCGCCTAAGCTAGAGTGGTGTTTCCAAGGCTGCTGCATCCCTACTTTGTCTGCTTTTCCTGAAGCCAAACTGTCAGATGTGTGTGATGGGGCTAAGAGCAGCAGTTTGGTGAGAAGAGACTGCAGAGCAAACACCATCTTCGGCTCTGAGCAGCTCTGTCTCTCTGGCCTGATTACTCATCGGTTTGGTGCCTTGTCAGTCACAGCGACCATCATATGATTCGCCTGCTTAAGGATGAAATCTATTTATTTGAATCTATATATTCAGAAGTTTATGTTTTCACCAAGGCCTATCATCTATTTAGCATCAACACAGATCTGCCCTCAGAAAACTACCGTCATTTTTTCTTCTTCTCTTCTGTTCTTTGTGAGCATGAAGATTAGGTCTTTTTGTCTTGTTTGATTATCACTATGTAGTTTGGTCTTTGCTGTTGTTCAGGGACCTAAAATAAAATACACATTATATTGTGTGCAAATACAACTATTGCACAAGTTTCTAAAGGGTTTCACTGTTGCTCACCTAATCACGAATCCTTCATCTCTTATTGTTTCACGTGAAGTGTCTCTTTTTTTTCTCCCTCCTTTCTTTACTTAGTGATCTTTGCATTGCATCATAGTATAAAATCAGTGTACGGCTCCTGCGGTGACCTTAGTGTGTGAAAATGCTACAGAAGCTGGTCCTGTGCACAAGAAGTAACCTTTCAAACGGAGTGCGTGCTTGCACTTGTGTGTGTGTGTGTGTGTGTGCACATTGTACCCTCCTGTACACATTATTCAGCCAACTTCAGGAATGCACTGGACAAAAGGACCCAATGAAAAGCAAGAATAATGGTATGGTAAAGGAGAGGGACAGAGGTAAACACTTTGCTCATTTAGCTGCACAGCTGTGGCAGTGTGTGTGTGTGTGTGTGTGTGTGTGTGTGTGTGTGTGTGTGTGTGTGTGTGTGTGTGTGTGTGTGTGTGTGTGTGTGTGTGTGGAGTAGCTCTATTCCTCTGGTGTGTGTACGAGGTTTGTTTGAACGAGGACGTTCGCAGCGTGACTTGAAGAGGTGTTCATTTTATGAGGGGTGCTTTGTGATAAAAGCTGCGTTTTCGGGACCCGCGGAGCTGCAAATGTTTTTTCCCCTTTCACTGAGAAACCGCATCAAACCGTCAGTGCACTTACCAAGATTGAGTGCAAGGGCACTGCTGGCTTATGTATAAATTTGTAAATGGTTTGCGGTGCAGGGAGGAAGGCAGCGTGGTTTGCTCTGTGATTTAAACACTAGCTTTTGGTCAGGCTGCAGAAGGAGAAACTCGAAGACCTAAATTGGCTGAATAAATGAATAGTTTGAGGTGCTAAATGCTTCTGTAATTCTTCCTTTCAAAATGTATAAACATAAAGCACGAGCAAAGCAAAAACATGTCTGCTCATGTTAACAGTTAAACACCAAATGTATTGTTAAATCCTAACACATAATGTTTTCATTACTATTCGACCTCTCACATCTCATCGCCACTGGACTTTTCTGCACTGCCTGTCCCTGTTCTGTTCGCAATGTGGTTTACAGAGACACTCAGCTCTCCACCTAAGTCTGCAAGGTCACCGAGTGGCTTCAGGTCACTGAACCTGGATGTTTCCAAAGGGGGAAAAAAAAAGGCCCGACGACGGCAAACCGATAGAAATGAGGCAGAGGGTGAAGACGATGCAGAACAGGCATTGCTCTGTTCACACAGAGACACAGGAAGAAAGGGAGACGGCGAGAAGAGAGTTGTCTGTATCTCTGACAGAGGAGAGAGGATAGACAGATGTGTCTGGAGACGTGAGGATAGTAGACACAGAGCTGATATTTCCATCTCAGTCTAATGCATGAGAGGTGAGATTATAAGGTGCTTTTGAGGAAGAATGTTGGCCGCCCCCGTCCCACCAGCTGAGCTCTGTCACTGAATGCGTGTGGTTTTGTGCATGTGTGCGTGAGCGATATAAATCCAGCACACCAGAGACAGGTTTGTTTCCACAAGTGAGGAATCAGCCAGCAGCCGCTCTAAATCATTATCAGTATCTATTTTCTTGCTCCTGTCCAACATTTGTAGGTGTGTATGATGTCAACTTATAAAGATCTGTATAACTTTTACATTGATTACACTATGCTTCCGTGTTGCTATTTTTGGGTTTAACACACAGTGACAATAGGACTGCAGGCTATTTTCCCTGTTTCCCTAAAAACAACAACATCTCAGTCTACATTAAATCGTTCATTATTTTCTCCGAAATCAAACTTTGACTCTTGAACTTTGACTCTGCGTTACATTTACCTCAGGAATCAGAAGTCAGAGCTGGGACCGGCGTCACACCCGAGTCAGAAAACCTAATGGGGTTTGCTCGAGCCAGGTTAGCTTTTGTTCGCCATTGTTAGCAATACCAGTTGACTGCAACTCATTACGACGGTATTTTGCGCATACAAACAGCGTAGCAACATTTCCACGGATAGAAGTTGGAAAGTACTGTATTTATGACACATTTAACGAGACGCAAGTGTGACAGAAGTGCTAATAAACACAATTTTACCACAGCGTTTTTTTACTGTTGACCAGCTGTCTTGGATTTTTAAGTCTCGGTTGGTGGGATTCGTCCAACTTCAGGCTTCTGACTTCAGGTGGCGTTCCAGTTGAGATTTCCGACTGGGAACTCGGAATTTCCAAATTCCCAGTTTAAATGGAACGCAGCATTAAAAAGCTACACTTTGGAGCTTGGTATTACACAGACACAGTATAGTTTGCTTGCTGCTTTAAATTTGAACTGAGAAGTCGGAATTTCTGAGTTTCCAGTCATAAATGTCTGCTGGAATGCCGCCTAAAGTTGAATTTCTAAATCTGAAAGTCAGAGGAACCCCATCAACCCCAATCCTCAAAATCCCAAATGGCTGCTCCGCGCAAACCTCCCCCCCAAAAACTGTAGTAATATGCTGTTTATTAGCGCTTGTCATATTTGTCTCATTGAATTTGTCATACACACAGTTCTGTCCAACTTCTAGCTGTGGACATGTTGCATGTATGCATGTGTCAAATACCAGCGTAATGCTTCGTTATCAACTGGTTTTGCTAATAATCGATAAACCCCATTAGGATTCTCCGACTTGCTGTACTGCAACGCAGTCAACTCAAGTGTGACTTCAATCCCAGCTCTGACTTCTGAATAATGGAACACAGCATTATACCTCCATGTTATGATGGCATCCTTATTATTATGTTTAATGGTAGTGCTGACGCCACAAAAAACATTGATAAACAATAAATAACTTATTCCAAATCATTTAAACTTGCTTCAACCCCACATAGTTAAGATAGCTCTATTCTTTGGTACACATTTGCTCAGGGGGTTGCACAGCTGCTGCAGTTTTAATGAGATTCTGGAGCTCGCAGCTTGTTTAAACCATAGTAGCCGACACCTCAGCTTCCACTGGGCGAAGGTTGACTCAGCAATAACAACATCTTACAGACACACGATGCCCATGAGTCCTCTCACGTCGCACACCTGACGGACAATGTACTGTGTTTCGTTTATGTAAAATGTGAAAAAAGATGGACATCTGGAAGCAGTTGGGGGAAACAGAGGCGGACACATACACATATGTTACATACAATGTAGACTACTTTTGAGGTTTGCTTATTTTTGGGACTGTCTGGGCCAGGCAGGACATGCTGAGAGCTCAGCGGTGGATGACCAGCTACACATGATTTTGGCAGCAGATGTTGAAAAATTAAGAGTCCGCAGATATTTGTACCTCCTTGTCCCTCTGGGCTGTTGTCTCATAGTTAATGTGTCGGCTTAACTTTAAGTGACAGAACTTACTGAAGGTAATGGACGTGCCAAGTGTGAAAAAAAGTTTAGGATTATTATGCAGATTTCTTTTACTATTTCACTGGTTACTATTCATATAGTGACATACGAATATACTGTTACATGGATGTTCTATATCATAGCATTCATAGCCTGAGCACATTTGCTATATTATATGGGCTTTTTTAGTAGCATGGCTCTGAGGATGCAATATCAAACAGTTCACCACTTTTGTCCAGCCTGAAATATCTTGAAAAACGTTTGGATGTATTACAAAGGATTCATGATCCCCAGTGGATGAATCCTGGTGATTTAGGTGACTTTTCGTCTGGCACCACCATGAGGTTGACATTTAGGATGGAAATATCTCAACAACCTGAGGATGGATTGAATATTGTGCAAACATACAGACTCCCCTCTCACTTTTCTTTTGGCAGCATCATCAGGTCATCAGGTTTTTTGTCCAATACTTTGTTTTATGACTAAACATCAACAAAACTACTGACAATCCCATCAGCCTCAACTGCCCTTTGTGCTTAGTACTAATTAGCTAATGTTAGCACACGAACATGCTTCACTAATATGGTGAACACAGGAATAATTATACCTGCTGAGCATCAGCATATCACCGTAACATTGTCATCGTGAGCATGCGGACATGCCTGGTGTGCATGTGCCTTCTCCGGTATGGAGAGTGTGAACTGATTAGTGTGAAGTGAATGACATGTGGGTGACATCTGAAAGGTGTAGAACATGGTTGCTGCTCCTGTTTAGTCACTGTTACAAATGACTGCTTGTCAGAGAGTCATCATTGAGGGAGGCAGATTGTTTTACACCAACGTGTGAAAAAATTCAACTGTAAATCTCACAAATGAGAGAAACAGCTCACAACACATTGCTCACGCCATCATGACTTCGCACACATTCATAAGTGACTTCATGTCTGACGTCTGGACAGAGGACAGTATAGCGTTTTAGAGTAAAGTTAATTGGCATAACAGACTTCTTTTTTAAATGTGCTGGTAAGTGTTTGTGTCAGAGTCCGACTGTATGAACAAGTCTCTCTGCAGGCAACACGTATGTAGATTAATGTGATGGAGAAAAGCACAGCAGGTAAAGACAGAGGGTGTTTCCATTACTCTGCTGTCACCAGGACTACGTCATGGTGTTGCTCTATGACCCTGAACAGACCCTCGTTGTACGGCACCTCTGATCTGTGGTCGCAAGTTTTGTCAGAATATTTCCAACCCTTTAAAAACACCCATGCACACACACACACACATACATATACACACACACACACACACACACACACTCACACACACTACACACCCATGCACACACACACACACACACATACCGACACTGTGCTGGGAAGTTCCTAAAAGGCAGTAAAACTGTCCTACATATTTTTTATGTAGATACAAATAAATGGTCATATCAGGAGAAATATGTACATCATAATATACATTATATACTGCACTGCTATCCCTGACCCTGTCTTCTCTTTAGTAAACTTAAAACAAAAAAAAGCATATTTATATTAACTGTTTGACATTTTTATATAGTTTACAATTTCTGGAAATTATGTTAATTTGTTTAATGCAAGTCAGAGAAAACTTGATCAACACTCAGTTTCTCATCTAATTTCTCCAAACAGAAAATCCAGTGAAGAATGTTTTTGTAAAGTGATCTTTTATGAAAATGTGGCAAAAGTGCACTTACGGCTGTCTTTATCTCTGTGCCATCATAATTAATCACATTTAAATGACAAAATAAAAAAAAGCTTTAAACATTATAAAAAATTATAATGTTAAAAGCTTTTTTTTTAATGCCTTATGATATTTTCCCTGCTACAATGTGTCCAGAACAGCAATCATTTTATATATCCAAAAAACGAATTTATAATTATATATATATATATATATTTTCAAAACACGTTATTTTCATCCTCTCATGAAAAGATGCTGTATACATTTGGTGTCATTAAAATCATTCTATTGTATGTTTGGACTTTGTCTGGCATACCAATCGATAGATGGTGAAAAATACTTTTTTTTGTTGGCAAAAGTGTGTCTGAACATCTTAACCTGACAAATGTCTGAGGATCAGTGCACTTTTTTTTTTCCTAGATGCTCAAGTTGTCACATCTTAAGGTCAGAGATCAACTCTTTTCTTGTCCATTTCCTTTACTTCTGTGTATTCTCTTTCGACCTCACCTTACGATACTGGGAACAGACCACAGCTAGGCCCCGGGTACTTTTGGGGAAAAACTCAGCAGCATTCCTCCGGACTCTTTGGCATGTCTGGCTTCTGTCGCCGTGGAAACTAGGTGGGCTTCTTTCAAAGGACAGCTCTCATAGGGGGAGAGACAGTGGCACGGCTATGTCAAAATCACCATTCGACTGAGAAAAGGTCAGAGGGCAGAAAAGATCCAAAGAGCCAGTGATGGAGTGGACACTAAGGATGGGGCTTAGGATGTGAATTAGAAATAATAAAAAGAGTGTGGCAGGAGATAAGTGAACTGAAACTGGGATGGAAATGGCACTTGTAAAGAATGACTGAATAAAACAAGTCGACACTCAGAGGAGCAGTTAATGGTGAGTTATTCATCTGCTTTGGAGCAAGAAAATCCCTTTGCCTTGCTCCGTTACCGACCATTTAAATCAGAGAGCTTTGGGGTTAAATAATGGCTGTAAGACATAAATATACGGTTTGAACTGCACTGCTGGAGCGCAACTCTGTTTGTTAAAAAATGTACTTGTTGGACCAGACATCTGACAGGCACCTGCAGATGGCTGGAGATATTTCTCACTAAATCATCTGTGCGTCTTCGTGTGACATCTGTATGTGAATGGAATCAGCTGACAGGAAGTGAGTATGGACCAAACTGTTGCCTCGTTATGCAATGCCGTAGAAACAACCCGGTCTCACTCCCAACTCATCAAATACCGATGGTTGATCAGTGCCACTACGAGTCTGATGCCAACGTACTGCAACTAACTCCATTGTAAACCCACCCGAATCCTCATTAGACGGTCAGAGCAACTGATGTAGTATAAAGAGCAATATAGTCCACATGTCAGGCAATAAATGAATGTTCATACAAGTGTTCTCATTATAATGTCACCACACAGCTCAGACAGTGGGACTGATTTATTATGGGACTGGTATGTAAGCATCTTCAGCCAGTTGACCCTATGGGCATCACATTTTCACATCACGTCACGTTTGCATACAGGGAAAGTTTCAGCTCATAATATGGACATCAGGACAAATAAAAAAAAATATTTGATGTGACATTAACTGTTGCGCCCTCTTGTGGACAACTATAGTAAATGCAGTTTATCCCCACCTCCTTTTGTATCATATTGCATTTAAGTAGATTGGGCATTATTTGTTGCAGAACACCATATCAAAAGTCTTAAGCTTGTATCACTGCCTTCATACAGTCACTTCACATTTTTTCCTGCAACATTTGGGAGTTAAAGGACATTCTCCACACACATCGCTGCAGGAGAAGGGCACAGAACATCATCAGGGACCGACACCAAGCTCACTCTCTGATCAGGTGGAAGTACTCAGGACACAACCTGAGGCACCACAGGCCAGAGAGCATCTCCACTCACAGAGCACGCTTCCATAACAGCTTCTTCTCAGCCACAGTGAGATTACTATAGTACAGGACGTTAAAGAGGGAATTAAATACCACACATACTGGACACTTGGCACATACCCTGGCACTAAATGGACTGAGCTACACTGTGCAATCTTTTTCAATTTTTCAGCTTGTAGTGAAATAACTACATTTTTTACTTTGGACTTCTGTATATAGTGTGCACACTTTTTTACACTTGATATTTACCATGTCTATGCAGGGTGTATGTATATATTTATTGTGAAATAAATGCTGCTATTTTAATTTATATTGTTGCCTATGTGCCTTTTATTACCTCTGTGCCTTTTTCTTGTTTTCCTTTTAAACTGACTCAGGGAGCATTGCTCAAATAATTATAATTTTCTTTTTATTAAGGTGAAAATGTGCTTTTCCTTATTAGAAATATACAGGAATGTCTGCATCATTTTGTCCAAAATATATTAGATAGAAACGGTTTGAGCCCTGCCAGTTGTGATTTGCTTTTGTTGCTGTTGTTGTTGTTGATATTTTGTTAGGCACTTACTTGACACCTCTCTTTATATATCTTTAGAAAGGTATTGAAATAAATAATAACAAAGTCATGGCCGACCAATAAATGTCATTTAGGCTTTAAAACCCTGACAGTTTTGTTTCATAGGAAGATCAATAGTTTCCAGTGGGTGATACTGTTTTTGGTGGTTTTATAGAATAAAAGCATAAATATTCAAATGGTAGAAATGGCAACTTTGGCTAATTACAAATGGCCCACACTTAACCAGCCCATTTATTACTAAATCAAGCAGACAAAAACTTTCTCTTTCTTGTCTGCCTATGCCATTATTACATAGGTGATACTATAAAAAAACATTTTTAAACACAAGTGCACCTGACTGAAAACACCAACGAGACCATTGTGTAGCTCAAATGTATATCCAGCAGAGGGAGACAGAGCGTGACCTCCCACAGCTGCATTTTGCTAATGAGATTGTCCACTTGTCTCATAAACTTGAAGGTTCATCATATCTCATGAAATGCTAAACTGCTACCATACCAATATTTGATCTACTTACTAATGTACAGGATTTAAAAACAGATCTGGTCATATCTGGTCCTCTCTACCTTCCATACAGGCCTTGGCCATGCTTCCCCTTCCTGTCCCCCTGTTCCTGACCCTGTTACAGCTTGCAGTACTCACTTATGTGAGTGCTGCGGCATACTACGGACACAAGCAACACCCTCAGCAATACCAGCCGACACAGCACCACCAACACATGGGCAATGAAGGCTTTCCCCAACAACAGTACCTTGGCAAAGAGGTACCCTACATGCAGTATCCCCACTACAGGAAGGAGCTACCCCAGATGCCTATGCACAAGGGCAAAGAAAACCCTCGTAAAGGAGGCGGCTATAATGGTGGCCAAGACAAAGGTGAGAAAGTCAACATTTTCAACAATCAGTAATCAACAATCTTTCGTGAACATATATTGACATCTTGAACACAAGGGCTCAATGATTTAATTTAAATTTTAAATGGCATATAGTATGTTATTTTTCTTCAAGAACCAAAGAAGGAATATTAAAGGGAAGTACCCAACTAAGTATCGTTTACATGTGCGTGTGTGCTCGATTGATAATCAAAATGTTGGCTGTGTATTTTTAAACTCAGAGTTTCTGGCTGAATATCTATCTCTTTCCTCACAGGTCAGACAATCCCGAGTGGGGCTGAGGGAATTCCCCAAGGAGAACAAGGCCCAGCTGGGCCACCAGGACCAGAGGGACCTGCAGGACCTCCTGGACCCCCAGGGAATGGGCAGCCTGGACCTGCGGGACGACCCGGATCTCTTGGTCCACCAGGAGGGCCCGGAGTGGGAAAACCAGGTTTGCCAGGACTGCCAGGGAAGCCAGGAGGAAATGGTGAGGCTGGACCACAAGGAGAAATGGGCCCTGGGGCTGAAGAAGGGCCAGCTGGGCAGCCAGGGCCTCAGGGTCCCCCAGGACCACCTGGGCTGCCAGGAATAGGTAAACCAGGGTTACAGGGATTACCAGGTCAACCAGGGTCCAAAGGAGAGCCAGGTCACAAAGGTCTGCCAGGACTACCGGGATTACCTGGACCCAAAGGCGATAAAGGAATGGGGATGCCAGGACAACCTGGTCACAAAGGGCTCCCAGGATCCCCAGGACCTGCTGGCCCACGAGGGCTTCCTGGTTTTGGAAAACCTGGCTTGAATGGGGCACCAGGGCCACAAGGACCACCAGGACAGAAAGGACATCCTGGAGAGCTAGGACCAGCTGGGCCATCTGGTGAAGGAGGACAGCCTGGCCCACCAGGTATACCTGGTCAAGGAAAGCCAGGTCAAAATGGCCTGCCAGGACAGCCAGGCATGCCAGGTGGGAAAGGTCATCCAGGACCACCAGGTTTGCCAGGAAAGCCAGGGCTTCCTGGATTTGGTAAACCAGGACTTCCAGGACCAAAGGGTGATAAAGGTATGGGTGGGTCACCTGGACTTCCTGGACCAAAAGGAGATAAGGGCCACGGAGGACTGCCTGGTATGCTTGGACGCCCTGGACCAAATGGTCCACCAGGTCCCCCAGGCCCTATGGGAACCCCAGGAGGTTTAGGCACACCTGGTCCTAAAGGAGACTGTGGAGAAGGAGGACCTAAAGGGCTAGATGGAGCCCATGGTGACCCTGGTGCCTCTGGGATACCTGGTAACAATGGTCTGCCTGGAGAGCCTGGAGAGCCAGGACCAAGAGGTCCACCAGGACCGAGTGGTGGAAAAGGAGACGGTGGACATAAAGGTCTACCAGGTAACCCTGGTTCACCAGGACTTCCCGGGCCAAAAGGACAAGGTGGATTACCTGGTGAGGTCGGTCCTCAAGGTCCTAAAGGAATCCCTGGAATGGATGGCACAGCTGGACCATTTGGGCCTCCTGGTTTTCCTGGGCCAAAAGGAGATAACGGTCTACCAGGTCAACCAGGCATTGCAGGTGAGGGGAATCCAGGGCTTACTGGACCCATAGGACCCCCAGGGAAAGGGGGCTCACCAGGAACCCCTGGACAACCAGGTGGGCCTGGCCTTCCTGGACCACCAGGCCCACCTGGACCGTCTGGTCTGTCTCCCGAGATGGCAGGAGTGCTCTCTGAGATGGGCCCTGAACTAGATGGTGTTAAGGCTGGTGGCTATGTTAAGAAGGGCAAGTATGGAGGCAATGGGGCTGAAGTAATGGGTGCCAGTGGATTGGAAATGCCAGCATTCACAGCAGTAATAACAACTCCCTTTCCACCTGTGGGCACTCCAGTCATCTTTGACAAGCTCTTGTACAATGGTCGGCAAAACTACAACCCTGAGACAGGAATCTTCACCTGTGACATGCCTGGCATTTATTATTTTGCCTACCACGTTCATTGCAAAGGAGCTAATGTGTGGGTGGCTTTGATGAGGAACAATGAGCCAGTGATGTATACATATGATGAATACAAAAAGGGATTCCTCGATCAAGCATCAGGGAGTGCAGTACTACCACTTCAACCTGGGGACACTGTGTATATTCAACTGCCCTCAGATCAGGCCTCAGGACTGTATGCTGGGCAGTATGTGCACTCCTCCTTTTCTGGGTATTTGTTATATCCGATGTAAAACCACAAACTGCAGGGGGAGAGAGGCTTCAGTTAGAACAAAGTGGGAGCATATTTTTGTATAATATAAAACATGATCAGAAATCAACTTAGACTGAGCAGTCTTTGTAATGTAAAGTCAACAAATTATTGATCTTGTCAGCTGTGATGAGAGGTGAGGGAAAACCCGAAGTATGTTGGGCTGTATGTACAGCAGCTTTTATAATGTATAGCCTTATAGTTGCTGCTAGTTGCTGATTGGGAGAGCTTTGGCGATGTAAAAGCTTGTATAAAAAAAGCATTGAAAGAACACCTCAAAGGTGGCCTCAGATGTATTTTCATGCCAAAAACCTAAAAGAGGGCAATTTATACAAACATATAAAGAAAAACATGTGAAGTGTATGCCAAAGAAGATGAAACCAACTGTACAATTTGTCCCTGCACCTCCTCAAAACTGGCAGCTACCCCATGCAGCAAAGAATGTGAAATACAGTAGATAATCATGAAGGCATATTCATATGCATGCATGCGCTTGTATGAATACAGTTTCTGTTCCTCGGTTGATAGTGGCAAGCATGCAAAATGACCTCTTAAGAATGGCAATGCATTGGAAGCTATTTATTACAACGGTTTGTACATGTCTAGAAGTTAACACATTCCTGGTTGTGTAACCTGCAATTACTAAATCTCTCAAGCTCCTACGCTGATAACCAAAAAATTTAAAAATTTGCAAAATACAGTGTGGGAGCAACCTAAATGACTTTACAAGGCCTTATGTATACAAGGGTCAACTGTTATTGGTGGTGTACTATTATAGGGCAATTAATGTGCTCACTTGTAAGAGCACAAAAGATTAGAGGGTCTGAATTAAATAATAACACGCATGATATTTGTTGCTCACTGACAATTGCTCCCATGAGTGAGATTCAAAGAGTAAGAATGTAATATTAATTGTATGTTTTAATGTTTGCTTATAGGTTTATCGGAGTGCAGAGGTCAAACAAACACACCATACTGCCCTGAAGTATGAAAACTACACCATACACATGAAAGTCCACATTAAACAGCATCTCTGAGTCACCAACTAAACCATAGCGTTAGCATAAGTGACACGTAGTGAATATCATAAAGCACAGCCTCTGCCTGTGAATTTATACAGTTGTAACTACAATATAATACTCAACAGGGATTAAGCAGTGTTTTTGTCAAATAATCGAATGACTGAAAGAATATAATAACTCTGCATTTAGCTTCATTTCAAAACAAAAAAGTGTTTTAGACACAAATTCAAATTAAATGTATTCTTACTTACTCTTCCTAATCTAAAACTCAACCGATTATATTCTGTAACTGTTTTGTAGGCTTAATACATTTTTTGTTGTAATGGCAGTATAATTATTCATAAGAGGGTGTCTTATTTGGAAAACAAATTGCGAATGGCGACTGGTCATTCAGTCCCCCTGGTGTGATTTGTTTTGAAGCGAGAAAACCAAATTAAGTTCCACAGCATCCTTGGTGAGCTCCATTTATTATGTTTTGCAAGTATTGAATGTCGTTGCAATTCATAATCACAGTAATGTCAATAATTTATTATTTTATGTGCTGATGGCTGATCACCTACATGCAATGACAAGGACATAAAGCATGACGACCTTTAAATAAATGTATATTTCTCGTTTTAACTATGGTGCTAATATTGTCGTTGTAACCAAAGATTTTATGTCTTGGTGTTTCACGTTTGTTATTATTGTTCATGTTGTTTTTTCTAAATAAAAATTGTTTAATTAAAAAACACATACATATATTGTTGACATCTATATTTCTAAGCTCATGAAGAAAAAAAAAAGAATTTGACTGAAGCTGATACATCAACTAAAAACGGTGGGGTTGAAACCGCATTGGGGCATCATTCATGAGAAATTAAAGACCAAATACTAAAAAATATCATATCTGTCCTGGTTGACGCTTTAAGTCAGATCTCCTTCTGTTAAAGTTACCTGGTTGGAGACTCCTGGCTCCCAAGCAATGTCATGTGTGGCTCATGAATGGGTTTAATACATGCTGTTCACGTGTGTCTTTAGTCTATTGGCTATTGCATGCTGTGTAGACTATTTACATATTTGTACCCATATCTACATTTTATGTTCTGTTGTTGATATTGTTGTGTCCAGTGGGATTTTTCTGGTTAATAACACAAACACACTGACTGACACATCTTTCATAGTTGTCTTTTGTGGATGGCTGTTCATCTGTCCAAAGTGAATACATTTTTTTAAATGGTATGTTTTGTTGAGTTTTTATTACTTATTATTTATTATAGCTTGTATCTACAATTAATTTTGAGCATTTTGTTTTGCAAGCAAAAACTGAAGCTTCCCTGACTGACCCCCATTGGTCTGTTGCATTCCGCGGTAAAGACTAAAACTAATACTGAAACTAATAAAAACTTAACTCAAACTAAGCATTTTCAAAAAATAAAAAATAAACTAAACTAGCAAACCCGCTAAAAAACGAAATAAAAATAAAAACTAGTGAAAAATGCAAAACTATAATAACCTTGGTTTAGCTCAAAGTAAATGATGCACGGAGTGCAATTGTAAGTACAGGTGGTTACAGAATGTGTAGTTGTTAACGATTGTTACCTGCTTAAATTTAGGTTTACTTGAGGCAAATGAAAGGGAATATTGTAGTGGGCTATGTTAACAGTGTAAAGCAAAACTACAGAGCAAAATCACACTCTTTCTGATTTAACCAATCTATGAACTGTCTGAAACAATGGATATCCGCCGTCCCAAATGGGCCCCAAAAAAAATTGCGCGCTAATATGTCATCCCCTTGGGGCTAAGCCCCTCCCCCCTTCTTTGTATCCTAGAAACGCCACTGCCACCAACTAACGGTTCACTTCGACAAGACAAGATGACAAGGTGAGTTAGATTTTGGGGGGGAAAATAATCGGGGTTTGTGTTGACCAGAGGTCCCCAACCTTTTTTGCGCCACGGACCGGTTTCATGTAAGACAATATTTTCACGGTGTGGCGGATAAACACAACGAAATAAAGTGATATGACCGGCATGAAAACAAAAATGAAATGCATACAAAATACAACTCACAATAACGCTGAATCAGTGGGAGCCCTGAGCTTGTTTCTATGCAACGAGACGGGTCCGTGTGATGGGCGGAAATGGGCGGTCGTATTTCCGTTTTTGGTTCTGAATTAAAAAAACGGAAAAACCACAGAACCAAAGTCGAATAACGAGCCGTATTTCGTTTTTGCAAATCCCTTTTTTGTTTTTTCTTTTAAAACGAGACGCAGAGCACAACAGGTAACCCGGAAACAAGAATATTTAAAAATAAATAAATCTCGGCCGATGAGAGTGTGTTAGCATCAGTAGTTGACTACATGCTGTTTAATATTCATTCATCAATGTACACAGCAATAATCAACTTTTCGATTAATCGGTGCATTTCTTGATGCAATACAGTTCGTAATATAGTTTAATCAAAGTCATTTTTGTGTTCACAGAAATGTTGCTGTTGGCACTGATATTTGTTTGTCCACTGCATTGTGCTGTTGATTTAGTGAACGCAGAGTATAGCCTGTAAATTTCCCCACTGCGGGACTAATAAAGGATTATTTTATCATATTTTAGGACACGCAAAGTGTTCACCTGTCTACCACTAGGTGGCAGTATAAGTGTATTTAAACCATAGATTTAGTCATATTTACCTGTGCCTTTGTTAATTATCTAGGTTATTGATACAGATTAAATTAATGTTGATTATTTCGTTGATATTTGATGTTTATGGTTAATTTGCATTAGTTGTATACATCATGTATTTACATGTTATATTTGTGTCACTTAAGAACTAAACATACCTACATGGAAGAGTGAGCATGTGTTGATCACGAGGCAATAAATAATGAACATTTAAAAAATAAAGATGTTTGGTTTATTCTTATTGAACATTAAGCCTAATTTAACTACCTCATTGATTTATTTGTCACACTTAAATCCTGAATTGAATGGTTAAACAGAAGAGGTCAAAGGGCCAAGATGAGAAGATATAATGCTGTGGTCCAAATAAAATGACTTCAGTTTTATTGCCATTGAGTTACAGAAAGTTTGACTCTAGAATATTTTCAATTTGTTTTCCTAATCTCACAAGACAAGAGCAAAAACCAGATGAATTGGTTCTTTCCTTCTTTGCTACCATGTTACCGGTCTCGTGACCCCTCAGATTGATCTCTGGAGCTGTGGGTGGATGCAGGCCGTCAGACTGGAACTACCAGCTCTTTAGCATGTTGGACACACCAGCATGGCACTGTCTCGTAAAATTAAGTTCCCATCCAATAACACTGGTCTGCAGAAGCCTGCTTTGGGAGGAGGGCTGTTTAAAACTGTTGAAAACTGCGACCGTAATATGAGAGAAAAAAACATGTCAAGCACAAGTCAAACACTCCCCTAAAAGCAGAAACCTTCAGAATTAGTGGTGTCATTGCATTGTGATTACATTCCTGTATTTGACTCCTGTGATTACATTCCTGTATTGCTGTATGCAAGTTTCCGTGGATCCTGGTTATACCTGGACCCTGGTCTTGCCTCCTGCCGTGGTTCTGTCATATGCATTGAATGTGTTATAACTCTGTTATGCTGTTCATTCTGTACACATGACATCTATTGCACTTCTGTCCATCCTGATAGAGGGGTCCCTCCTCTGTTGCTCTCCCACAGGTCTCTCCCTCTTTTCTCCCCGTTAAAGGGTTTTTGGGGAGTTTTTCCTGTTCCGATGTGAGGGTTCTGGGACAGAGGATGTCGTATGTGTACAGATTGTAAAGCCCTCTGAGGCAAATTTGTAATTTGTGATTTTGGGCTATACAAAAATAAATTGAATTGAATCTCAATTCTTCTGATTCTTCAGTCTGCAGTTTATCTGCTCACATGATGACGTTTCCGTGGTCGGAGAGAGGACTGAATCACACCCAAAACAGATCTCTCTATTCTTCTAGTTAAATAATAGATTCACCAATTGATGAATCGCCCTATTAAATTGAAGATTAAGCAAATACTTGAAACAGAGTAAAACTGTGGTACTGCTGTGTACTGCAGATGAACTTTGATGCTATAACACATCTACTTCCTGAGGAGCGAGACCCTAAAAAGCGCAACAGCAACGTTCTGTGGTTTGGGCATCTGGCTGACACGTACACATTGGATACTTTTAGGCATGTTGTGGTTTTTACTCCGAACTGACAAATATGAAACAGGACTCTTGTAATCTATAGCCACATAGGAAGTGCTATCTTAAGATGTAATTTACTTTTTATTAATATGATTTATCCTCATTTAAGTTTCATTCTCTTTGATGATTTCTTTCCTTATATTGAGCTAAGAGTGTTTTGATCTCAGATATCGATATATTCTTTACATGTAATCTCATATATTTAATGTAAATTTAATGATGATAGCCTTAATGTGTTTTTCTATCATTTATCATTATGTAATCATATGTGCTTCTATGTTGTACTGAATGGAAAAGATAAGTTAATTAATACATTTTGGGTTCAAGTTCTGATAATTGTCAGAGTCGGCATAGTAAACAGGTTGTAAGTGCAGAAACTGCAACTACAGTAATTGTTAGAGGGACATCCTGTTCAATAAAAGCCAGACAGAAACCTTCATCGGGAAGAAAGTGTTCATTTAAAAGAACAAGTCTGTCAGAAAAGATAAGACTAAACTGCTTTAACCAATGAATTGAGAATGATTAGTTGTCTACTGTATATGGACCAGGAGGTTATAGATAAATTAATATTAAACTGCATGTAGTCAACTACTGTTGCTAACACACTCCCATCGGCCCAGGTTTATTTATTTATTTATTAATTTCTTGCATAGGGTAATCACGTCTTCGTGTAGACCACATATCAACGGCCAGCGTAATATGATTTTGGAGAAATACGTTTAAAGTAACCAAAATCGCGTCTTTTTCAACCTACAACTGAACAAAACATCAATATTTTAAAACAAATTGGTGTTTTGTGACACGTTGATATTGTAACCGTAATTTAGCCGGTTGAAAATATGGTGAAAATAGGTCTAAGACGTTCAGACCACATTTCAACCAGTTTTAAACCAGAAATCAACGTTGAAATCCGGGTTAGTGCTCACTGGGATTGGTCATCTGTGATTTACAATAGCTGGAATGATGTAGATCAAACTTCATGTGATCAGGTTCTTCTTACTGCCTCCCCCGAACTACTGTCCTGTTTGGACAGACAGGACAAACAGAGAAAAAAAGTTATATAAAAATTGTATAATTTTTATATATATGTGTGTTTCATCCCTCCTATCTCTGATCTCATTTATTCTCAGTATGAATTCAACAGTCCAGCGTGCTACGAGTGAGGTAGGAAAGTTAACTGAACTGATGTAACATGTTTTTGTTTTGTTTAAATCTTTGCATTAAAATAGTTAGCATGCATTTGTCATATAGCACTACAGCTGAGGCTGATGGGAATATCTGCTGTGTGAATCTATTATTTTATAAAATGAGACTATATGTTCTGTCTCTCCTATAAAACAAGGCACACTCGTTATTATTGGTTGTAAACCCTCCTTTTGTTGTCAATTGCTTGTTTTCCTTCGGAAAAAAACATATCAGTGTACGAGGTCTCAAGACCCCCAAGGGCATCACAGACGCGGCAGACGCGGCAGACGCGGCGGCCGCGGCAGCCGCAGCAACCGTCAACTGGTAAGTCCCACAGTGGCCATAAAAACTATTAAAACACTTAACTCCATTAAAGGTCCGACGAGTTGGATAAAACATGTGTCCACCATAATATATCATTGCATTCCACTGCATATGGACAACGCACACATTAATATACAAGAATCTTATCATTAATCTCGAACAACTTTGCAGCAAAGGACAGCAGCTCTGGCCCCCCCCCCCAGCAGCCAGGCCAATGGTAGGTTATAGGATGGATAAGAGATCAAACAGAGAGTTGTATCAGTGGATATAATGTGGGTGAAATGATTTAAATGGTTCTGTGTGTGTGTGTGTCTCTCTTTCCAGGCATCTGGGTGGTTAGACTGGGACTGAGACTGAGACTGGTACTGGGCCTAGTCATGGCCTGGCTTGTGGCGGTCCTTGGTAACTATAGCAACTGTACAGTAGCACTGGACAGATGCTCACACACAAGTTTCATCCAATTTACTCAACAGTATTCAAACACGATATACAATGAGAGATGTTGAGAGATCAAACAGAGAGTTGTATCAGTGGATATAATGTGGGTGAAATGATTTAAATGGTTCTGTGTGTGTGTGTGTCTCTCTTTCCAGGCATCTTCGTGGTTAGCCTGGGACTGGTACTGGTACTGGTACTGGGACTGGTACTGAGACCGAGACTGGTACTGGGCCTAGTCATGGCCTGGCTTGTGGCGGTCCTTGGTAACTATAGCAACTGTACAGTAGCACTGGACAGATGCTCACACACAAGTTTCATCCAATTTACTCAACAGTATTCAAACACGATATACAATGAATTTTGTCTTTTTTTCGTTGCAGAATGAGCATCGAGGAGGTTCCCAGGCGACCCCTGAAAAAATAAAAATAAAAACTCTTAATATCAATATTGGTGTTTTTGAAATATGGAATCACCCAGTAATATGTGTAAAATATGGGTTGGCAGAGCAACACGTACAGGGAATTCATGTCAATACTACATTTGACCTAAACTGTGACCTTTGACTCAATATTGCATCCATGTTTACAAGGTTCATTTAGCACATTACCATTACCTATTTTTTTCAAGTAAGTACAAGTTGTACTTTTTAACTTATAATTACTTTGAAAGTGTGACACATGTGTCAGGTACATATGGCCCCATACAAGTTATATCTCAAAGAATGATATGATACATTTCCACAACAATTCCCCCTTTGGCCATTCAAGTATTTACAATTTATCGAAACATCAACACATATTACCCCAAATGGTTTATCATTAATCAATGAGGTTAAAACATTAGCTGTCTTTGTGAGTTCCAAGCAATGTTGTAGCAAGCTAGGGAACGTTAACATCAACATGGCAAACTAAATCTCCTGAGATGAGGTGAAGCACAGACATCGGACCTCCATCTCTACATCAAAATAACCTGAAAAATCAGAAGCGTTCGTGTGAGCATCATATTTCATAACATAACACAGACAGTTTTAAGGAGCAGTATGGCTTCTAGCAAGTCGGCCACGAGACGGTGGTGAGGAATGGGCTTGCCGGATGATGTCAGAAAGCCTCTGTGTTTCCACAGGGCACCAAAGTCGTGCACTACACCAAAGGCATAGCTAGAGTCTGTGTAAATGTTAACTATTTTGCCAGCAGCGCGCTTACAGACTTCTTTAAGAGCCACAGGATCTGCAGCTTGAGCAGAAAAGTGTCATGCCAACTTATCGCTGCACAGAGTGTCATATGATGAGACTACAGCAAACCCAACCAACCCTTCTCCCGTGTCCGGCGAGCGGGATGACAAACCGTCCACTAACAGTTGTAAATCAGCATTCGGTGGGCGTGTCTGTGAGGTCTCGGTGTGCAGATCTGTTCAAGAGAAACAACACAGTTATTTGGCTCTCCATCTGTAGTAGCGAGAAAAAGAGTAGCAGGATTAAGGATGTTCTTGAACATTCTGACTTTTGGTTCCTTGCACTCCAACCATCTCAAATTGATGTGACAGACATGCTCAATTATTCAGCTGCATTGGAGCTGCTGGCGGTACATTTATTTTGTCAACATGTTGTTGCAACATTTCATCACGTCTGGCTTTGATCGTCGATATTTCAGTATTTTCTATTGAAAAACTGATATGCTGATAGTGAACATGCTTTATTGAGTGTCCTTCATTTATTCTGAATGACTGAACAGTTTTCCATGAACCAGTAGGGATGCCCTCAAGTCACAAATGCATTGACCCATCAATTTATTCAGACTACATTGACAATTCAAATTTTTGGCTTATAATCTTTCGTTATTTATGTTTCAAAAGACCAGTTCCAATTTTAAAAACTGAGGAGTGGCTTCTACAACCATATACATCAGAAATGAGAATGAATGTTGCATTTGCTGCAGATTTAAACATATTGTTGGCATTGAGAAGGACAAAATTATCAAACTTCATATTTTACCGTTGGTCAACATCTGTAAAACTTTGCCTGACAGTGGACAGTAATGCATTGAACAGGAGATTTGATTAATAGATGTAATAGTGGAAGTTATGATAAATATTTTCGGTGATGGAATGTGACGAAGTACATTTACATGAGTACAGTTAAGGTACTTTACTTGGGTATTTCCATGTTATATCTTATTCACTCCACCACGTTTCACAATGAAATATATTGTAAGTTTTACTCCACTACATTTATTGTAATTCATTTATACTCATAATTTCATAATTATAATTTATAATGTATTCTCCCTCCACTGCACCAGACTGATGAAATAGTCTGGACAGTGGCGGCTGGTGGAAAATTTTCTTGGTAGGGCTGTGCCACATCCAATCAATTTCAGCAAACAT
This sequence comes from Leptoclinus maculatus, assembly GCA_032191485.1. Classification (NCBI taxonomy): domain Eukaryota; kingdom Metazoa; phylum Chordata; class Actinopteri; order Perciformes; family Stichaeidae; genus Leptoclinus; species Leptoclinus maculatus. The sequence continues at coordinate 2,523,957 of JAVDOI010000018.1, forward strand.
CCCAGAATGATTTAATGCAAACACGCATAACTACTTTGCAGTTAAATATTTAACATTTATTCCAACACGAAAAAAAGCAGTAAATAACACTTTGACAAACACGTCATCTTATTTTAGTCACCCTCACAGGGAATTCAGTATAATATAATATATATATCATATAATATTCTGTATAATATAATATATATATCATATAATAATATTCTGTATAATATAAATATATATATATCATATAATATTCTGTATCATATAATAATATATATATCATATAATAATATTCACTATAATATAAAACACACACACACACATATATATATATATATATATATAACTATATATCCATTTCTCATACAGGTGCTTCATGTCCCTCACTCCCTAACTGTCCATGCTGGTTCTGCCCCCTAGCGCCCTCTATGGACCAGCCGCCACTGAGTCTGGAGCAATTGGTGATGAAGAAGAGGTAAAAATCAGGGAGACATTTCACTGTTCAAACTGGAGTCGATGGTTTGTTTCAACATTGTTGATGCTGCCTCTATGAAAACGTACCAATATCGTTTACGGCGCACATGAGCGCGTGCCACACCAAGGTTTAATGGCGGTTGGCAAACAAGTTTTAGGTGCATTACCGCCACCCACTAATCTGGAGTGTGGACTAAGGATATTACTCTCTAATACAAAAACCAAACAAACAAACATAAAAATTTAAAAAAATAAAAATAAAATGATATATATAATACTCAAATTCTATCCATTAGTCTTGTTGACTCCAAATACTCCAGAAGAAGTCCCCAACATTTCTCACTAAAGCTTTTCTTTAGTATATTGATTATATTCTCCTCTCCCATCTCTCTGAGACCATTTTTTTAAACTTCTCTCACTGCCTCATACCTCCGACAGGACAATAACACATGGTCCACAGTTTATTCTTCTTCACAAAATTCACACATCCCATTATTATGTTTTCTAATAACATAGAGGGAACTGTTAAGACCAGTATGGCCATTCCTTAGTCTTGTCATTACCCTATTAACATAGAGGGAACTGTTAAGACCAGTATGGCCATTCCTTAGTCTTGTCATTACCCTCTCCTCTTTTCTATTTTGCCCACTAGATCCTGCACTCCCAACCAATGGTTTATTTTTAAACATATCTTCATTTGCTCCCTTTATTCCATTCAGTCTGCCATATCTTTTTGATTTGTCCCTTAATCACCACTTTAGCTTCTGACTTACTTATATTTACATTAACAATATTTCTCCCACTCTTCAAAGCCTTTTTTGCTGCTTTATCTGCCTTCTCATTGCCACCGACTCCAACATGTGCAGGGACCCACACAAATGTAACCGTCATCCGCATTTGATGGATTCTGAATAGTGCTTGTAGTATTTCATACAGTAAATCCTCTTTGCTTCTGGAGTGGCAACATTTCAGACTCGTTAGTACTGCACATGAATCTGATGCAATCACCACTCTCTCTGGCCTGACGTCCTCTACCCACTGTAAGGCAATAACTATGGCCATCATCTCACATGTTAATGGACTACTGACAGATGACTCTGCGAATGAGCGTGTTTTTAAAGCAGCGCTATCTAGACTACAATGACATTTTAAACGTCTAATTCTGATGTAACAACAGTTTCACCAACTACGTATATGTTGCCAATCTCAGTAGAAATCAGTTTGTTGTTATCCCCATTTAACTTAGCAACTTAGCTAGCTAACTGTATGCTAAACGTTAGCTACCACACAATCCCTAGCATCCAGCCAATTATTCATCTGGGCTAGGACAGTCAAAGCCGGAGCATTTCTGGAATTAATTTCATAATTGTTTATAGTCCAACCTAGAACACCAACAGGTGACGTCATAGTTAATGCTGACTACTCACGATCAATGTGAGACGTTAAAATGCTACACTTTCCTGTAAAAACTAATTTTCATCCCCACAGAGCAGAA
>JAVDOI010000018.1:3235910-3410910 GCA_032191485.1 Leptoclinus maculatus
ATAAAAATATGAATCACGCATATTGCTTTTTAAGATAATCATAAGTTTTGAATTGTATATCCCCTCAGAGTTAGACAGAAAAAAACCTCTTTCCAAAGCTGCAGCAGTTTCAGATCTGGTCTAAAACGCCACCAAGTGACTCATCAACGTTTTTTGTTTCACTGCATTTTTCCCCCCCAAACTCTGTAAACTGGGAATACTTTTTTTTCCTGCCTTGCTCGCTATAGCAGGACAGATGCAGACAGTTTAGCTGAGTTCATTGCTTTCATTTGAGTTGATAGGAAGTCACAGTTCCTGACGCCCAGTCAGCAGTTACTGTACTCGCAAGTCAATTCAGTTTAGACTAAACGGTCCAGTTAGAAATCGAGTAACTGCTTACTCGTTTTCAACAACCCTTTCTTCACATTTACACACATTTTGTCACCGTCACACACTCGTGGTGTAATCACAACTGACACCGAGTAGCTCCACTGGATTTATGAGCGGTATTTATTGAGGAAGGCTAGGTTTCTAACCCTATTCACTAACCTCTTTCTTTCTGCAGACAAACTGGTTGCAGTGACCTCTCAAATGTCAAACTCAATCAGATCATAACCATCTAAAAGCAACACGTGTGATTATATGGGATGCTATTATGTTGTAATCTCATAGTAATCAATGATAAGATTTGGACTGGAGACATTACTAAGGTTAAGCAGTTTATACTTCTCCCACCCACATGTAGTCTCTCAGTCTTTAATGTTTTAATAGCTACTGATTAGGGGTGTCACCTTAACGGCTTTACTTAACCTGCTTGCTCTGATGGGTTTACCTTATCTCTGTTAATCTGTGACTTTCTCTTTGACCGTGTATGACCACATTTGGTAAATGCATTTACATGTGAAAGGTTTTCCATTCACGTGTGTGACGTTCGACTAGTTTGAAAGTTTGCTGTGCAGACCGGCATTCTCTCTCCTTGTTTGGTGTGTCGGAGTATCTCCTTTTAATGGACTTCTGGCAGGCAGGACTTTTGTTAGCGCAGACTGTTGCTTGCAGCTGTACAGTATAGTGTTGTTCAGCCGTATATTCAAAATACTCCTCAATAGAAAGCACGCAGCTTGTGGAACAACTGTAGCTGTAATGTGTGATGTGTTCAGACCTCAGGAGGGCCAGTTTGTTCCCCATGTAGGTCAGTGTTTCCTCTGCCGCGCGAGAATAGAGAGGAAACGGAGAGAGCGATACGGCCGGGACGAGGAAAGAGACGTGAAGCTGGCAGGGGAGTGAGCTCAGGCTCCCGCACTATTGGACAGAATAAATAGATTAAACGTTGCACTCTCCTCCAATCACTCTTTGGGAGGGAAGAATGCCAACCTCGAGACGGCCGAGCGGCAGCACTACCCATAGCCAGAAGGCAGAGAGGTACAAGGCTGCTTACCAGAATAAAAGCTCGGCCTCGTTTACTGCTTTAAGTGAACAAAACATTTGTAGGACCTTTTTAAATGTTGCTTTTTATACCAGTGTTTCCATACAAAAAAAATGGCAGCTAAAGTAGCTGGGGGGGAAAAAAAACACATCTAAAAGACCACTGTATTTGGGCGTGCGGGTATGAGTCATAACCAACCATATACTGGGATGACTAACACATGAGTCACTGTGGTCTGGGTTGTTTGATTTCTTATTTAGTTGGCGGGCCTCACCCTGTGCAAGCTCTTTTTTCCACAGTGTTGTATAAACGCTCCTCTTCCACTCTGCAGGGAATGGCATTCACCCTGGAGGAGCGCTTACAGCTGGGCATCCACGGCCTGCTGCCCCCCTGCTTCCTCTCCCAGGATGTGCAAGTGCTGCGTGTCATGAAGAGCTACGAAACACGCTCCAATCCTTTGGACAAGTGAGGGAACCGACCCAGACATTTACAGTAAAGCATGCTGAAGTGCTGTTCAAGAATACAGCTGCAGATGTTGAAGGAGCTCAACCAATCGGGGGGGGGGGGGGGTCACCATCTGCTGTTGTTCTCGCCAGTCGTCGTGTGATTGAAAGTTTATTTATTGTCATATGAAAGACTTGTAAATCAACATCCAGTGCTAAGTTAAGACTCATATCAGATAACTGCAGCATCTCTGGTTTGATTTGTTGCTTGTCATACCTCTGTCTCACTATATTTCATCCAGAAATGTTTTTAGCACAGTTACAAAGTAACACAAATCAGAGAAAATGTTGCAGCAAAAACAAAAATGGCGACGTTGGCTCTCTGTCTCAGGTACATCCTGCTGATGACGCTGCAGGACAGGAACGAGAAGTTGTTCTACCGTTTGCTGACCTCTGACATCGAGGAGTTCATGCCCATCGTGTACACTCCCACTGTGGGCCTGGCCTGCCAACAGTATGGCCACGCCTTCAGGAGACCACGGTACTTTTTCATCCTTACATTTGGTTTAACATTTGCTATAAAGGACCGTTTTTCATGTTTTGAAACAACAAATCCTGTACATCTGACATTACAAGAGACAAAACGTGCATCATCAAATCAATACTGCTGCCCTATAATTGAAACCTACCTGTTTACAGAGGACTCTTCATCACCATCCACGATAGAGGCCACATCGCCACCATGCTCAACTCCTGGCCTGAGGAAGACATAAAGGTACACACACACACACACACACACACAGCTGCTTATGCCTGGGAAACTATCACTGTATGATTCATATTTTACTGATGTGTGTTCTCCTGCAGGCCGTTGTGGTGACAGACGGGGAGCGTATCCTCGGCCTGGGTGACCTGGGAACCAACGGTATGGGCATTCCTGTCGGGAAGCTGGCGCTCTACACAGCCTGCGGTGGTGTGCGGCCGCAGCAGTGTCTCCCAGTGCTGCTGGACGTCGGCACTGACAACCAGGTGTGTTCGATCACAGAGCTGCAGCACGGCTGTAGTGAGGTTTCATCAGCAGCTGCAGCACTTCATATCTGACTCTTATCAGTTGGTATTTGATAAGGCATATCAGAGGAGTTTGAGCAGCTATAAAACAGAAAGGTAATGTCAAGTTGTCTCTCATCAATTGATTAACTGACTGATTTTTGGTCCAGGCGCTGCTCGACGACCCCCTGTACATCGGACTGAAGCACAAGAGAATCAGAGGAAAGGAGTACGACGAGCTGATCGACGAGTTCATGCAGGCAGTGACGGACAAGTGAGTGGAAACACGACGGACAAAAGAACATGTGAGCGACTGCTGATGTGTGACTCTATCACTCTGTCGCTCTGCAGGTACGGGATGAGCTGTCTGATTCAGTTTGAGGATTTCGCCAACAGCAACGCCTTTCGCATCCTCCACAAATACAGGAATCGATACTGCACCTTCAACGACGACATCCAGGGTACTTAGACACAAGCCTGCTTACGTAAAAGCCCTGAAAAAGAGGGAGTATTTGCATGAAGATGCACAGACACAAACTTTCCTCAGATTGTTTGTGTAACTAGTGCAGGGAGGAAGAGAGGTGTCCATTAAAGGAGCCGGGTGCTCCCCCTGCTGGAGTCCTCTAACTACTCCCACTCTTACTACTGCTGGTGTGAGGATCACATTACACACACAGATATTGTACTACAGCCGCTGCAACAAGCAGTAAACGCTATAAGCATGATAAATGATACAACATGGAAATACTCAAATATCAGAACATAAAAAAATACTAAATATGAGACCATTAAATGTTTAAATCACACCGACAAACTCAACAAATGATTAAAAAAAATCAGTTTTATATTTCTGAATTACACATTTCATGTTTTTAAATTACGTGTATGGTTATGATGCACTTTATTAGTCTGTGTCTAATGTTTCATATGAGATCTAAATCAACTGGTTCACAATTTTGGGGGTGGAGACCCTGAGGTCTCAAGATAAATGTGAGGGCTCCTGAGGCGATTATCAAAATAGGGAAAAAATTATATTATTGTGGATACAACTGGTAGAAACCAGTGATGAGCGGCCACAGGAAGATCATTTCTTTACCTTTTTTAAAATATCACAAGCCAAACAACAGAAAACCACTCCTCTAAATTACAATGTGTTTTATTTTCTCTCTTCAGGCACGGCCTCAGTAGCTGTTGCCGGGATCTTAGCGACTCTGAAGATCACCAAGAGCACACTCTTAGACCACACCGTTGTGTTCCAGGGGGCGGGCGAGGTGAGTTCTGCCCACTGGAGTTTATTCTGTTCAGAAATACAAAATAACTGTCTGTAATCCCTAACACATTCGATTGACACACTTAAAACTAGCCGAGGTCGATGGAGCTCTTTATTTGTATTATTTTTAATGCCAGGCTGCTCTGGGTATCGCTCACCTGCTCATGATGGCCATGGCCAAAGAGGGAATAAGTAGAGAAGAAGCTGCCAAGAGAATCTGGATGGTGGACTCAAAAGGTCTCATTGTGAAGGTAAATCTGTCACTTGCTCAGCTTTCTCAGATATCAACTGTGTGTGTCAATCACCAAACGGAGAAAGAAAACACATTTTACTCATATTTAGGGACGAGGCAATATCAACCAGGAGAAGGAAGAGTTCGCTCACGATCACCCGCACATAAAGACCCTGGAGGAAGTGGTGCACACCGTCAAACCCACTGCCATCATAGGTGAGTCTACCTGGAAGGTCACATCATGGTTCTTAATGGTGTTCAAGTAAAAAACCCTTTATAACTCTCATTGTTTGTTTCATCCATTTATGGTCATCAGTTGTGGAAAAACAGAGAAACCTATTAAAGGTGATTGTTTTTTGTTGCTCCAGCTTTGCTCGGCACAATAACAACTTGGTCATTTCCTCCAAATCAACTAACTCTCTCAAAGACTTCAGATGTGTATGTTAGTGTTCATGGGTCTAAATTCAAACACTGCATGTGTGATGAACTGGAAGATATGCTCAGACTTTTAATCAAAACTATGAAATTATAAGACAATAATTCAAAGTAGAAACTGATCCATAGGTTAAAAAAACTACAATTTTGAGATTGTAATTCTTTGCTTGACAGTAATTGACCCATCTGGTCTGAAATGTCACCTTTTATTCACATTGTTTCTTCGGAGCGTGTGACATTGAAGTCATTAATGTTCTGTTTCTTGAACATGAAGGAGTGGCTGCTATCCCGGGAGCGTTCACTGAGAAGATAATCAAAGACATGGCGTCCTTCAATGAGAGGCCGATCATCTTTGCCCTGAGTAATCCCACCAGCAAGGCGGAGTGCACAGCAGAGCAGTGCTACCAGCTCACAGAGGTACTCATCAGCCTCACTGTAGATTGAAGGTGTAGCTTATATTCAGTGTTTCTCATACAAATATGCTATTGTGTGTCCACTTGAGATGTAAAAATAAAAACTCTGAATACATATCCTACCTCTGTAAAAAGTCAATCAGAAAGCTGCAGCTGATTCAGAACGCTGCAGCTCGAGTCCTCACTAAGACAAAGAAAGTGGATCACATCACTCCAGTTCTGAGGTCTTTACACTGGCTTCCTGTCCAACAAAGAATTGACTTTAAAATCCTGCTGTTGGTTTATAAAGCACTGAATGGTTTAGGGCCAAAATACATCTGTGATCTGCTGCTACCTTATGAACCATCCCGACCCCTTAGGTCGTCTGGGACTGGTCTACTTTCTGTTCCCAGAGTCAGAACTAAACATGGAGAAGCAGCGTTCAGTTTTTCTGCCCCAAATATCTGGAACAAAGTCCCAGAAAGCTGCAGGTCTGCTGAGACCCTCAGCTCCTTTAAATCAAGATTGAAGACTTTTCTGTTTGCTGCTGCCTTTAATTGAACCAGATTCAAGGATATTAATCAATCAGCTGCATTTCTGCATTTTACTACTGTATTTTATTTCTTACACTGCTTTTTAATGTTTTAATGACTGTTTTTAATGTTCAATGAATGTTCTTAATTGTTTTTAAATCTCCTTTTCTTATGCCTTATGTTTTGATGCTTTTAATGGTTTTATGTGAAGCACTTTGAATTACCTTGTCGTTGAAATGTGCTATACAAATAAACTTGCCTTGCCTTGCCTTACCTCGTACAACATTTAAAAATCCAATTACCGGTAATGAATTAAATCTGTGTTATTTTGCCTGTGGTCGTCTTATTCTGTGCTTTTATTGATGCGTTGCTCTCTTTTTAAGCCACATTGCTGCCCCCTGCTGTATGTGTGTGGAATTGCATATAACTGAATACAGCTGTTGTATCAGATACGGATAGATTTAGAGGTTTTTAAACACCAACACATTAGAAAGCTTGACACATTCAGAGGCTCTGTAAGAACTTCCCAAAAAACGTTCAATGTGGTAACAGAACTTGCCTTTTCAGCAAAACGACATCTTGTATATCTTTCTGTTGTCTGTACAGAAGTGACTCACACTTTGTGTTTTCTATTCCTCTTCAGGGCCGGGGCATCTTCGCCAGTGGAAGTCCGTTCGACAAAGTGACTCTGGCTGATGGACGCACCTTCTTCCCCGGCCAGGGAAACAACGCCTACGTCTTCCCCGGAGTTGCTCTGGGTGTTATTGCCTGCGGAGTGCGCCACATATCTGACGACATCTTCCTCACCACAGCAGAGGTATCGTCTTCACATATTAATGATGCGTTAACATTTATTCATGAGGACGTGAGTTCTGAATAACAATACTTTTTATTTTGTAAAGTGACACCTGCAGGGTCAACTCCAACCAATAAGGATTTTACACCCTTTTGTACACAGTTGCATCTTTTATGGTGTTTTAAGGCCTCTCTTTCTGCACTTTCCTTCATCTTCGTGTCTCCTCCGTTGTTTCAGGCGATAGCTGACATGGTAACGGAGGAGCACCTGGCCGAGGGAAGACTCTATCCTCCTCTCAACTCCATAAGAGAGGTGTCCTTCAAGATCGCAGTGAAGGTAAGGGATCTTTCTGTGTGGTCGGACCTCATTCCTCACAATGGAATGTGTGTCTTCTGTCAACTTTCAAATATCACGGGGTGGATCAACTAAATCTGGTTAATTATGTCTTTTGAAGTGTTTGTGTTTACGTACAATAAAAGTCAGATGTCTCAACGACGAAAATGTTAATAATGCTGATTTTCTAAAAAAAAAAAAAAGAATAGCGTCTCCGGCTAGAATTAGTTTCGCTGAAGGTGTTTGTGTTGTGATTTTGTGGGTAACTACTGTGATTGGGAAGTGTTAAGATGTGAGGATATTATTTTCAAAACTTTTTATTCCTTAATTCAATAAAATGTAGATGCGCGTCGTCTAAAGCTGATTTATATTTTTAAGAGATTCTGTTTTTTGTATCTGGTACTAAAGTCTATCAGGAAAAAGAAAATTCAAACTCTAAATATTCATGATTAAAAAACATCTTTTATATATTATTTATTAAGAGTTTAACACTCATAAACTCAGCTATTCTTCATCAGGACTGTGTTGATGTGAGTTGATTGACAATAAATTCTAGTTCAGTTGTTGCTAAATCCTGATTGGTGCACTGAAGTACGTGACATCACCTTTTTTAAATCGGTTCCACTTTAACAGTGAAAATAACAGGAAAACAGAAATATTTCCTCTGAAATAACCAAAAACTGTTTTATCTTTGGCAGAAAATCTTTTGTTCATGTTTGATCCCATAACTTGTAGTAAGAATCTATAGTAAGAAAATAACAAATACATATTCTTTACCCCTTTTTCCTTCTGTTTCCTTCTCTGCCAGATTGTCGACTATGCATACAAGCACAACATGGCTTCCCTGTACCCTGAGCCTAAAGACAAGGAGGCGTTTGTTCTGTCTCACATCTACAGTCCAGATTACGACTCCTTCTCTCTGGACTCGTACAGCTGGCCACAGGAGGCCATGAACGTCCAGGACGTGTGATCCCGACTCTCCCCCTCTAAACCAGATATGCTGACGTGATGTCATGTACAACTTCTGCATTGTTTCCGTTCAGAACCGTTGCCAATGATTCTTGCCTTTTAGCTTTCTCTTTGTTTCTCTCTTTCATTTATAAATCTATAGTAAGTTGTATTTTCCTCTTTCAGAACTGTACTTTTTGTTTCATCAGTTCTCCGTACCTGATTGAAGGTCTTGACTGAGTAAAATATTTAATAGACGCACTTATAAACAGCATATCGAATATCATAAGCGTGACCTCTGTATATCATTGCAACTTAAACTACACTCCTTCCGCTAGATTGTCCTGCTCAGATGTTGTCGTATTTAGCGCTCGCAGTGACTCAAAATCTGTTTTTGAGAGATGAATCCGAGCTGGTGGATAAGAATAAGAATGCAGTGGTCAACATTAACGCACAATGCTTCTTCTCTTTTTTTTCACAAATCAACAGAGGACTCATTCTGACGCTTTAAAAACAAGATACAAATTGAACAGAAACTCTCAGTGCCTCTTCCTGTGTGGCGTCAGGATAACACTTATTTGGCTCCAAAGCTGCTTCTGCATATTTTACACTCCTATTTAACTGCCCACATGTTTTAGCCTGCACATCTGTAAGAACACTCCACAATCTGTTTCTCCATCTCTGCCTCCCCTTGAGAGCCAGTTATTCTTAATGGGAGGCACTTCTGTTTTCTTCAATGTGTTTAGAGGAGGCATTGTTGGGGATTTAGTGTCACCATCAGGATGTTTTTGTATACAACGGTGTCTTTTTCTTTTCGTATTTGTACAGAGCTCTCTTCCTGTTGTGGTGTTTTTGCCAAAGTTACTGATGAACTGTATCTGATATTTTACTCCTCGAGAACATGATACTCTGCAAGCTTTAGTATTGGCAGATGTGCTGGACGTTTTTAAAGGGAACATGAAACTTTTTAAATAAAATTGTCAACAAAATATGAGTGAATTATGGCGTTTTTACGGATCTCTTTTGGATAAGTGCATAAGTGTGTACAATTTCTTGTGATCATTTCTTGAGGCCACTCGAGCAGTGTTGTGTTACCTGGTTCACTTTGGATGTTGTGCTCCCTGCTGGTGGACCTGTTTACCTGCTTTAAGTATGTTTGAAATGTGGATGTGCTGTACGACTCGGCGTCTGTTTTGCTATACGTGTTCTGACAGGAAGCAGAACATGGAGCATCTATAATAACCGGTGTCTTGTAGACTCGACCAGCGAGCAGCATAATAGTTTTTCCTCAATTCTTAACAGGTTTTTTTTTTCATTCTCTTTGAGGGGACGGCTCTTCAAAGCATCCGGGTAACAATTCATCTCTTCTTTCCTGAGTGACCGTTGTCTTAGTCTGATTATGATTTGTTTTTTTAAATTTGTTTTTTTGCAACAGTGTTGCTTCCCTCTCGGTCAGATCTCTTTAAAATAAGAGATTTTAATCTCAACAATAACGTTCCCTGTTAATTACAGAAAAAATTCAAATGATTTCAACTGAGAATTCATGAGAAACCGGAGCGACCGAGACGGATGAGTGACTCTTAATGCTGTCATTGTAACCCGTTTAGTTTAGTGTACTGTACCAAAGGCTTTAATATCAGGAAAAGGCATGATACAAGATGCATCACCATCTTATGCTCTTGATTAATCCTCACACCCCCATATAGTGATAGAAATATCATATAGATAAATCTTCCAGTTCCATCTCAAACATCCTTTCACTGCTTGATCGAACCTCTCGTTTGAATAATCAAATGACAAAATACCGTCATGAACCGCTCATATTAACAGATAGAAAATCACACATTTGACAATCACAAACATGGCAAACGTGACAGCAACTCTGCTCGTATACGTTCTGACAAAGTCTGCCTCTGATAATCCTAAAAGGGACAAACAGGATTAGACAGGAAATAGGCACATTTTCTCAGACCTGGTGACTCCAGTCTCCACTGTCTTCCTTTGATGAACATGTGACAGCATAAAGTACTTGGTCTTGATTATAATTGAACACTGAAAGGAAATATTTGAAATAGAAAGTATTTGTACAAAAGAGCTGAGTCAACACACACCAGTGACAGCATCTGAAGTGATGTTGTGCATTTATCAAAGCTGCCTGAAGGCTGATCTGTTGGAGAAGCCACCAGCTAAAAGTCAAGGATGAGCATATAAAAGCTGAAAAGATGATCCTCAATAAGTTAAATTATGGTTGACACTTTGGATGAAAGTGCAATAAATGCAGCCATTTTAATGTATTATGTCATCAGGAGTAACAGTGAACTGCACTGTAAACAACTGAAATAACATGTATAAACCGAATTGGGCACATGTATAGATGAGATTTAACGACAATGTAGTTCATGTATGTAGTAGATTTAAAAATCGCCTGATAAATGAGTGTGCTGTAACATCAGAGCATGACAACACATTCTTAACAGCCTGAGGAAAATCTTGAAAATAAGAACCCACTGAGTCTTCAGCTTTGGCAAAACTAACAAACAAATATATGTATAAATGTTCAAACTCCAACCTTGAAAGAATACAAACTACCAATGTGGACGACTTGAAGAACAATTCTGCATTCACAAACAAAACACTTTGGCAACGAAAGCAGATGGGACGAAACAATCACTGTCCCAAAGTCTTTGGCATTTTCAGAATGAAATGAGTTTTGTGGGATTCAAAATGAAATAGAACCGGCAGGTAAAGAGAGATCAGTACTAGAAGTCTAGAAGTCTCTCAGTAAAGACAGTATTTAAAGGTGTGTAGCTTTGGGGGAACATCTGGATAATGGATTCACACAGTTAACTCCTCAGTTTCCTTCAACAAGATCCACTATTGTCACTCTTCTTCCATATCTTCTACAGGCAAACGTAAGACAAAAGCATGTCGATCATGTTCTTGACGATGACTTGAGGTGGATGGAGGGCGTGAGGAAGGTGGTGTGCCAAACTCATTTGCCAGGCGTCCACCAGCAGCACGTTCAGTCCCTTGAACATGGACCTGAGCACCTCATCGAGCTGCAGGGAGTACCAGTCGCTGTTAAACAGGCTCACCTCCTGGTCCAGGGCTTGGAGGTTGCCTGAGCGGATCACAATGATGGTCCCCGGCGCTCGGTCCAGAAGTCTCACCAGCGACCGCCGGATGTGACGGAGCCGCCGGATGTACACCTCCACGGGAAAGGTGCTGAAATGGGCCCAAACGCTGAGGACCACGACGGTGTTGGGACCCCCCGAGAGGCCGTCCAGCTCGTTGGAAACGTACCGCAACTCGCTGGACAGGACGGTGGAGAAGCGGATGGGCGGGCCATGGCAGCGGTACTTCAAGAGAATGTTATGGGTGCTGTCCACCGCCATGAAAGGCCCAACGTTTTTAGGACTGTGCAGGTTGAACTCCTTTAATCCTGAGGGAAGATGGGATAGATTGAAGTTGCAGTGAGACAGATACACGAGTGCAGAGGTTGAAACTAGAAGATGAGACAAGAAGACATCACTCGCCTGGTACTAACTCAATGAGGTACTCAAACCACTGCCTGACGGTGGAGTCTCCGTACATGTTGATCACCTTGTTCTTCAAACACTGAGTGATGGCAGAAGAGTCGTTGAACTGGCGCGTTGTAACGCCACTCAATGGCCTCCACGAGTCCTCGTAGAAATATCCGGACGACGCCAGCTTACCAGGTTCTGGGTTTACGCTGCTGTTTTCTACCTCTACTTCTGATACAAAGCAAGAAAGGTTGCAGAGAAAAAGATCAAAATGAATGGAATGAATCAAAGCACGCCACATGACGCACAAACCACAAACGTTACTCTGCAGGTGTAGCATACCTTTCCTGGGAGGCAGCACGTTGATTCTGTCGGGTCCTGAAGCGTGTATGCGAACTTTAATGTTTACGCCACTAAGACAAAAGCGACAGAATTGATCCGTGTTAAAACAATGGTAACGGTTGAGTCTGGTGGTATTCTATTGTTTTTGTCACTATCAACAAATCCCATTAAAAAAATATCAAAATCGACAGTTGTGTTTGTCCGCCTCAAATACTGAATACTGAAAATGTAAAGCTTTAAAAACAGGTCATTAGTCATTTAATAATAATTTCCTGCATCAGGACGGATGTGCATCATAATAAAGGAAAATGTCACCCAGTGCTACACTGTGGCTCGTTTATGTGTTTATAGTTTAGTTATTGGACACTGAAGGAGTAAGCTATATTTCACTTTGGCTACACAGGCAACACGTAATAACTGACTCAGCCTTTACTACAACACAAACATATGTCATATTCCGACCTATAATAGCACAAACCTCTGGAAGAGCAATGCCTCTTTGTTGGTAATGAGGTGCTTCAGGTAGCCTCCTTTGGCGTGGTTGATTCTGGTGTCACAGCTGAGCATCTTAGGCTTGTAGCAGTACCAGGGCTCCCCCGTGTAAAGGTCTGTGTAGTTGCACAGCGGCTGTTGGTCAGAGGGCAGGCACATGTTGCACACAGTCGTTTCAGACAGGAAGCCCAGGCGGAACAGGCTCTTGAAAAACACTCGATCTGGTCGTTCCTCCCTCAGCCGCCGCAGAACGGCAACGGCCTCGCTGGAGTGCACCAGCGTAATCTCCACCTGTGCAGACCCCACCCAGAGGAGCGGGAACATGGCGGAGTAAAAGCCATTCCTGTGGTCCAGCACTTTACCCGCTACACCTGCTCCGAGCTCCGGGGAGTGCAGCCTGGCCAAAAGGAAATCCCCACCGTAGTGCTTAGGACGACCCTGGAAGTCATGCATTTGGACGAGGGCCTCCAGCTCGTCGCCCACATGCCACTCCCTTCGTCCCTTAGTGGGAAGGATGGCGAACAGGCTGTGCACCGGGTCACTGGTCTGGCGCAGGCCGGTTGTTGTGGAGCCAGGCGGAGGCCCGGGCCAGGCGATGGAGTCCAACAGGTAGCGCTCTTCCAGTTCATCTTCGGGAAAGGGTTTCTGGCCCAGATGGGCACAGAAGGTGCGGTTGTGATGAAAAGTGGGGAGATTCGCTGGGAGGAAGGATGACTGGATCCTGCTCTGGAGCTGGTAGAGGGCTGAAATAGTGTGGCAGTTCCAGTTCTGAAGATAAAGGGAGGAGAGTTAATTCTGTATAAGTGAATGTTATCCTGTGGCGAAAATGACTTAATAACATAAGAACTCCACTCAGTTGCAAAGAAAGGTTCTGTAACTGTCCTCATAAGCTACAGTATTATCAAAAATATACACAATATGCTGTTAACAGATAAAAAGGTGAGTGATCGGTACAACCTTTTCCCTTTGAAGCTAATTGAGAAAACCCCATGTGTCGCCCACTTCTCACCTCCACAGTGTGGATGTTGCGTAGCAGGAAGATGACGCCAGACAGGGCTAGGAAGAGGAAGATGAGGGCATATTTGGACAGATATCGGCACATGGTGACCTCGTTCTGTCTCCCATGATCAGGCCCGGTTTCACTCGATGTTGTCACACCGACGATGATGGCGTCATTTGGTCGACAGCGACCGACGCTGGCGGATGAACTCTGTCAACGAGAAGGATGAAGAAGAAACAGAAAACTAGCACGTCTTCTATTCACCGTAATAAAGAAACACGTGAAAATCATTCAGTCTTTGCACCTCCGCATTGTCTGCCTTGACGATGCTTTATTCTGCTGATTACGTAAAAGTACATCAGTATCACCATTGTAATTATACATGAAGCGAGTGTTAATACTGACACATATTGTTGAGAGGGAGCAAATCTTTTAACTACTCTATATACAGTTAGGTGTTTTAGTCCCAACGTCCAAAACTATACTATGCTTTCCACACACACACACACAACCTATCATCTTAAAGCAATCAATGCCATTATTGTTTCCACACAACACCCATTGTACTTGATGTCAATTCCATTTGGGCCTCATTACCACCTCTTTCTAAATTGTATTCAGTGGTTGTGTGGTATTCTGATGGCCAGTGTATCTTTGCTTTTACCCTGTCACCCCCAAAGCAAGAGAGACA
This sequence comes from Leptoclinus maculatus, assembly GCA_032191485.1. NCBI lineage: Eukaryota > Metazoa > Chordata > Actinopteri > Perciformes > Stichaeidae > Leptoclinus > Leptoclinus maculatus. The sequence goes on from JAVDOI010000018.1 coordinate 3,249,791, forward strand.
ACCAATTGCACAATTAAGGAAAAGCAAACAAACCAGTGAATTTTGGACATTTCTGCATAAAAAAAATGTATTCACTTCCTGCTGTTCGACCTATTGATTAACCGGCGAACGTTAAGCGTTGTAGTTCAAATCCTATGTATCCACAAAGGCTATAGTCCAAAACACGGTTATTGTGCAGCAGTTCATAAACACGCTTATATTTCTATAAGTTAAAACAAGCAGATTTAAAAGCCGTGTATATAGGGCCTAACGCTTTTTAAGAAAATGGCACTGATGACTGTTAACATCCCTCCGGTTGTCATTTTTAGGGAAATCTTCCATCTTGAGAAATTATTGGATCAGCTGCTCCTTTAATGTGAATGGCTGCAGCGGCAACAAAGAGACGGAGGGAATAACAACGGGCCTACTGTCGGTACATGTGTGCACATTCCGGCACATTCCGACACGTATCCAAAACCATATTACCACCGTACCCGTTATATAACGTTTACACTGGTGATGCAGGCGTTTTATCCGTGCAATGCTCCACTTACCCGTTATTACGTCGACAGATTGTCATGATGTCGGAGTCGGATCGTTATCCAGCCGGAGGAGGGTGGTGAGGCCGGAGGACAGGAGACAGCAGCGGCTTGGTTAGCGCGTTAGAGCCGGTGTGGCAGACTCAGCGTCCCGGTAACTAACAGCACCCACTAATCACGATGGGAGGAAAACAGCCCCATTGTTTGGGTTGATGGGTGGTTCAGTCTCGCTGCGTCCTCTGGTGGCCATGAAAAACTTGAGCGCATATAAGCGGAATTAAAGGTTTGTCCAGGCGCACAGGAACACGGCTGAAGAAGAAGTAGATCCATTCAAATGATATAAGTAACTTTTGTACCGGTTAGTAGTAACATGACAACAACAAAAAACGTTACTCCGTTTTCCTATATTGGCTTGGCTTATATTATTATATGCTGTAATGACCTGGCAACAGTGGAAAGTAACTAACGTTGGATAAGTACATCACGTACTGTACTTAAATACAGGTTTGAGGTACTTGTACATGACTTTAGTATTTCTATTTATGCCAACTTTATACATCCAATTCACTAAATTTCAGCAAGAACATTTTTAAAATATTACATTTTTGAAATATGATCCATTGTTACAGATTAAACTGCTAAACCTATATGAAAGTATTCAAATTGGCTCAACTACAACATTGTACCACTTGCATATCAATACATCAATAACAATGACCAGAACATAACAGTGCACACGTTACACAGCCTACATTTTGTTGTTAATACTCAAGTGAACTTTTCAAAGCAGAACTTAACTTGTAATTTCACATTTTTATTCTGTGGCATGTTAATGATTTGAATACTTCTTCAACCACGGCCTGTCAACAACTCATGAATATCAATCAGGCCATACCAGGCCTACCTACTGGTGGTCATAGCAGGGAAAGCACAGGTGTGATCAATCATCATTTCAACAACCCAAATAAAATAATAATTTTAAATTTATTTACATATTTTCAAGCTAAAGATGCTACAAGATTGTGATCTAAAGTTGAAACAAAAGATTTAAAACAGTTCAGCTATTAAATGTGATTGATTGATAGTAAGCTTGTTTCATGTAGAGTATATTGTGGTTACAAGTGCACTACGTTCCACACACCAACTACTAATCTGATTAATTGTAGTTTATCACATGTATTTAATACAGTGGATGTTAATAAAGAGAAGAGGATCGGCAATACCTGCTCTTTTAATCAGTAGAGGTAGCAACCTACTCGGAGTATTCCATCATATATGATTGATCTCAAGGTACTAATATGTTCTGAAGCTACATCACGATCACTGCCTTCACACACAGAGGAAATTGTTAAATAACAGAACAGATCCAAATGTATAAAGCTGAGTTACATTCACAGTTATGTGTTGTTTTCAGTCTTGATAAACAAGTGAAACTAAGTGCACCTATATTTGAGATCTGGGTCAGTAATCAAGACGAGTGTCAGACGAGTCTCATCTCAACGCATCTTGATCCTCCAGTCAAAATGAAACACGCTCAGGAGTTCTGGGTGTAGACTCTCAGTCGGGGCCAGGAGTGGTTTCCTCCTTTCTTTGCACTTGTGATTTGTTGTCTGCCGTCTTCTGAGGGGGGGAGTCGGACTGTGTTGTTTTGCTGGGTGATACTGGTGAGGAGGTTTCTGTTCTGTCACTAGTCACCTCCTCGGCCTCCTCTTCCCTCTGCTGTACAGACGAGAGGTACTGCTCCAGCAGGCTGCAGTCTGCGCTGTCCGCACCGTCGCCAACGCCAGCAAAGCCACTGTGAACGGGGCTGAGGGCTCGCACTGTCTTCAGGGAGTCTGTTGTCCCGCTGCTCAGGAAACTGTCCTCCTGTGCTGCCTGCTGATCCCTAGTCGACTGGAAGCCAGAGTCCGGGAACGAGGCGTCCGTGGTGGGTGGGTTCGCCGTGCTGGATGCAGCAGGCGGGACGGCCACGTATAGTCCAGGAGCTGAGGTGTGAGCCGGGGTGACAGCCGGACTAACGCTAGCCAGCTGCTGCTCCACAGACTGCTTCCACTGCTGCATAGACTGGAGCTACAAGGAGAGCACAGGAACAGTGTTGAACTAACTAGGCAGCCACGTGAACAGACAATTTTAAAGGTGCATCCTCTGCGGAAAGCCATTTTTACCAGCCACGACAGCACACAGCACACACACCTGTTTCCACAGAAACTTTACAGCTTCCTCCTGAACCAGTCTTTGTAACCTCTCTTCTTCATACTGCTGCTGCACCCTGCCAACAAAACCCATTTTTTTTACCTGTTAATCATTTTGTAAATATCATCCACAACCATATGTAACATGTGTTAAAGTGCAACCATTCTCATCCCATAAGTACAACAGAAAATACACAATGTCAGCCGCATACCTGTCCAACTGTCCAGACAGGGAGAGGATGTGGTCTTGCATCCTGCGCAGGCGGATTTCACTGCGCACCTCTTTGGCCATGGGGTGACAACAACGAGTGTGCTGTCCCCTCCACCATGACTGTATTTTAACCGCTGCCCCCTCTGCCTCCACCACACTTGATGTACTGGCACGCATGCCGACTTCTTCCTGCTCGGGGGCTTCTTTCATCTCAGCTTTACCAAAGTCAGAGGATGATTCCAGATCATTTTGAGGTGTGCTAACTCTGACGGCCAGTGGTTCAGCTGTTGTAGCTGCGGCAGGAATAACTTCCTCTACGAGACCCCTCTCTTGCTTATCCGCCGGGGGTGAATGGTGCGTCTTGTTGGTGTTGTGCTTTTTGGGCTGTGCTGGCCGCGTCGGAGCCAGGGAATCGGGTTCAAACGTCTCCGTCTCATCCTCGCTGTCAGAGTGGGTCGTTTGCAGCTCCGGATCAGGTGCGAAGGGCAGAAAGGTGGACTCTGAGGAAAGCATGCTGCCGTTGAGTTTCTCCTCATCCGTCTGAACGTCCTCCAGATAGACATGCTCCTCTCCTCTCCGAGGGCTGCGAACCACTGGCAGTGACGGGTGAGGGGAATCGCAGCTCATCCAGGTGTTAAACTGCACGACTGGCTCTGAACCAAAGTAAGCACAAACAGTTAAAATCACAACTAATAAAGAGAAACAATAAAAAACGTATTCACCGTAAAGATGCCCTCTTACCTGTCTCCCGGACTGAGGGAGCAGCAGCCGGTGTGGGTACACTGATTTGCTTCACCTCTCCCGCTCCTCCCCCCCGTGGGACCGGATGTGACGGACTGTGCCTCTCCACGTCCAGCTGAGTCGGACGAGGAGGGCTGGGACAGCCTTCTCGAGTCTCCTCTAACAGCTGCCTTTGGTGAAACCTGAAAAAAATGTCAGCGCAAACATGAGGTCATTTAAGTACATGTTTCCCACTAAGAGGGATTTAATGCAGGGTTATCATGGCCATGAGGTGAGTATTGGATGAGGGTCTGGTCTATACCTCTGCTTACTGAGGATCTTCTCCAGTTTGGCGTCTTCTGCCGTCTCCAGGGCTGGTGATGCGGTCAGAGGGCAGACATTTGCCAGGTATTGAACCAGCTGAACATGCTGACCTGGTCGATATGAACGTCCTTTTCCCTGACTGTAGAGCCACTCGGCTTTGAGGCTGTAATTGTGACAATTATACACAATAAATAAGAGATTCAAACATTTTGATAGTATTCCTGCATTAATCTTAACAAGCAACTTGTAACAGAATTAAAAAGATGTACACACCCTTCTTTCTGTGACACGACATAGCCGTCCAGAACCTTGAGGCTCAGACACCAGCTCATGACATACGGCCGATAATCAAAACCTGGCAATGAGGGTGTTGCCATGACACACGGGTTGCTCATAATGGACAGCTGCTCCAGTTCATGGAGAGGTGCCAGGTGTGAGGCCTATACGGGAATAAGTCGGTCAATGATAATTAGCATCCATATAATTAAATGGAGATCAGTGCTGCTGTGTCAAGTAAGAAAAAAAAGGATAATTACTTCATTAAGATCCCTGATCTCATTTTCTGCCAGGGAGAGAATGGATAAGTTGGCTGGAAGGTGAGCAGGAACAGTGCGGAGTGTTGTAATGCTGTTTCCATGGACTAACAGTGTCTGCAAAAATTGACGGAAAATCCATCAAAGAAATCGGACACATAAACTACATTATTAAATAGTAATTTTTTTGTTTAGGCTTACTTTTGACCTCCAGCGCTCACCTTTAATGCCCCCAGTTTAGTCACATCACCAATGGTAGATATGTTGTTGTCCGATAGATCCAAGTGTTGAAGGGAAACACAGTTGTTGAGTTGCTCGATGACCTGTGTCGCAGAGTTTAAAGTCGGTTAATATATTAACGCATGGGCTGAAACTGACGGTTTTATCTATGTAAGGACATTTTGTAAATAAATGAGATCAGTGAAGTAGGTGTGAATCTCTTCTTTCCTCACCTTAATGTTGTTCCCAGACAGGTTGAGCCATTTGAGGTGTGGCAGATCTCTGAGCCCCTCGATGTATCCAATACTGTTATTTGGAAGATTGAGGACCGTCAACTCTGTCAGCCGAGACACGCCCATCATTCTCACCAGACGGTTACTGGCTACAGATAGCTAAGGGAGAGAAGGCAAAGATGTGACATAAGGCATTGAATAAAGAAAATGTACTAGTATTTTGGCACAGAGTTATCGGTGACTATGCTTCAAAGGGTTTAACTACCTGCTGAAGGCCTGGGCTCCTTTCCAGATGGTCCAGTTTCATTATTTGGTTCCGGTCCAGGATGAGAGTGTGAGTGTCCTCTGAGCAGGTGAAACTCTGATCCAGCTTTTGCATACCCCTGGATGAAAGATCCACCACGGGTCCTTGTGGGAGCAAAGAGGGTGGACATTAAACAGACTGAAGAACCACTTCTTTAAATGCAAATCACCATACACATAGACAGTATACACCATACACATAGACAGTATACACCATACACACAGACAGTATACACCTTCTTCAAATGCAAATCACCATACACATAGACAGTATACACCTGCAGTAAAGCTGGTGGCAGACACTGGTGTCAAAGTTACCTTGAGTTAGGCTGCTTGAAACTTCAAATAATCAACAGAAAGGCCTGTTTTGTAAACTGGGGGCATGGAGTTTAAATATTAGGGAGTTTTGTTTTAGTCTGTATCTGCAAGACCTCCAACTTTATTAAAGAATAACACTAAATCACCGAAGTAACCCTTTAAGAGTAATAGAGAAGACAAGAGGAGGAGAAAGCGATCACGTCCGTGTTGTAGGTAGGTAGAGCTAACGTTACTTTTGTGTAAACTCATGTAAATATCTTCCAAATAACAAAATAAAATATCGTAACCTACTCATTTTAAACATTAGTGTTAACAAGGTTAGCCAACAGCTGCACTCTGGAGTCTGGGATGATGCATGCTAGCTGACATTCGCTAGCTGGTAATCATAGAGATGTCTATGCTGTTAATAAACATACTCACAGCGGCTACAGTTGAGCTAATATGTACCACTTACCAGCATTTGTGTCGAATTGTAAATCTGATACACCCATCCTGTCGCCTCAGGCAATACCTAACGCTAACTGACGTTACTAGCTAGCAGGCTGCAGACCGCGGTCTCAAAGACGAGAAGCGTCTGTCGCCTGTCAAACGGTTTAACCAAGGAGGTTCTGGGATATGTAGTTCAACGTGCAGCCTCGCTCATTGCAGAGTGGCGTCTTTGTGGCTTGAAAATACTACAATTATCGTCATTTCCGGGTTGTAGTAAAGACAGTAATAAATAAGCTAGCTGGTAACATTAAGGACAAAAAGGCGTAGATGTGATGGTAACTTTTTTTTCATTTAATTTTAGTTATTTGCTTGATTCTCCTCTTTATTATCATATTATTAAAACAAAAAAGTAAATTGTTGCTTTCCCGCTTACTGTTTCGCTTGCGAGGCAACCGTCCGTCTGTGACGTCACCCTTGTGATTATTGGACAATGTATTTTTTTATTAAACTATTGTGTACAAAAGCAACGCTAATTTATATATATATGTAACGCTTAGCGTATTAACAATACGTCAAGTGACTGCAAAATATATTTATAGTTTATTAGTTAGTAAATATCAATTTGTAGTCTCCAAATTCCGTTTCCGTATCCGTCATCTCTCTTTCCGGTTTTGTGCCCTCTCGTAGCCATCATGAAGTGAGTGTACAGAATACTATCAAAGGCCATCTCATCGCTTAAATAAACATTCTTACGATATTATCTATATCAAGAGTAAACGTATACCTTTTTATTTGAGTGATGCCTGCTATTTGTTGTTTTCAGGGTCGAGTTGTGCAGTTTCAGCGGGTATAAAATATATCCCGGCCATGGCCGCCGATACGCCAGGATAGACGGGAAGGTAACCATTCGACCCGACACCGCTTTCCAACTGCTCTGTCTGTAGATATTGTGTGAAGTACAATTTACCGGATTACATATTGGTTTTCGTTGTCTCTTGTATCGTCTCATATAGAGGTCCATAACATAAGCAATGGTCTCTGGAGTTGGTCCATAGACTCCATGAAACATGCTAACATTAGCTGCTAGCGTAAACTGATAAAGCCACAAGTGTTGTAACGTCAACTAGTTTTATATTTAACTTGTGTCAGAGGAGCAGATGGACCTTCATGGTTCACTTCAAACTGTATGTTAAGAAAATTGCATCACTTGGTACAATACATCCAGTAAAAGCCATTAGTTAAATATTTGTTTGTCTTAACATGTAATTCTTTTTTTAATGTATGTACTACAAAGTGCTCTTAAAATAAGCACAATGGGGGGAAATTATATATACACACTATCTTCTAACAATCCTACAATACAATGTCACATTTTGTAGATGGGGGGGGGGGGGGGCAATTACACCTGCCTGGGATGTTCCTAAATGATGATGATCCACATTTGTCCTGAATCTCAATTTACTGCACGTTAGAGTGGTCTTGTTAATGTCCATCACAGGGATTTGTAGTTTTGGTAATCCAGGTGTGATTTCCTGTCTTTGATAGGTGTTCCAGTTTGTGAACGGTAAATGTGAGGCTGCCTTCCTGTCCAAGAGGAACCCCCGACAGATCAACTGGACCGTTCTGTACAGACGCAAGCACAAGAAGGGCCAGTCTGTAAGTAACGGGCTGTAGATGGATAGTTACTGTACTGTCATTGTCTGATCTGGTGCAGATATTTGGCTGATTATGAATTTTGCGACTAAGCTTCTTTTTTGCAAAATGTGCTTATTATATTTCATATCACAGCTGTCAAAACTATAAAACTAATTGGGATTGTGTTTAAGTAGTCCCATTGCATTTGTTTTAGGACTTTTACAAGTGCGTAAATGCACTGCTAACATGACGTCATAGTGGTCATCATGGCAGATGGGGAACTGGTTTTGTCTTCGCAAAACCATATTGATGACTGGTATTGAGACTATTGAACCCAAGTCGATACATGTATTGTGTACACGTGTGTTGGTTTGGCTGCGGGTGGACGGTGTGCACAGTGACCGTCTGTGTTATGTGCTGTTGCCCGTCTGCGTCTTGCAGTCTGGGCAGCAGTGCTCACTCCACACCTGCAGCCATAGAGCAACTGGAGGTCATAGTACTGGTCCTTGACGTCTTTATTGACATCTCTCCATTGGCCAGCCTCCAAATTCTCCTACATGCTACAGTACTTCTCACCTCTACTAAGTGCAGTCTGATTCCATTACAACTAGCAATTAAAATACCAATCAGGGTCAGGACTGGGGACGGGTGTATCGTGTATTCTTGACGTAAAAAATGTTGTGCTACAAATAAACTACGGTCTCTTCATGTGTTGTTAACAGGAAGAGGTAGCAAAGAAGCGTACCCGCCGTGCAGTGAAGTTCCAGAGGGCCATCACTGGCGCCTCCCTGGCTGAAATCATGGCCAAGAGGAACCAGAAGCCCGAGGTCCGTAAGGCCCAGAGGGAGCAGGCCATCAGGTGAGGACACAAACAGTATTTTTATGTAGTAATATTATGGGGTTGTTTTAGCAGAAGAGACATTATGCACGTACAATTTTGGAATATGAGTGTTAATTTCCGTTGGCCATCTCGGTGGTAGCGTGCCACAGCAAGCCTTTCAAAGAGTCTGATCTTGCCACCTGTTTTTGAAGTTCAGGAAAACATCAACTTGGAATCAATTTAGTCAAGACTAATCTAAGTCTGTTTTGCAATAAACAAGTGAAAACATGTGGAGAAATCATGAATGTGGGGGTGAGCTGCCATATAGCAAATCTGACACGGTTAATGGAATATCCCAACAGTGGCTCTTTTGTTTTGGCAAATCTCTAAAGCATAGCGTGTACAAAAGTATAGTGAGGGTTTAGACGTCACGCTGAAGTGCTCTGCTGGATTCAGCTTAACAATTATGTACAATGGTGTCCAGGAAATAACCAGCCTCAAAACCTGTGAGGAAAAAACGATATAAATCCTGAGACTAAATATGTACCATACCTTTTTTATACCACGGTACATATCCCTAAATATCTTTCAGGTGTATTAAGCCAAACACGTGCAAATCAATAAGCAGGACAGCTGAATTTTTATGAAACGTTTGCATCAATATGAAAATCGCTGTGGTTATTTTATCCATAAATAGTTTTTCCACATGTTAATGTCGACGCACGATGAGAGGATTTAAGCACGTCGTCCTCTGCTGCTTGTCTAGTTTGCCTGAATGTTTCTCTTTTCTTCTCTCAGAGCTGCCAAGGAGGCCAAGAAGGTGAAGCAGGCATCCAAGAAGCCCGCTACAGCAAGTGCAAAGGTAAGACTTTAGAAGTAGTGGGATGCTATATTGCATGTTATGATTGTTATGATTATTATTGTTAAAAGAACCATTTGGAAAAAACTTTTAGTTTTTTGTAACCCGTATCACAGAAACTAAACTGTACACCGTTGAGGAGCTTTGCTTTGTGTACGAATATAATGTTGCCGCTCTGTATTTATTGGATTATCATTAACTTCACGGTCAGTTGTATAAAATGGTGATTTTTAACTGTTTGTTGTGTTTATTGTATCTCTCCTCTAGACGTCTGCTAAGACTGCACAGAAACCCAAGGTCGCTAAAACCATGAAGATCAACGCTCCTCGTGTTGGTGGAAAACGCTAAATCTGACTCAGGGTTGTGAATAAAACATTTTGCTTAACCACCATATGTGTTTGTAATTTATTTTACAACAAGACAATTTTAAACCTGTATAAAATCCATGCTAATATTTTTTATTTTTAATGTGTCAACCAGCTGTGTTTAAGTAAAAGTGGATTTTTACTGCATAAGAATCGGCTCTTTATCCAGTGCAATACACTGTTTAAGGAACACGGCTGCATAACAGGTTTACAAACATAACATGTTATATTTGCGTCTAACGGCAGACTGATGATTTCTGACAAAGATCTATTGTTTGTCTAAGTCACTTTAAAGACTGTTAACACTGCATTATGTTGAACATCAGTAGACACTAGACATTTTGACTTGTCATTACAGAAAAAGCTCGGCGTTATTAATAACTAACAGATCTTTTAAAGTGTCCGATCAGCCGGAGCAGTGAGCACAATATCAGAGCCGTGAGACTGAGACGCTGAAATGTTTAGTTTCCACTTCATCTGTGAAAAAGTCTTATCTTCCTTAAAAGGTCGTCATTGTAGCTCCACCAAATCTCAATGATCCCTCCATGCTGTATATATCCTGCTGTCTGAACATCTCATGCAGTTAATAGTTTTGAAAAAAAATAATAGTATTAACCACGAGGAGTAAATTCATCTTTGTATAATCGTCACTTTATAGGCTGCAGGTGGTGTTAAACAGGATTTATTACAATCACACAGCCTCAGAGCCGTAATGGCCGACCATCAAAGTGCCATTTGTTCAGTCAGCAGATCAAGAAATATTCAAGTGATGACACCAATTATTGCCAAAATATTCATGGGATTCTAAGGTGTAAACTAAGTTGGGAACGTGTCACTGGAAGTACTATTCTCTCACACACAAATACAAAACACCTTTCTAGTAACAAAGCATTCAACAGCAGGATTCTGATAGAGCCGTTGGCGTGTCAGTGTTTGCTTCATCGACTAACAATCAATAACAAGCTGCACGGGTTAAACACGTGCCATTGTTTTAAGTGTTCCTGATAATCAGAAAATAACATCTTTCTACAGTTTTCACAAGACAACTATTTAATCAGGTGATTAATAAATTATGATTCGCTCTCACACAGATTAAAGCCGTTAAAATGGAAATCAATAATGATTTAATAATCACTGAGGTACAGCAGCTGTAACCTAATTATAAATACGTAGATTAATGTGACGAGATCCTTAATTTAATCCGGAAACATTCCTTTAAACCACGTTCAACACGTATCCGAGGCTTACATGTTTTGGGAAATTAGTGCATGAGGTACTGTTTGCTACACCTGAAATATGACGATGGAAAAAAAAGCAAAAACTTCCCAACTAGTGCACGAGACTAAAAGCATGAACAGAGAATTTACAATCATACATGTTGTTAAAACAAGTAATACTCGTGCGTTGATGACAATAACTCTTGAGTGTGTGTTGATGACGGTTCTGTCTCTTCTGTGTTTTGTTTTTTAACACCTTGAGGAAATTTGAAACTCAAGGAAAAGTGAACATTTCCAACAGGGAGAACAGGGACAATATGGTAGAACAATGGTTATGGCACGAGTATTATGGGACGATGTAGAGATGATGGGAAGGGGCCGCTTTGTGCCCAGTGAGACGTCTCCCTTTCAGTCCATGGAGGGAAGTGGAGCGTTGGCAACAGAGAAGCGATTAGGACTCTGCAGCCTCTTTAGATGCTGCAGCCTCTATGGCCTTCTGATCCTGTTTGAACCTATGAAGAGAAAAAGAGATTAAATGCTAAACAAAATAAATGTTTCACGTGGTGCCCGACCATAATTATTAAAAGGAAACGCGTCACAGGAGCTGTAGCAACACTTTTTAAAATCTATTATATTTGAATCTGTTTTTATAGTACAACCACCACAATCAAGGTGAGAGAAGTTCATTAATGCAGATGCACTCGTGTTGCCTTCAGCTTTTTCGGTGCACTCAAATAGGCCTAACCTGCAGCTGAGAGACTTTTTTTGCCCTGGGTTTAATCTTTCAGGCATTAATACAATTATTAACACGATTCAGTCGAGTTATCGAGAAGCGTACTGTGCAAAAAAAAAAAAAAGACACAACTTGATATTATTTTGATGATTTCGTACTGATCTTCAAAAAAAAAGAAGTAAAATAGCACTACCACCAGCAACTGGACTGGTGTGGAGTAGATCGTGGTGAATTGGGAGATACAAGTTGAGTAGTAACAGTAAAGGCGTATCTTTCTGTGAGACCATGAACGTGTCATCAGACACATGATGCTGAATAAGCATTTCCCCTTTTTTTCTGTAAGAAGTCCAGAATAACTCAACTTACTAAACACTTAACAAGTCTCAACTTAACAGCTGGTGCACAAGTCTGCAGGACTTGTTTCTCTGATAACTTCACACTTCCCTTAAAGTCTTCATAGTCACTCAGTGATCTCACCTGCTTGTGGAACACGTTTCAACTCATTTCCCTGATGGAGTTCAGTTAATTGTTGACATTGGAATCAAAGCACACATGAAAACTACTGTACGTAATACATTTACTACGACACACTCGCCGTATATCAGCTGCGATGCACTTAAACATTAACTCGTCGCCATGATATCTGATCAGCGATGAGCGAGGAACACTTGAATGGTTCTAACGGAGATAATAAAAAGGGTCATATATGCTGTGAATTAAGCACAATAAACACACAAACCTCCAGATCCTGTAGAGCTGGGAGGATCCCGCGGCACCGAGGAAGAAGTTGACAAAAAACAGGTTCCAGTTTTTGGGGATTATGACCAGCGAGTATCTGGACCAGATCAGGCCTGGTGGAAGAAGGACAACAAGAAGTGTGAAGGTTATGCTCGTGAGATCACAGTCTGCTTTGGCAAGAGAGCAACAGATAAGATTTGTTTGAAGGAACATATTGCAAAAGCAGATGCATCAGACAACCTTTAGCACAGACTGGGTCAAATTCTCTCTGAACTGATAAGCTGATTATTTTGTAAATGTGCATCAATATCTGAAGGCAGAGATAAATGAACAGAGACATTATGCCATCAGAGGCATAATGTATTTAAATCTCTTTAATCTTACCGGTGGCCGTCAGCACTGCAGACTGGGAGGTACTGAGTTTGTCTGCTGGTCGAGTCATATCAGCCAAACCAGCTCCAACCAGACCCTGTAGAGGTGACGAGATGTTTTTTTTTTTAACTGTATTCATTTACTGCATGTTAACAGATCATTTTGAATTTATAACAGTAACACGATGGTGTGAGGTTAAGCCCTTTAAGCCTATGGCAAAGGTTGGGACCACCAAAGACCTCATGAGATCAGTAGCAGCACAGTAAATTAGGTTGTTTTTTTTCTTGTGAATTACGGGATATTATTACATCTTCGGGCTCCGAAAAGTATTCAAATAACACAGCGGGCCACCGTGCACAGATGTAAGCTTTGTTTTCACTGTATAACATACACTTACCCATTTAAACACCGGGGCCCAGAAGAAAACCGTTTTTGGACCTGAAATAAAAACAAAAGAAAAGGAAAACATGACATTTGATGGTTATGTTTATAACGGTGAACATCACAGTATTTAGGGTAATTTCACGGTTTCTGGAAGCAGACTCAAACAATGTTAATTATCTCCGTATAGACAACAACAACAACAACAACAACAGGAAGAAAAATGTGAAGAAACAAATAGCTGCTGGTCTCAAATGTATTGTTTCTAATATTGATAAATACATTTAAAAAGAAAATCACACGTAAAATCATCAACTGATTTAGTCAATAAAGAAAAGAGATTTGAAGACACATCATGAGCATCTTTACTATTTAGTTATTGTAAAAAAATGAAATACATTTGAACTCCTCTCAAAGTCTGAACTTAACGCCACAATAAACGTAAGGCAGTGTTGGCTTTAGGACAACTGAATGTTGCAAAGCAATAACAAAAGTATCATCAGCGGGCTGCCATACCACGGATCATCAATAACACGAGGTCAGAACACGAAAAACATGACATGTTGCAGTTCAAGTCACTTTTACCCGTCGATACCACAGAACAGGGTTTGAGGTTTCCTTCCTAAGATTGTTAATCTTCCTACCGGGATTTCCTTATTGGTGAAAAGAAAACCCGGACAGTCGAGCCTGAGTTTCTGTGTGACAGATATTTGGACATTGAGCCGTTGGGAGAAGACTCATGAACTGAACTAGTGACAGCAAAGGAAAAGTGCAAAAGGACCATTAAAAAGCTGCTGGTCTGGAATCTGTTTTCATCACAAATCCTGCACCATGTTGCAGGCTAAACAAAAAAAAGTAGGACTTCTGTCACTGCCAATCATCACTGAGGGAGGCGGCTTTAGTCTCCGCCCCCTTCATACCTGTTCAGGAAGTTGTTCTTGACAACCAGAGCTCCATTCTACCCTTACAGACAAAACAAAGAGCAGACGGCCCCTGGAGACGCCGGCAACTCCTTAATCTCAGTACCCTCTAGTTAAGATCGGTGTCAAAGAGAGCTGACTGTCTCTGTGTGTGTGTGTGTGTGTTTAAATTGTACTCGCAGAATAAGAAGAATACATTCAGTTAATTACATATGTAAACATAACGCAGTCTAATGCAGTGAATCCCACCTTCATGAAGGTTATAGTGTTCTGTTTTGGTTGTTTTGTTGGTATCATCGTTTGTGTTGCTGTTGTGTTGTGTTTTACTGGTGAATGTGTCCACAGTAATTAATCTGCCCTGTGCCCTCATAGAAAGTGGGTTGACAAAATATACCTTCATGAAGGTGACATTTATGAGAGGGCTGTTGTATTACATTGCATTAGTCGGAGCCTAGGTGTAGGCCCACCTTTAAACTACAGTTTACTTCAATATTTGACATTCTATCACAAGATTTAGACATATCAGGGTTTGCTATAAATCATGATTAGAGCTTAAACAATAAGTTGATTATAAAATGTATAATAGAATATGTTTTAATCAGTTAAAACGTGATAAACAGAGATACACTAAATCACACCACTGTAACTTAACCTTGTAATATAGTCTTTAAATCACTCTTGTATAGAGGCTACGTTCATTTCTATTGTAAAAAAACTATTTTAGTTTCATGTGCCCTTTTTATTGATTTTACTTTATCTATTCCTCTGTACCTTGTGCTGCTGCAAAGCCGAATTTCGCCTCTAGGGGTCAATAAACGCTTATCCTATATTACCCAATTATTATGAATAGTAACATTATCATAGTGTGATAACAATATCTGATTTAACTGTTTGTTGATATGATGACAATAACAACTGTGCTGGTTAAGGAGTGGTTGAAATTAAAGTACATGTTGATCCTTTTTCTTTATGGCAATACTTTAGAAGTTAATACCCCAATAAACATCTTGGTTTTAGGAGCTAACGTCACACACTTTCCCTGTCATAAACTCTTCTTCGCTGGTGTTATCCCAGCAGATTAGGGTCTCCCAGCACAACAACTGACAGGAGCTGCTGTTTGATCCTCTCCGTGAGTGTTTCCACCAAACAGCTGGATGGATCCCTCGTCAGAGACATCACACACAGACAGACCTGATAATAAACTCCACATTACCTGCCGGGTGGTTGTATAGAGGTCTCAGTTTGCTGGGCAGCATGTGCTCGATCTTGTCCAAGATCCTGTGATAGGACACTCTCAACGCAGCCATGGCTGTAACGTTAGCTGTCCCGATGGAGGAGAGGACGCTGAGCGGAACTTTAAGCTAGCTCGCTAAAATGGTTAGCAAGCTAAATACTTGGCTTTTTTAAAAAAACGTTCGCCTTCGTGTATTTGCACGAGCTTGTCAAATAAATAAATAAATTACAGGTGGGTTAAACTATCTGTGAGGATGCTGCTGTCCTACCATCGACCTTCCCTCGGAACCACTGTGACCATGCTAGCTCTGCTAGCTTCTCAGTAGCTTCTGACTGACCCACAAGACGAGGAGGTGACTTTCTGTGCGATGCAACCTACCGCGTGGAGGGCGGGGTTACAGATGTCACATATCCTGATTGGTCCGCCCGGTCAGAGCCCAGATATGATTGGTTTAGAAAGGAGAGCTACTTTTCCTACCCGGCGTATCCCAAAGAATGGAAACAATTCACTGCTCTAACAGTTTACTTTACTGAGAAACAAAAAAATAAAAGATTTGTTTACATTATAAACACAAGTTAGAGCTGTTTTAAAGATGCATAGGATAGTTTGAATGTAAATCCAAAAATGTATTTGACTTGATTGAATGTTGTTGCTTATGTTTTGTATTACAAGTAAATGTTGCAACTGTATTCCTGAAACAACTAGAATGTAATCTGCATTCATCTTTTTATTATATTTATTTTGTCTCTTTTGCTGTTTGTGTTTTTTTCTGTTATGTTTTCACTGATATGATTTGATTGTAACCTCCATTTAAATTTTTTGACACTTTGAATAGTTGAATTCTTTTTATTACATTTTTTCCCCCTATATAATAATACTTTTATGTCTTTTTTTGCATTCAACAAGATCACAAGAGAAGCAAAGACAACATATCATTACGAGGACTCCCAATCTTTGTTGAATCAAATCGATTCGCACCATGCGAGGATGATTAAAGATTTACAGAGAAACTAGGGACAGAAATATTGGAGTAGAGCAAAGCCTTCAATGGCCCTCAAGACCTGCTAAAGTATCGAAGGTCTTGCAAAATCTAGCTGTGCATTCCAATACAAATACTACCATATTTAGTATGCCAGAAAAATATTTAGTATGTGTCCCAATACGTCAAATGCAGTATACCAAAATTACCAGGATATCCTGCATGACACACAATCCTCTGCATGGCAGATGTGAGAGGAGAAAGGTTCAAAGTTCAAGGTGCAATTTTATGGAATGTAGTATATACCAATTACACACATACTGCATGCAACAGTATATGTACTTTGTAAGGGTGGCTGCAGAACGTACTCAAAGTAAGCATGTAAGTAAGTATGCGATTTGACAGCCCAACAGCCCAACAGAAGTTGTTTTTTCCCTCGGGGGGCCCCTAACAGGTTAATCAGGCTCTGAGGACTCTGGAGAAGTTGAAGACAGCAGTATGTTGTCAAATAGCCTGCTTAGTTTTCTTCAAACTTAGAATGAAAGGGGCGATTAATCTGTACGTGCAGGATGGATTATGACCAAGAGGGCATTAACTATACCCAGCATGATTTACTATGTTAAAGACAAGATGTAAGATTCAAGAGCTAAAGTACTACATAGATATGCGATTACATTTTAAATGCAACCCTCAACAGTGCAGCGCTTTATGAGTTTTGTGCCCAGGGAACTCCAGAGGCCCTGATAGCTCCAGTCAGTACTGTCTTACTGTAATAACTAGTTTGTATTTGGAAGTATACTACAGTAGTAGTATTTTGGAAATATGCACCAATAAAGGACTTAAATGAGATGGGTTCTGCTTTATTACCTGCTTGCCCAAAGAGGGTGCCTGGGGATAAATATCTAATTTGTACACGTGTGTTCTTACGTTGCATATTTTTAATTAATGTGTTGAATCAAATTACCACACTGCAATTCTAGGGCCAGGTATTCTAATTTTTTTTAAATCATTTTATAAAATAAATACAATTTGCTGCACAGAAACTTTTACGTCCACTGTGGTATTGCCACTTTTATTTATTTTATTATTTAAGTAAACTATTTAAATACTTCCACCACTGTTAAAAAATGGTGAAGAAAAGGTTTCCTGCATTACTTCCCTCTCTGTCTCTGTTCCCGGACACACTTCTCCCGTCTGCTCTCCGGCTCAGTGAAGCGAGCGCTCCCACCTTCTCTGTCAAAATCACGTAGTCTATCGCGTTGTTTGGACACAGCTGACCGCTGCCTGCTAGAAGAAATAAACCAGGCTAGGCT
Source organism: Leptoclinus maculatus (assembly GCA_032191485.1). NCBI lineage: Eukaryota > Metazoa > Chordata > Actinopteri > Perciformes > Stichaeidae > Leptoclinus > Leptoclinus maculatus. The sequence goes on from JAVDOI010000018.1 coordinate 3,267,357, forward strand.
AGCAGGACCGATAGTTAGCAGCGCAGACAGCAGGAGTACAGTGAATGTAAAGTAATGAGCACCGCGGAGACCGGACAGCAGCGAGTGTTTCACCCCCAGACATGCAGACACTGAGTGTCTCAACCAGCTAACGTGATCCCGACGCACAGGGACTGATATCCATGGCACGACCAATCGACGATAAATAAACGGCGACATCAACAGGAACGGGTTAGCTTGGTTTCAATGTTATTGTTAATTAAAGCCCACATATGGTCACAATGTCCTGGTCTGGAAACCTGGTTTGGGATGTAAACAAACGTTTAATTGGATACAACGAGCCTAACTCCATCAGGACCAACTACTTAGGTAAGAACAAAACAAGCCTCTTTGATGCTAACGTAGGTGTGAAAACATGTATTATATTTAATAATAACACCGGTATACTGCACGGCAGGCTGTGTCGGTGGTGCTGAATCAGATCTACTGACGTGACTGAGCTCCGATCTACTTAATAACAGAGAGCTGCTGAGTTATTCCTCCTGCGAAGTCACAGCCGTGCAGTGTAAACACAGCAGACATCGAGTCTACATTTAATGTGCTCATGTAAAGCAAGAGACGTGAGAGTCCAGAGTTAAAGCGCTAGATAGACGGGATTAAATAATATATATCTATCTATATATATGTATATAATCCTTAATAGTGCAGCATGTTATGATGTAATAGCTACAGGAACAAATTCAGATAATCCATTATTTTTGCGCAGGAATTGCGGCATAGATGCAATTCCATTGTAATTACCATCTACAGACTACATCACCATCTCTGTATCTGTTACCTACCTGTCTGTCTGTCTGTCTGTCTGTGTAACATAACTCTAACATATAGCACTAGAACGGTAAAAAACATAATAAAAGCTGGGATGTGTCGTGTAATGTATTTAGGAAGAGATGTTTCAGTGTGAAGTGTATTTTGCAACAAAGTGCTCGTATCCAAACTGAAAGTAATCTTCATGACCATAAAAGAAACACAATTTTTATTGTATGCCAATGCAAACAGACACAAGAACAATATAATCAAGTAACTGAATAAGCAGTACATATTGTAATATGTAGAATATCAGGCCAGTGTGACGAAACACTGCCAGCCTAATTGTTTATTTGTCTTCAAAGAAAGTTTCCACATTGGAATAAAGGAAGGCAGCTGCTTCAGTAATAGACCAAATTAAAATAGAACCGGCTTTTGTCCATTTCCATTTAATATACGTTTTTTAAATAAAACTTACCATGAAACTGCTGATGTTTTAAATAGTCACAGAAGAAGAAATTGCTGTGTTATTGTGGCACTTATAAATAAGAGCATTTGTCACTAGGTTGAAATATTAAGTCTAGATTGTGTTGTTTTTCATTCTCTCTAAAACTCACTTAGTGTGAGTTAACTCCCAGCGATGCTCCTCATTAATGACATTTCTCCTGGTGTGTGTTTGTTGTGAGAGGACCACAACGGAGGGCCGCGGCGTTGGCACACAAGCGAAACAAGAGAGGTTTCATAAGACACGTCTACAATGTGGCCCAGCAAACACCTGACAGTGGTGGGCTGAAGATATATAAGCCTAGTCGAGGTGGGGCAGGTGCCACGGCGGTTTAGTCAGCGCTGTATTTAGCTGGACGGAGATATGGCCGGAGCTGTTATTGTGTTATGGGAGTAGAGGATACATGCAGTGATGTGTGGGTCAGAGCTCTTGTAGGATATATTTAGCTCCTAAAGGGGGGATGGGGGGGCAACAAGTAGTGGTCTACGTTGAAGACACTTCCGGGGAGGTTGTGTATCGCAGGGCTGTCTGTGCACTGAAGACAGATCTAAGTGTTAATAATGACATTTGAATCTGTTTAACACGCTGATGGGAGACTCCACAAAGCACGGAGTAATTCAGAGAGCAAAAATAAGTCGGATGAGGTGAAACAAAGCTTTTTAACATGTTAAAATATAAATAAAACGGCTGAATTCATTTACAGGCAGGTCTGCATCCACTTTGGCACGAAGCACATTCTCCTTATTTCCATGTATAACTGGGCAAACACAGGCTGTGTGTCGGCACATTGATTACACAATTAATTGATTATTACTAATTAAAAAAAAGAAGCAACCAATAGTACAATGATAATGTGTTGCAGCCTGAGATACGATGTATTCATATAGAGCCGGTGTCTCAGTTCTTTTGTTTGTTTTAGTTCACTTTTTAAATCATAACTTTCAAGCAGAAGATATCACACAACACATTAGAAATACAAATGAAAGGAACATCTTGTGTGAGCAGTCTGATCATGACTGTAGTAGGAATATTCTCATGTTGTTATTATTGTTATTGTTGTTATTAGTCCCTTTGATCGACAGCTTGAGAGGAGCTTCTCATTTACAGGAAACACAGATTGAGGCTCGTTTGATTGATGCAACGTTCACGAAACCTGTCGGTGCAAGTAAAGCTCTCGATCGTATACTCGCTGCTCGCTTTCACAACTTCTTTCTTTAACAAAAGAGGAAACATCGTTCCCACATTAAATAAAGGAAGCTAGGATGCTTCCCCATCACACGTGGACCATATCTTATTATATTATATTATCTCTGTGTCCCAGTCCCAATTGTATTCAGTGTGTACTATAATAATCAGAAAAGTAGTTGAAATAATGACGCACTTGCAAATGACAGGGTAATACAGAATGTAATAATGTAATGCGACAGAGTGTATTCAATTTGTTTTGTGCCTCTTTGAAAGATTTAATTACGTTTTTTATTCTTCTTTTTACAAAATGAACCAAAACACTGACGAAGAGACAGATTTGGGAAGATGATAATGAGAATAAATTTAAGACAAGAAACGGAAAATGCACCGATAAGTGCTGACACGACTCTAAACAAAGAGGCAGAAAAATGTTTCTTCTTTTCTGAGTTGTTTCATTCACAAGTGTTTTTCATTTTTAGCAGCTAAGAGCAGCTCCTCCATTTCACATTGTGCATTGCATTGTGGGAGAATCGTGTCAACAGCGCACTCAAAGATTGTTTTTTTTCTAGTCTGCCGGCTGACTGTTTTAAGTTCACTGAATTGTCTCTTTTACAGTTTGAAGCCACGACTAAACTAAACCTGTTGAGAGTCTCACTGGTGGTGAGAAGTATCACAATCTAACTTCATTATTGCTCAGGATGAGTTATAACTGGTTTATGGCTTAAATACGTGACAAATCACCTGAACAGTATAATTAATGCTATTAACTAATTAATTAAGAGCTATTTTAACCCAGTCTACAGAACTACTCTTGCATGTAACCCCAGTGAAGATGGATGATAGATAGAGCTGTCATTCTTTACAGTTGTTTTCTCTCTCTCTCTTCACAGATAGAAGAGAATTTGTTCAAAGACTTAAACTTGAAGGGACGCTGAAGGTACACGATGGCTGTGTAAGTGCCCCACGTTTACATCCATTTGTTCTTTTTGTTCATTCATCTTCAAAAGAGAAAAGAGAAACACCTCCTGCCTTTCCCCTCAGTCAGTTTGTGAAGCCTCCGAGTCTGACGGAGAGCCGATCTTTGACTCCGGGCCAGGTGGTTTAATACCGCTGAGAAACCTGAAGCTGACATGACAGTCACACGTCCTGTCACACTATCGGCCCGGACGTCAGTCCCTTCAAAACAACCACAACAACCACAGGAGAGCTTCACTTTGACACCGGCCATGTCTCAGCCACGAGAGCGGCAGTAAAAAAGGATTTGAGGAACATTTGTTATGAATATATTAGTTTGCTTTCTATGTAACGGCAAGCTGAGATATTTGTACTTTTTAAATAAATTGTTAGAGGCAAAAAAAGTGAGTCATTTTGTGCTGAAACAATTATTTAGCTTAATCAATTTGTAGATAAACAAAAAAAATGACAAGTTTTGATCATCAATTAATACATTTAAGTGGTTTATTGAATAAAAACACCAAACATTATTTTAGAGAATACTGATTATGTTCATAACCTCTGAAATGTGACGGTTTTCCTTTTCTGTGTCGCATATAATTAGACCGTATACTCTGGGTTCTGATATTATGCGTTGGACATTTGACATTATTTTTGACACTTTGTAGACTATTAATAAACGTATGATTTAAAGGTTGATCAGTATTCTCTAGTGGGTGATGTAGCATCTTTTCTCCAGGAAGTCACAGATCATAGAGGCTACTGGAGAATCAACTCAATGGTTCATGGTTCATCAGATCAACAGAAAGATAATGCCTCTATGTTGGTAATAGTTTGAGCCATATTTAAAGCAGAAATAGTAAAAAGAATTGCTAATGATTCTCTGGTTCCAGCTTCTCCACTGGGAGGGTTTGCTGCTTTTCTCTGCTTTTGTTTTCTGACATTTTATAGACTAAATACTCAGCAGATTAATCAAAAATTAAATGAATTGTTAGTTACAGTCATAGGTGAAGGTGGTGACCCAACTGAGCATCTGTTCTTTTGGTTTCATACAAAATACAAAATACACAAAACAAATAGACCCCCCCCCCCCCCCAACTCACATACAAACATACAAATAAATAATAATAATTTTTGGATTGCATTCCCAGTTGACGAAGGTAATAAATATAAGTTTAGAAGAAACATTACAGTATCATGTAGATGTAGATTTTGCCATGAATGTATATGTAATGTATATATCTGCCTGCCTGTTGAAGACTGAGGCTTTTTTCACTGTTATTGCGCAAGATACTCAGATCTATGTTTAAAAAAAGGCCCGATGATGCTCTGCATTTAGATCACCTCATCCCCGCTCACCCTCTGCCTTTTAGTCTTTCATCACCTGAGAGACACACGACAGATTCACCTGCACCTCACAGTCTGCTAACGTTGACCTTCAGAGGAGCAGAATGCATTGAAACTGGTTTGGAATGTAAGATTGAGCCCCGGGTTCAGTCTGCAGGATGTGGTGAATGGGCGGACGGGCAGTGTAATTTCACTGATTGCAGCAGGGTGGGTCTGGAAATGAGGAGCAACAGTGTGATGATGAAACACTGACGCTGCAACAAGCAGATGTTAATGAAATATTGATCCTCAGAGTGACAGCAAACCGTCAGCTGAGCGTTATTGTGCTGACGATGTGTTGGTAGTAGTTCAGTCTTGTTTTTTTGGCTCAGACTCTTTCATTTGAATCATTCTAGAGGCCTGAAGTATTGAAACTGTGCAATATTTCACAAACAAAACTAATTCCGTGTCGGAACGTTTTGTGTTTTCTTATTTCCTCGACTGATAATCATCTCCTGACCTCTTAGATTCATCTTGAACTTCTGGTTCAGTCTCTTTAAAATGTCACACTTTCCCAAAACCCAAGTGACGTCTTCTAAAGTCTTGATTTAGTTCAGAATAATGAATCAACTAATCCTTCTGGCACCAATGTAAACTGCAAAGTTAACATCTGTATCTTTGCATAATGAGATGTGTATTAACCCTCTCCTCAGGTCAACACTATATGCTGGAACGACACCGGTGAATATCTCCTGTCGGGTTCAGACGACACCTTTTTGGTTATCTCCAACCCGTACAACAAAAAGGTAGGTTGTCGTCACTTTCACTGAAATTAGCGGATTTTAGTAATGGAAGAAAAAGAAAAGAAAAATATGAGGGGATCCACTGAAACACAACCTCCTGCAGTTCTTTCTTGAAGCAGAGCACCCAAATAAATCCAGTGCAGGTAGTAGTGTGTGTGTTTAGGTGAAGGTGGGACCTGGAAAGGTGTTGAGGTCTCGGTTACCTTCGTCAGTTACTTGTTATTCTAGCTATCACTTATTTTCTCTTCCTCAGGTCAAGAAGTCCATACGTTCAGGTCATCGGGCGAATATCTTCAGCGCCAAGTTCATGCCCCACACTAACGACCAGGAGATCATCTCCTGCTCCGGAGACGGCATCATCTACTACACCAACACGGAGAAGAGTCCCGAGCACAACAGACAGTGTCAGTTCACCTGCCATTATGGAACAGCTTATGAGGTGCTGAGCGAGAGAGACGCCGGTCCAACATTTCACGGCGCGTAGGCGTCTTTTCTTCTTCATGGTTTCTGTCTCCTGACCTCGGCCTTCTCTCTTTTTGTTTTCTCAGATTATGACGGTACCAAATGACCCCTACACGTTCCTGTCGTGTGGGGAGGACGGCACGGTGCGGTGGTTCGACCTCCGCACGAAGACGAGCTGCACGAAGGAAGACTGCAAAGATGTACGGTGACAGCTGGGATGTTCCAGTTGGTCATTAGTGGGGGTCTTTTTTACTGTGGAAAAACTGGCACGTTATGTCCTGTTTTTGAAAACTTAGTTTTTTTTAAACATGCATTCAGGGGTTATTCCAAAAAACGTTTTCCTGGCTTCAGGCCAGGCTGCATCTGTGTGTGTGTGCGCGTGTGTGTGTGAGAAGCCGTGCCCTCTAGATTGCGTTGCATCTTCTCGTATTCCCTGCTGGAGATCAGTGCCTATGACCTTAAACCAGTCTGTGTTACCTCTCCCTCTTAATTACCCTACAGCCTGTTAATGTTACAAGTGGACATCCACAACTAGAAAATATCAAATCCAGTGGAATTAAGTCTTTTTTTCCAGATCAAACTATTGACTTGTCCTCAAATCTATTTGTCTGTAAACACAGATTTCTTTTTAAATGCCACCTCTGTTGCTGCTGACTTTAGAGTAAGGCTCATTCACTCGAGAAAAGAGAAGAAATTCTAAAATATTTATGCTTGTTTCCTTCTTTGATTTCAGGACATCCTGATAAACTGTCGAAGGGCAGCGACCTCTATATCCATTTCCCCTCTGGTGCCGTACTACCTGGCTGTCGGCTGCTCTGACAGCTCAGTGCGGATCTACGACAGACGCATGCTGGGCACCAGAGCGACAGGTAAACCGCCCTGCACGCTCGATGTCCTCCCATGAGGACTTTAGACTTTACAAAATCAAAAAGAGCCTTTCAAATCGACTTTAACACAAATGACACGTAACTTCACTTTGACTTGAAAATACTTGATATCTCTCCCGAAGCACAAAGATTATAAAGTATGATCAGCCGCACTTGTTTCAACAAACTTGTTTTAACAAATAAATATACATTGTTAACAATGTATATTTGGCATGAGCAGGCATGATTTTTGTCAATTTAATGTAATATTACTCTGTCGTTGAAATGGCATTGGACTTGTTTAGGACTCGAAACTCAAAGTTTATAACTTGGCACTTAACTTGGGACGTGTCAGTCTTGACTTGGGCGCAAAGACTTCAGACTTATTTGAGACTTGCAAATCAATGACTTGGTCCCACCTCTGCTCAACTTCCCCTTTCTTTATATTTATGTAGATGTAGAAGATTCACAATGAATTTTAGGCTCACTGTATGTTTGAAGTCACCGTAGATGTTCTTGAGAGAGGAAAATGAGCCTCGCATAGCAATAAAAGACAATTTATCTTAATATTTTCTTTATTTCTGCTGCCATAGTGTATTGTTATTAGCCGTTATTAATAAGTCAGGCTGATAGATTGAGGTCATGAAGCAGGTTTGAGGGCTTCCTCTCTTGGTTTTCAGTCCTGCTGTGCTGTGTCTGCTCCCCCCGTGTGACTATTGTTAGATGTTCACATAAATATTTCTGAAACGCTCCAGACTACTAGAATACATTAGAAACCTTATTTATAGAGCATCCTTTATACAGAAAAAATGTTCTTTTCTACTGAAAGAGTGAAAACAAAAGAAGGTAAAGAACAGAAACAGTTAAGGCGCGGCAAGTTTATTTGTATAGAAAATTTAAATAACGTCTCATTTTGCTTTACATAACACATAAAAAGATATTAAAGACACAGAGAAAAAAGTTTTTCACTTGTGTTAATTTGTCAGTTATCTCGTAATACCATTGGTATATGTGTTTATAAAAGATGGATACAAAAAATGGATAAAATGATAGAAACGTAGCCACCAGACAGTGAGGCGCTCTCTTTCTCGTCCACAGGTAACTACATGGGCCGGGGCACGACGGGCATGTGCGTGAGGTTTGTTCCCGCTCACTTGTCCAACAAGTCGTGTCGCGTGACTTCCCTCTGCTACAGCGAGGACGGTCAGGAGGTGCTGGTCAGCTACTCCTCCGATTACATCTACCTGTTCGATCCCAAAGATGACCAGGCCCGAGAGCTGAAGGGCCCGTCACAGGAGAGGAGGGAGGAGGTGAGCGCATAGTGTCGACTCCGAGTCACGCGGCTCCCATAACGTCACATGACTTCCTGTTAGAAACTGCGTGTTTTTAGTTACGCTCGTGCCATGAATCAAGTGACGGCTGTGTCTGTTCCATCCTATCCTCTTGCGAGTTTCACGCTTGTGATTTTGAGTGAAAATGTCTCAACAATTATCCAATGGATTGCCATGACATTTGGTTCATACATTCATCTTCCTCTCAGGATGAACTGTAATCCTCCATCCACCCTTCCATCATCAGTCTAAAACGTACATTTGTCCAATACCTTAATTTATGACCAAATACCTACAAAACGAATGACATTCCCATTACCTCGGCTGTACTTTGTGTTCAGTGCTAATTATCAAATGACAAAGAAAGAAAAGGCACAGTGGATTACTGATTATAACCAAATATAAAAGGTGTATTCTTCAGTTCTTAAACGTGTCATCATATCTGTATGGGTGAGCATTCAGTTGGAAAGTGTTTGCTGCCAGCACTGGTCTTCACGTGTGTCTGAATGTGTTGGATGCTGGTGCCAGTGTTTCAAAGCCTCGTGGTGAGCTCAGCTGTGTCGAGATGCAACCGCCACACGCATTCCTTTCCAAATACAGCGACAGGCAGTGTTCATCTATCCTCCAAAATAGTTCAGGCTGAGGTGGAGGGGACGGCCGAGCAAAGGCTCATTACCTCCCTCTCTCTCTCTCTCTCTCTATCTCTCTCTCTCTCTCTCTCTCTCCCTCCTTTTCCTCCACCTCTAACCTAATTTCCTCGGGGCCTTTTGCTCTCTGATTTATTCTACTATCTCTGTCAGCCTCTGCGGCTTTTCACCACCTCCAGCCCACAATCAGACCTGATGACATTTCCGGAGTAGAGCAGTTGATAGTCTCTGCACTAAGACCCCCTTTTTCTATTTCTGGCTCTCAGCCTGTTGCCCTGTAAAGAGAGCCAAGGGACTGGAAAGTGGAGGCAACCTCGGTCGTGCAGGCAGAAGGGGGGTGGGGGGGTGGGGGCACCACTCTAAAAAGAGGACACTGACAGAGACGAGCAGTGTTTTGCTTTGGCAGCGGAGCTATTTTTGACCATGCTTTGACTGACAAACTGCTAATCTTTCTGTGTGTGTGTGTGTGTGTTTCCACAGCTGAGGCAGCCTCCAGTGAAGCGCCTCCGTCTACGAGGTGACTGGTCTGACACTGGACCCCGAGCTCGTCCTGAGAGTGAGAGGGAGAGGGACGGTAAGATCAGAGTAGTCCGCACAGCAACTGACATGTTCGTGTTCCTGCTCGTTAGGTTTGAAGCAGAGGTCTCTAATTACAGATCCGGCCAATGAGACAGCTTTCCAACGCCCGCCCACATGTTCAAAATGTTTTGTAAATACATTTTTTTTGCCATTTAGATTTATTCCTCAATCCCTGTTTATTACAAGTAAAGTGACAATTACATTTTCTTGCCAGGCTGAAAAATCTGAGCATAAAAAAATAGTTTTCATGCACATTAAACCTTTAATAAACTGTGCAACTTATGGATTTAAATATGAATGCAGTTACAAGTGACACACTTGCTTCTACACAGGAAACCATGTCTGTGTTTCCACTTCAATGTCAGTGTTGCAATAAGCACATATCACAACACAACTTTTATTCCACTCTATTTGCTTTAGTCATCACTGGTTGAAATTGTCCAAATCGCTCAATCAATATTTGGTCAAATTTACTGTCCCATTTCTTTCCTGAGGCTCCACACGGGAAACAACTGTTTTTTTAACGGTGTTGTGTGGCGTCATGACAGATATTGCAGAATTGTCTCGACATATCGGCCTCTGTGGTGTTTGTTTTAATACATCCAGTGAACCTGTGTGTAAACCTGCAAACACTTTTCTCCCGCGCTCTCGTAGGCGAGCAGAGCCCGAACGTGTCCCTGATGCAGAGGATGTCGGACATGTTGTCCCGTTGGTTTGAGGAGGCCAGCGAAGCTCAGAGCAGCAGAGGAACTCGGCCTCAGGCACGACCCAGAGGTGAGACGTTGAGAAAACTCACCCAACACGCAGCAAATCAGACGCACTAAGATAAGATAAGATAATATAATCCTTTATTAGTCCCGCAGTGGTGAAATTTACAGGATCACAGCAGCAAGTGAACAGTGCACACAAGATAGAGTGACAAGTAATATAAATATTAAACAGTAAAGAATATCAACTATACAAAAGTACAAAAAAATCAACAATAAACTCCAAAAAAATTAAAAATAAAATACAAATAAAAGAATAGAATATTATATATACAGACAGAGTATTGTGTATTACACAGAGTAATTATTGCACAGATTATTAGTGTTTTTGGTGTTTGGTGGTCTACTGGGAGCACAGCTGGTTGTGCAGCCTGACAGCAGCAGGAAGGATGGACCTGCGGTACCTCTCCGTCACACACCGGGGGTGAATCAGCCGGTGGCTGAAGGAGCTGCACAGAGCTGCCAGGGTCGTCCCGCATGGGGTGGGAGGTGTTTCTCATCAGGGATGATAGTTTAGCCATCATCCTCCTGTCTCCCACCACCTCCACCGTATCCAGTGGACACCCCAGCACACTGCTGGCCTTCTTAATGAGTAAAAAAAAAAGAAAACTAAACTAAAAGTTCTCAAATTACCGGTGTGTGTGTGTGTGTGTGTGTGTATGTGTACGTGTAAGCACCACAAATACAGAGTGAAACTGTACATCAATTATTAAGTCATTTAAATGTTTTCATGCAAGTAGATTTTGTTAAAAATACAAACAGTTTATCCTGAAGATTGTTGACGTACATTTATTTTCTTGTTTCCGGAATAGCTATCCGTCCAGAAGCGGCGTCGAGTACTCCAGCGGCCCCCGCAGGAGGCTCAAGTCAGGAGTCCAGCGTCCCCGAGAGGCCCGTGGGGTCAACCGCGCCGGAGGTACCTGCCGGTCCCGAGGTCGCCGCTGCCGCTATCCCTGAATCCACTCCCTCTTCCTCCTCAGGCTCGTCATCAACAGTCACAGCACTTCCTCCTTCCAGCTCCTCAACGGTGGAGAGCTCGGCTCCTTCCTCCTCCGCGCTCACCCCCTCGCCTGACTCAGAGCAGAGGAGTCAGGCCGACACGACCGGGACCTCCACGCCTACACCCACACCCACACCTACACCCACGCCGACACCCACACCCACCTCAGAACCTGCTCTCTCAGGTAAGGAAACAATGCACACAACTGTCGCTTTGACAAAGGACACAAAAACAGCTATTGACATTTTACTCTTTAGTCCAGTGAGTAGGTATCCTTAGATCGACTCCCATGTATGTGTGTGTACTTGTGTGTGTTTGTTGGAGCCACTCCACTCAAGCAGCAGCCTCACGTCACTCTCTTTTCCTTCAGCATCCTGTTGTCCTCCTCCCTCTTTTATTTCCTGACTCTCTGCTCCTCCTCTCCTCACCCCCCCACCCTCCTCAGTCTTCTAATCGTGCATTCACTCTGCCTCTCTTCCTCTCTGCCTCTTTGTCAGAGTACGGTCCTCATCGGCTGCCCATAAGTTTAGTGTGTAGGCGTTTGCAGAGGTTACTTCGGCTGGCCGACCCACCAGGACTGGGTCAGCGAGCGGCCCGTTCTTCTTCCTCTTCCTCCCCTGCAGCCACTGAGAGGCAGCCACAAAGAGCTGCTACTACTGCTGTCGCTGCTGCTGCTGAGACGCAACCCCTTCCAGGTTACCCTCCCCTCCGAGCTCCCCACCTCCCCTCCACGCGGGCTGTCTTTCTCTCTTGTTTGTAGAGTCAGTTAGGCTCCAGAAAGACCCGGCCTTGATAAAACTGACCACTAATCTCCCAGTGATCCTCTTTCCATTCCCCAATGATGCACCTTGTACTTATTAACCTCTGTAGCCGTCACTGTGTCGCCTCTCCACTGTTTGCTCAGCCCCTCACTCACTAATGCTCTCACTTCATCGCTCCACTTGTTGCTTGAGTTTTCACCCACGAGTGGCACCGGCCAGTATGAAGCTCTGCTTTGGCTCATGTGGTTGTTCACAAAAAAATGTTTTTGTTAGTGATACATTCTGATCAGCTGTCTGGACTGTTGGACTTGATTCACTTTGGTTTGCTCTGACTCAAACTTGAGAATCGTAACTAAAGCCCTTTTCAGACATGGAATAACATTACATCACCTACTGTGCCTGTTTAAAGTGATGGCTTTGACGTGACGTCATTCAGACGTAGGTGTCCGCTACGTGACCGCTCCCTGTGGCTTAATGCAGAACCTTCACAGAACGAGACGGCGCTCTTCTGGTGCACAAATAGCTTGAAAGTTGAAAATAAATGATGTGAAGGGAGGAGCTGCATCAGTGATGGTTTTTCAACTTAACTTAAACTTTTTTACTTTGGAGTTTAATAAAGATCATGGGAGCTTGCCGATGCTTCTTAAAAGTGAACGCATATTTTCTCAACGTCATTGTTTATCAGAGAGCAACGTCAGCTGCTAATGTCTGCCAGTGCCTTTACTGCTATTACTCTCACATGCTGCGTGTAATGCATGGGTTTTTTCTGGATGTGTTCAGTCATGCAGTCCAATGATTATTATTATTATGTATATTATAGAAAGATCTCTTTCTGATAGATGGAGCAGGAGAAAAGGAGAGGGGCTGGTCTTCTCTCTGGGGGTCTGTAGACACACCAGGGACACTATTTATGATGAAAAGGGAAAAGTGCATTTTGTCAAGTCACCTTTTAATATGGTAAAAGTGGCGCGTGCACAGCGTTTTGTTAAACCGATTCGCCTGAGCTGAAGATGATAATTAAGTAATGAACTTGTCACAGTGCTCTTAATGCGACCAAGAGGTGCATTTAATCTCTCCGAGTGATATTTAACCCTGTGCTTCTGCAGCCTTTATGTTAATGAGACGATATTCAGTTCAGAGACTCGGACATGTTGACAGGTTTGTCTCCCGGTACGTTTAGGAGTTGTGGCTTCACGTTAAAGGGACTCGGTGGGTTGTTTGGTTCAAACGTGAGAATGACACGGACAATTATGTAACAAGCTGCATGTCTGAAAGGGGCTTTATCGGACATCTAGGACCAACTAGTCATTAACTGAATGAAGGGCCATTGCTTGTATCGTTTATGTTAAAACTCAAGGCTGCACTGATGACTGAAGACATTTGTTATCACTAATATCACATCATTCAAAAATATGTTGGAGACGTTTGGATTGTTTTGAGGTTTTCAAAATACAAACAGAATGTAATTATGATGTTTGTGTTTTCCATTGTGGTGTCTTACAGTGAGCTTGATGGTTATTATAACACTGCAGGAATTAACCATTGACTAGCAGGGCGTGTAGTAAGCATGAGTGAGCTTGTCATGTTCAGACTAAATGCACACATGCAGTGAATGTGAAATGATCAGATGAAGCTTTTTGGCTGATTTGACAGCTTCTCCTGCTTGGCCTTGGGATCGATTTTAACACGACTTTGCAGTTTTTAACCCTCGTGCGTCCGTCACCGATGTTTAGTCGGTCTCATTTGTGTTCCAGATTCCCCCTCGTCTGTGGTAAACAAACAGCTGGGATCCATGACTCTTGATGAACAGCAGGGTGCGTCCTCTTCCCCCCCCCCCCCCCCCCAACCCTGCCACTTGCTTTTTCTTCTTCACACTCCCTCATCAACACAAACACCTGCTCTCAACCCTCTGCACAGTCTGTCCTGCATCGTTTTCATGCTTCTTATTTCTCTCCATCCACTACTTTACTTTCTCATTATTCCCATTATCTGTCCAGACACACGTTTATGTGTCTGCGGATAGCTGACCAAAGTTACTGTATAATAATAATAACCAACATCATCATCTAAGTAATGAAATCATACATCACACTTTCATCAAGATAAATACATATATTATATATATTAGTATTGATAATAAAATGAATCACTATCGTTGTTGGAAGCTCCTTGTTCGGAGCCGTTGTCAGAGCGGCGCGGGGAGCCCTCGTTGTCATAAACAACAATTCAGTACTTTTGTATCTATTGTTTTACAATGTTTAAGTCGAGCCTGATGTTGCCTTACACATGACAGAATGATCCCAGTCTCTTCCACACAGTGAGGCAAACAGCTTATTCATTTAACACTGGTATCGGCTGATACCCAAAGCCCAGGTATCAACATACCTGCACAGTATCAGTGTGTGTGTGTGTGTCTTGATGCTGGTGATAGTCCACCTTTTGTCCGCTCTGTGAATGTCAGCTGCATGCTTGTGTTGTTTATCAATAGGAAGTGATCATGCAAGCAGACGGTTGCATGTTGCTAGTGTGCCTTTTAAACAACCAGTTACATGCTGTGAGCAACAGGCAAACGAATACTCTGAGCCGAAGCTTTTTCTCTCAGAGTTATTGGTAAAAACTGATTTACAATGGATCCTTCTCGCCTGCTTCGCCCGTGTTCGTCTTCTTATCAGGAGCAGCAGCAGAAGCGGCAGGTTCACCTCCCGATCAACCTGTTTCTGTACCAGTCAGCACCAGCGCACCCACCACCTCCACCACCATGACCGGCACCAGTCGACCCAGTGCAGCAGAGCCCGTCCTCAGCCTGCACTACAGCTCAGAGGGAACCACCACCAGCACAATCAAGCTGGACTTCACTGATGAGTGGTGAGTCATCGTCCCGAGGACAAGGAGATAAAAGGCCTGCTGAAGTCATTGTTGTTCTCTCTTTGAATACGTTTGTTGTGTTGATTATTTTGATGGAAATGTATTTTTTTTTAGCACCTTTGTTTATATTGTGGCCCTTTATCCCTGAAGCATGTGATAATGGACCCTCTACAGGCTGCCTTATCACAGCTAATCAATTAGGAGAAAAAAAGTATAATGATGCAGTGCCTTATGCACATTTAGTACAAATAGAAAGCAGGGATCATAGTCAAACCAGGCGGCAACCTCCGATTCTGAAAAGTGAAGCCAATGCAGAAGTGCCTTAAACCTGCATTCTCACAACTGACCACCAGGGGGCGACTCCTCTGGTTGCATAAAGAAGTCTGATTGTATAAAAGTCTATGAGAAAATGACTCTACTTCTCACTTGATTTATTCCCTCAGTAAACATGAGTTTATGGTCTCAATCGCTAGTTTCAAGTCTTCTTTAATACAGCATG
Organism: Leptoclinus maculatus; assembly: GCA_032191485.1. Classification (NCBI taxonomy): domain Eukaryota; kingdom Metazoa; phylum Chordata; class Actinopteri; order Perciformes; family Stichaeidae; genus Leptoclinus; species Leptoclinus maculatus. The sequence goes on from JAVDOI010000018.1 coordinate 3,282,696, forward strand.
ATGTTCATTTAGTAAATTATGATCCATTTAGAGTAACATAGATGATGAAGCAGGGTATACTCAAAGCAGAAAAATGTTCACCCTCTGTGAATGTATGTGTACAAATGTTGTGGAAACAGTTGCATCATCAACATGCTCCTCATTGAGGAATAATTTACAAACCCTCTCAGTCACTGTTTTTTAATCTTCCTCCACAGGAGCAGCAGCACATCCAGCTCTATGGGCAGTGGAGGTCCCAAAGCGTCTGAGGCTGCGGCTGTGCGGAGCAGAGAGACTCTGTCGACGGAGAGTTCAGTGTCGGAGCAACGTGAGTAACTTCAGCATCAGGAAACCTCTGACAGAATTTGAAATCAAATTTTAAAAAGTAACTTAACACCAGGCTGAAAAGTTGTGTTTTCAAAGAGATGATATTCTAAATATACATTATCTTTAAGTTACTCTTAAACTTTAGTATCCAAAGAAGTAAATTCATTGGTGCAAATGATGCACAGAGGCAGTATTAAAATGCAGCACTTCATATATATACATTTAAAAAACATGCACTCTGTCACACCTTTGATCAGTAACAAATATTATAAGTATATAAGTATACAAACGTTGTAATCCTACAAAGTCCTAGATGTAATGATATGTATTTCCACTCAGCTCCGTCTGTGTCCTCGGGGCAGCCGAGCGTCCCGGCCGCCTCCACAGAGCCGCCGTGTAGCGCCTCCTGCTCCGGGGCCCTCGGCAGCTCGTCGGCTCAGGCCCCGGCGGCGGGCTCCTCTCAGGGGGACACCGTGGCTGCTGCTGCTTCGCCGGTGGAGAGGAGTCAGCCGGAGGGCGCCGAGGACACGTCGGGAGGCTGCAGGAGAGCAGAGCCCAGAGCGGAGGAGGAAGAGGAGGGCCAGAGCCAGCCCGCACGGGCCCACCAGGACTCTGACGACAGCGACGACGACCCGATTCTCATCCCGTCCACGAGGTTCAGAGGTCAGGGACAGAGGTAAGTCAGACTGCTCTTGTTTCTAGTCACTCGCTACAAGCAAGAAAACACCCTCATTTATTTGAATGCAGGTTATTATATCTTTGCTCTTGTTTAATATCACTTTTAAAGGGTGGGTATTCTGATTTTCTGTGATGCCTTCCCATTGACTGTTTCACTACAAATATAGATTAAATTCCAGAGGATCTGCAGTAGGAGATAGGATGATCAGGTAAAGTGTTTTGCACTAAAAGCATCTAACCTGTCAGGTGTGTGACATGCAGCAGAGCATTCAAACTCAACAGCATAACACGATGAAGAAAACAGGTTTTTTTTTTTGCCTTGGTTTGATCATTTCACTCACAAAAAACTAATCTACACACGGCTAACTGTAGCGTTAGAGTGATGTGCATGTGAGTACTGACTCCACAGATGTGTGAGTGGCAGCATAACGGCAGCATTTTGAAGGTTTTGTACAGAAGAAAGAGGAATGATCAAAGAAAGTGTGCATGATGGAAAACAGCCGGACAAAGAGATTTTTGATTTTGATTTCTACCGGAGGCGGAGTTTTTTTTTTCCAACTAGTATACTGCGTGTGCACTGTAAATTTAATTTAGTGACACTGCTGTTGTTAATGGACAACACTTTGCACAACAACAACATTAGGAGCTTGATTCAGTTATGATTTGTTTTGCCTTGAAAGTGGCTGCTTTCTAGCTTGGGGTTTGTTATTCGGTTGAATTGATTTTATCAGCACAAATTTCACTCAAGACTCAAAGCATGGAGTTCATAAGCATCAGAGACGGCATGGGTTTGTGTGTCTTTTTTTTGTTGTTGGTCTTTTGCGTGTTTTATTATCACATATATTGTTTTTCTTGTGTTTTACAGACGCTCAGCTGCCGCTCGTATCCAGGAGCTGTTTCGCAGGAGGAAAGAACGACGGGAGATGGAGGAGAGCGAGACACAGAATATCAGGAGACCCTCAGTCAAGATGGTCTACAAAGGCCACCGCAACTCCAGGACAATGGTACGCTTTCATCATAGTGCTTCAGAGGCCTCTTGAAGAAATGATTTGACATTTTAAGAAATACTTTCTTTCTTTCTGGGTACTCATGTCTGTGTGTTAACTATGAGGCTGGGACCGGCAGGCAGTTAGCTTAGCTTAGCTTAGCTTAGCACAAAGACAGGAAGCGGGGAAACCGCTAGCCTCGGTCTATCCAAAGTGCAAAAATGTGCTTACCAGCCCCTCTAAAGTTCACTTATTAACCTGTTGTGTCTTGTTTGTTTAATTTGTACACAAACAGAATTGTAAAAAACTAAATGTAACAACAATTTGTGGTTTAAGAACAATACGTGCAGTGATTATTTCTTGACAAACGACAGTCTCCTGGAATCAGGTCATCACTGTGAGGTTTTCTACTAAAACCAGAGCTCATGGACTAAATCTGACAACATCTGCTGAGAGTCAGAGAAGCTGCTCTGAACTTCTGGGCTGATGCATCAACTGCCGTTTGTCAAGAAATAGTTAGACCACATAACTCCAAAACCACAAATTGATGTTTTTACATTTCTGTGTGTTGATTAAACAATTAGTGAGGTGTGCTTTGAACAGTTTCTAGCCTTCATGCTCTCCGGTCTCCAGCTCTTCGCTTAACACACAGATATGAGAGTGGTGTCTATTCCTTCAACAGTGTCAAATTCAAGGTGGGTTTGTTTATTTTGTCCAGATAAAGGAGTCCTGTTTTTGGGGGAACAACTTCGTAATGAGCGGCTCAGACTGCGGCCACATCTTCATCTGGGATAGACACACTGCAGAGCACCTCATGCTGCTGGAAGCCGACAACCACGTGGTGAACTGCCTGCAGCCGCACCCCTACGACCCCAGTGAGTCCCACCTACAGCCCCCCTACCACCACCTCAGATGATCTGACCATGTTACCGAGTATGGTAATGTTCATTTTCTGCTCTGTTTCAGTTCTGGCTTCTTCAGGGATTGACTACGATATCAAGATTTGGTCGCCACTGGAACAATCGCCATCTTTCAACAGAGACCTCGCCAATGAGGTATGACTGCCAAGAGATCAGAGATCAGAGGACTGATTTATTTATTTATGGTCTTTGGTTTTGGCACAGAATAATGTAACATGCTAATTAGTGGGCTTATTAACATGTTATATATGGTTTGAGCCGTTTGTCCCATTTCAAGTCTTCATGCTAACAGTCTTCAGGCTTCATATTTACTAAATCATTTCATCCAAGTTTCACCAAGAAAGTAAAGAAGGCTTCTTCCCAAAATGTCAAACTTTTACTTTATATATTTTATTTTCAAATAGACGTCTTAAGTCGCCGTACAGGCGCCAATAAAAAAAAATGTAATTCATGTTTCTGTCGGAGCAGTTTTCTGTTTATTCCCGTTATTTGTCAGATTCCTTCACATTCTCTCTTCGTCTTCTTTAAAGGTAATAGCTCGGAACGAGCTGATGCTGGAGGAAACTAGGAACACAATCACGGTCCCGGCCTCTTTCATGCTCCGAATGTTGGCCTCCCTTAATCACATCAGATCAGGTACACTATTGGTTTGAATATTTGTGCCTATTAAAGTTCAGGCAGTACAGACTCTTACTTTTTTACTTACCTTTCCTCAGGACACTTATGTGCCCCCCCCTTTAACATCTGCCTGTGCCTTCTTGCAGATCGACTAGAAGGTGATCGCTCCGAAGGTTCGGGACAGGAAAATGAGGACGAGCAGTAGCCTGCTGGCATTTTATTTTAAAGAAAACACTATTTCTTCTTGCTGTATAGCACTTGAAAAAAAAACAAAAAAAAACTGAGATTTGTACAAGTATAGTGTAGAATACTTCCTTTTGAAAATTAGTGTAATTTCTAGCCCCCCGTGTTTTTTTAAGATGACTTTCTTACTGATGTTTCTGTATGAGGATAAAGTACATCTGTGTGAATGCAAAAGGCAACGACGTCAGTATATATATATTAAGTGTGAGAATAATGGCGGCTGGTGTGCAAGGATGTTAAGTGCAATATTATTTTGTTAGGAGAGAGTGAGCTTTGATCAGTGTTAACGTGTGACATTTTGAAATTGTAGCACAAAGCTAAGAAATGTTGATGTGCTGCTCCGGCAGTTACGCATGTAAACAAGGACTTTAAGTAAAAACATACTTGGAGATTGCTTTAATTTTATTGTTGAAGAAAATAAGAGAAACAAAGCTGTGGTTCTTCTACCTAAAAAGGGACATGTCAATACAGTAAATCATCTTTTACAGAATTTTTAATTCAAGATAAAAGCTTAAGACGACTGTGCACAAGCTAAATAATTAAAAATCATTCCCAAAATTAACAACAATCAGTTTTTTAAGCTAGAAGCAGCGACCATTTTACTGCAGAAACAACTGTTAGCTCACATTTCCTCTGCAGCTGCACCAGCTAATGTAGCCTCGAGCTATTAGCATCAAGCAGAGATGAGGAGCGGGCTACAGAGGTCTGTTAAAGCTACTCGGGTTAGTAGTCCTGTGCAGTCCTGGTTCTGGATCTGCAGGTCGAAGGCAGCAGTGAAGCCGGATCTGGGTCCGTCTGCGGTGGGATTCTGGGATTTCCAAGAGTTTCTGGTAAACCTGCATGATTTCGTGTGGAATCTGAACCGGTGGCACCGATAACTTGGCATTAAGTATATATATATACAGAAATAACTCTTAACTTTATTTCTTCTCAAACGTGTAGTCTTCAGACCGCGCTGGCTCAAGATATACACACACAGCTGTAAACAGTCTGACTGTAAGAACACTTGTAACTGTTCTTAAAAGACCCTCTTGATTTTTGACTTGAAGTGAAACGGCTCCAGTTTATTGCTGCAGGACAGGTGGTCGTTCAAGCTTCACGGCATCAAAAGAAAAATAATAAATAGAAAATGAGTTCTGAACATTTTTATGAAAACATTTTAATAGAAGAATCTTGATACAAAACTTTAATGCAAATATTTCTATGAATACTTTAAACTGTATAGTGAAAATCAAAAGGTTACATCACTTGTGTATAGTACCGTTCAAACATAATATAAAAGATACGAGGTAAGACTGAAGCACTCTACTTAAATGTCCTCTAGAGCTTCTTTCATAATAGTAAAGGGAGCGATGGAGTGTATAACCTGAGGTAAACCACATGCACCAATGAATATGTACTTAAACGGTTGTTGATTAAGACCAGTTTTTCCTTAAGACAACTCGACACACACCATTTCATTTTCTTTGACTTTTAAAGACCACTGCACAGTGTGCACAACAATATGAAATGTAGGCCTTTGCCAATGCAGCTTTATTAACAGAACAACCTCTGAAACACTGATAACAATCACTCTCCATATTACCTAATTTTGGACTTCATTAACCCATTTGATAGTTTCTGAATATACTGCTTTTTTGGTAAGTAAAAATACTGACCATGCAGTAATAATCGCCTTCTCTGACACAATGAGCAGTTTCTATGTGAGCAAGCACATCCTGCAAGTGTAATTACTGTCGCTGCTAATAATGAAATGTCAGGACTGTCCCCGTTTCTTCCCCCCTCTGCCCGTATCAATACTACAAATGTTCGCCAACTGATTATTTTCCATACGATAAAGCTCAGGGCTGAGCAATACATGGACAAACTGTATCACTGTAGAAGTTTTGTTATGAATTACAAAACAGAATTCACTATTAAAATACATACTTTTCCTCAGAGAACCCTTGGACAAGACAGCAGTCAACACCTACAAAGCAATGTTGTGTTTTCAATCTCCCTCAATGGGCCTCATCCACAGCAGGAAAAACACAGGTGTTACTAATAACATTAACGATTCCTCTGTTCTATTCAGGTGTCCCAGTAAACCGTGAGCCAGCATGCGCAGTGTCAGGACTAAAACATCCCCATCGTCTAGACTAATAACACAGGTGTAGATGATAAAAGTTAATTACGGCCCCGTCCCATTTAGGTCTGCCAGGGCCCTGGTGTTGTGCATGCTGGCTCACTGGAATGACTGACATACTAAATAGAACGTGACCACAATTAATGTAATCAACTCAGCTGTGTTTACCCTGCAATGACATGTCGATATATGGCTGCTATGAAAAGGGCCTCTTTGATTAGATATTGGTGGTCAAAGTGACAGAACTCAAGAATTCGTAGGCTAAACATGACTATTTCATACATAACACGGGTAATCCATATGTAAACACATTGTATTTTGTAGTCTGTGTCAGAGGAAGGCCTTCTGCTTACTGTAATTCTTTTGAACAATCGGTTTGAAAACAAATCCATCTTGTCCCAACGACAAACTATGTTAACAGTGTTATACGCTCCCTTTAATATTCCCCTTTTATTACATTAAAGGCCTTTCACTGATTATGGCAGACAAGAGCTCTACTTACATGTCATATCGTAATAGTGGGGTCACACTTTTAAATAGTTTGACTGGAAACTTCTGAAACCTCCGATATATCCTACTTTGACACTTCTGTGATATTAAATAAATATAGACGCCTCACATCAGCCAAAGTCCGTCATTCAAGCTAATTAAAACCAGAAGTAATGGATATGGTGTTTCATTGTCAATGTCCAGTATTTTAACTCTCACATGTTCAACTCTGCGGGCACAATAAGTGGAAACACCTGTGTTTATGGAGCATCGGTGTGCAGTACAAGCACACCATCGTCTGTACCTGAATAGAGAATTTGGATTTGAAACTTCCTTCTCTTCATGTAATAAAAGAGAAAGTTTAAAATGATCTGATAACAGACTGAAACAAATGCATTCTTTCCAGCCTGATGAGGCACACGTTATGGCAAATCCTGAGGACATACCATAATATAGAGTAATAAACAAATTACTACAACAATCCGATCACTTAGGTTACAGTAGTTAAGGCTTCCTATTGATTACATGAATCCACACAAAAGCTTGCAGAGACGCTGATGGTGTGCACTTGGTACAACATAGTGGAATTAATAATGTGCCTCTTCCTGTTTCCTAATAATTTCAAGTATGGAGTACCCATGTGTGGACAGATCAGGATCATAAACTGCACTACAGAGCATGACGAGCACCACACTAACTGGTCACATATAGTCGTGTTGAGGGTGTGAAACCCGTGCGGTTCACTAATAAACTGAGTCTAAAAACATGTCCACAGACCTGCTTGCGTTCAGGCCGGTTTTTCCTCCACCTCCTGCTCTTCTTCTTCTCTGTCATCCTTAACGATCCCTTCATCGATACTCTCCAGCCTCAGTCTCTGACCGTCCAGGTATCTGGGTCTCGGCGCCGCTCTCGTCGTAAACAGCCCCCCCGGGAGAGCCAGATCCTCCCCGAACAGGGCGAGCTTAGCGTCGCTCTCTATCGCCTTCGCCAGGCAGGAGGCGAAGGTGTCGAGAGACTTGTGCATCTCTGCGTGGATTTGAACCGAGGACGTGCTTGTGTTTTCAGCTGAGGAGGAAAAAAAACACGGATACTATCAGACAAACAAGTCTTGTGTTTAGTGCGAGGTTCTGTTTTCTCTTCAAACCCTCAGTGTGTATGGAGGGAACTCCCTTCCCCTCTGATCTGTTTGTGCAGTGGTGGAAATGATACCTTTGGCTTGCTCCACCTGGTCTTCAAAGGTGACGGAGCTCCTCCTCTTCCCGGACGGATTCCCGTGTTGTTGTGGGTGGGAGGAGCCGTCGGTGGAGAAGTCATCCAGCAGCATCACGTCTGTGCCTGTGTGGGAGACATTACAGGAAAAAAGGCGGGTTAATTGATTGTTGTTTCATATAGACGATTTATTTATTGAATTACCAGAAACCATGCGATATGGTCGTGTATATCAGCAGCAGATTTTGGCCATACCTCGCAGCTCGAAACACAAATGAGATAATCAGACGTTTCTTTGTATTACACATGACATTACTTGCCATCCTGAACCGTAAACATGAGCTGTGAGACAGGAATGTGAGGGCGACTGCAACAACGCTGTGGGAGTATGACGCAACAGAGTTTCAAACATTATGTCTACGCGTTCCATGAATCATTTTATGTTCATGTTAAGGTTAAGAGTTGAGTTTTAAAAAGCAGAGTTTTAAAATCATGAACACATTTGTCAGTAAAGATGCATCTTCTGCTGTCAAGTAATTCTGAACAATGAATTGATTGTTTATTTATTGATGGACAAATAATCGCCCCCCAATTTTGATAGCAAATAAATTCATTGTTTAAGTAATTCATCAAGAAAATAATCTCTGGTTCAAGCTTCTTAAATGTGATACTTTGCTGCTTTTCTCTGTGTTATTATCTCAACCAAGCGTAAACCTGGGGAGATTATGTTTTCGGTCGTGTGTGTGTGTAACAGTGTATGTATGTGTGCATCTGTCTGTCTGTCCATGGCTAATCTCACATACTACAGGACCCATCAGCCTAATATTTTCGGTGCTTATTTATGACTGTATGCTCTCATACCTCTTATGGTTTTGGTGATTCACACTTTTTGAAAACATTCTATTGACAGCTTTATTCCATCATTGACTGCTGACTCCACACTTCTCTTCTCATGACGGCAGGAGGAGAGCTAGTTAGCGGTTAGCAGCCGCTGGGATACACTTTCGGTCTAGGCGGGGGGGGGGGGCACATTTAACCGATTGTTCGTTGCAACCCTTGCAGGTTTTGAGACCATATGACAATACTGTATGTACAGTATATAGAGTAGATTTACAGATTTTATGGGAAAGACTTGAGCAAACTCAACTACAGCTGGAACAATTAGTCAATTAATCAATCAACACAAAGTTAATTGGCAACTACTTTGATCAAGCAAAAATATCAAACATTCTTTGGTTCCAGCTTTAAACAACAGTGAACAGATCCACCTTTGGGTTTGTGACTGTTGATTGGTCAAAACAAGTAGTTGGAAGACGTTACCTCGGCCTTTAGGAGGTTTATTAAAATTATGATATTGTGTTGGGTTCGGACACACAGAGGACGTTTTTTCTTCTGTGTGCAACACTTACACGAGTCCTGAGTGAAACTGAAGCCAGTATCCCCGGTGCTGCTTCCTGGGGCCAGCAGATGCCCTCCACCGGCCAGCATAGCGGTCAGGTGTGGGGACATGCCCAAATCTGAAAGAACACAAGCAAGGTCTCGTTGAACAACATCACACAACACATTAAACACACAAATGTACATCAAAACATGCTATACAGTTATATAAACCACTTATTACACCCTTTTGCTAATGTGTCCGTTTACAGTTTAATCCGTAAATAAACATTGTACCGACCTTCTCAGTACATAATAGTGATGTTTTCTTATCTTTGTCTATTTGTATCTTCCGGAACATTTTTATTTTTGTCTATGATTTGGTTTATTTATTGCTTTACATAAAGCGGTTATAAATAAATATTTTAAAAAATGAGGTCCACCTTCATTTGAATTGATCTGCATGACAAAGAGAGCCCCCCTCACACCCACCTGTGATTCTGTTGGAGATGCTGAAGAGGCGGGACGTCCTTTGCCGCGTGGCGAACGACTCTCTGTAGTAGCGATCTCCGAAACACATCCCCAGCAGCTCCTTCCTCACCGTTTTATTCCACAGGCCGTAGATGAACGGGTGGCACACGGCGCTGCAGAACGACAGCCACGCGACCAAAGTCTCCAGTCCCTGAGACACACTCCCTTGTCCCCACAAAGCCTCGGTACACACCACCCCGACATACGGCCCCCAGGTCACGAGATAGGTGCCGACTACCACCAAGATGGTGACGAAGGCCTTGCACTGACTCCCTGCGTACACCAGGCTCCGCCGGCTTCCATTAGAGGAGGTCGAGGTGCTTGAGTTTTTACGTCCGTTCTTCTGAACGCCAGTGGAGTCCTCGTGAGCCACAACAACTGTCCCACAGTGTACTTTCCGGGCTTTCATGCGGGCGACACGGAAAATAACACCGTAACAGGCAAACATGATGAATAAGGGGGGGAGGATGCACCAGATGACCCAGAAGGCCGTGTAACTCGGCTCTCTGTGCCACGACGCAACGCAGGTCCTCTTGAAGCAGTCAAACTCGAAGGAGGACCAGCCAAACAGAGGAGGCAGGCAGCCCACCAGGGAGTGCAGCCACACGTAGGCGATGGCCACGACTGCCCGGTTCCCTGTGATCTTCATGGGGTAGATCATCGGGTAAAGCACTGCGTAGTACCTGTACGGACGAGAGGAGAACACAGTTAGGGAGGGAGCCCTCTGGTCCAAGCACAGAGACAGAAGCTAACAGCTATAAGCTGTACTCAACACCCCCTCCCAACAACAATGCCGCCAAGTGTTTCTCTAAAAAGCCGCACACAGTAGAAAAGGAGGCTTGGCGGGAGAACAAAAACATGCACTGTAATCACAAACTCCCAAAGGTGACGAGGGTAATTAGGACAGCAGTGGGAACAGTGAGGGCTGTATGCTACAGAGCTAATTTACAGTAGATCTTCACTACATTTCACAGTCCTTTGTGATCCCTGACACCCTAACATTATCATTTAACCAGAGGGAGGTTCAATGTCAATTTCAACCAACCTGATGCGCATCTATAAAACCATACGCAAAAAAAGAAATACACTGCAAATAACAGATTAACTAGCAGATTATTTCGTGACAAATCTATTAAAATGCAGTTTAAAATTTCCCAGAGTCCCAGGGGGATATTGTCAAATCTCTTCGGCATATAAAGCCAGAACACACTGGAGCTAGGGAATGTGGTATGCTTATTTTTGCTTGATAAATCACGTAAATAATCTCTTTAAAAACGGGTGTTCCTTAGTTAAGTTGTAGTTTTACAGTACTGATACAAAGAGATATATTTGTTGATACCCTACATTGAGAAATATAAACTTCTCCTATATTTATATTAGACAAAAGTGATCTCTCCAAATGTATCAGTGTCTCATTTTATCGTTACACAAAAGCCACAAAAAATTAAATAAGCTAAATAGTAAATATCTGAAAAAAAAGAAGAAAGGTTAGTCAGTGTCTTAAAAAAGTGGTCGAGTTCAGAATATCAATCTTTATGTGTGCAGGCTGTTTTATTTGTGAATCCTCTTCTTATTTCTAAAAATAGGAACTAATGAACATCATCTCAGCTGAATGGTGCATTCATATCAGTGCACACTTTGTGTGAGTCGGTCTAATGCTCGTCACTTGAGCTGGGAAAAGCTCCAGGAAAATACCACGAGCTAAGTGTGTGGTTAACCAACCTTATTGACGAGGCTGCATACTGACCTTAAAGGGAAATGCACCAGAAACTGTGACATTTCCTAAAGTAAATTTAATGCAAATTCAAGTGAATCCTATAAACAGAAATATGTGCTGCTAAATCTCGTGCTCACTCTGGGAAAAAGTTACATTTTTATTCATAAAGCACAGGTGAAAGTGTATCTTTTGGTCTTGGTGTTTAAGTGACTAAAGGGCACATGAACAAAGTCTGGAGACAATAAATGTACTATATGTAATATGAGGAGCCATAGTGACGAACGAATAATCATTATTAGTAGCTCTGACTTCAATAATGATCCAGCACTAACCTGTCGATGGCAATGGCTCCGAGGGTAAGCATGCTGGCAGAGCTGATGAGCAGGTAGAGCAGCGCGGTGAAGTTACACCACACGACCCCAAACACCCACTCCCTCTTTGCCGAGCTCACGGCCACAAACGGCAGCACCAGCGTGGACAGCAGCAGGTTGGACGCGGTCAGGCTGAACACAAACTTGTTGCTGGGCGTGAGCAGATAAGGCCTGCGATAGAGGGTCGCCACGATCAACAGGTTCCCCAGGCAGGCGAGGAGTGTGATGGTTACAATGGAGACCGACTCCAGGGCAGCCAGACCCTCACCGTTCCCCACTGTGGTGCAGTTCCTACTGGTGTTCATGGTGCGAGGCTGGGCCACCAGACAGGTGTAGGAAGGGTTGGCGACTGTTAGTGGAAAGAAGGAGAATGTTACATTACTGCTGTGTGGGAATGCAGTTTTTGGGGTGCAAAGAACCACTATTTTCATAGCTATTTTTCATGGCTGAAAAAAACGCCTTCCAACCAAGAGTTGATATTTAGGGAAAAGTAAAAACGGAAAAGCAGAAAATCCTCACATTTAAGAAGCTGGAACCAGAGCATGTTTGGCCCTTTTGCTTGATAATTGAATTAAATGAGAAATCAATTATCATTGCGAATGAATTGTTCTGTCATTTTAGCTCCAATACAGTTTACTGTCAGATTGTATTGAGATATAGTATGTACTGCATGACCTCATTACAATAATTTAACTTTCATTATCATTAAGGCAGACTTTATGTTCATAGTGAGTGATCGATTACACATCTCAACGGCCTGCTATTTGATTTTCACACAGCATGGAAATCAGTTGAAACCAGGGGTTTCCCAAAATGTTTGTAAAGTTAAGTATATTTCATCAAGTATTGTACTCGACACACAGTATCGAGGTACTTGTGTTTCCATTTTGTACTACTTCATAGTTTAACACCACAACATTTCAGAGGGAGACATTATACATTTTGTATATTTATAAGACAGCTGTAGTTAATTTGAAGATTAGCATTTTAAATACAAAACATATCATAGATTTGAAAAATAAGATTTATTTGTATATTAAACTGTCCAGCAGTGTGTAAAGTTGTCAATAGTAGCTGAATTCCATCAGCTACAACATTAAAATGCTTCTTAAACATCCATGCAATATTGTAGCTAATAAATAATAATATAACATTGACGGGGGAAGATAACAATGCTTAAGATTTTGAATGGAAGACTTGAAATAAGTAGTACTTATTTATACTGTTGTATTTCAACTTTAAGGATATAAATAGTATTTCTACCTCTAGCTTTACTTTGTAGCATCATCGGTAATGTTAAGCAGAGGTTGTAACGTTTGACATGTAAATGAACACCAAACTCAAAAATGCTCACTAATAAATCGCATGTTTGCAGAGTTAAAGTTGAATTAAAGTAACTTTAACGTGAGTTGAAATGTTTCACATTTAAATGCATGGCTAGCTACCTCACCCACCGTTAGCTCCAGTTGTTAACGTTATTTTAGCAGAATAAACACATTGGTTGTCATCTCCCACCTTGGTGTTAACGTTACTCGGTTATCTTTACAGAGAGTTAACGTAAAGTGACACGTTTATCCCAGAAACGTAAGTCTCCTGTACAGCTAGCTCCACACTGATGAATGTAAACTTTGTTAAAGTGTGAGGAGGGTGCACCGCTAGTTTCAGCCCGCTAGCAGAAGCTAAAACATCTAACGTTAGTTAGCCTCTGTTAGCTCAAACTTTCTCCCATTGTCCCCCCGAAACACAGCTCTCCCTCTTTAACTTTGACCTGCTTCTGTTCGGCGCGGCGGCTCCACATTGTCTCCTCGTCGAAGGTGAACCGTCCATCCTGCTTGTCCGTTTTCACGCTACAACCCCGCAGCAGTGACTGAGGGCTGAGCCTGAAAAATGTCCAAAGAAGCCCCTCGACATAGTTCAATAACGTTAGTCCCTCCTAAATCACAGACGGCCAGCTGCGGCTGCAATGGCGTCCTCCTCCTCCTCCTCCTCCTCCTCCTCCCACCTCAGCTTCTACTCCCTCTCCTCAGACTCCTTCAGTGTGCGGGTGGTCTCGTTTCGCCATTTCTAGCATTGTTCTCCGTGATTAACCTGTAGCTGCATACACACGTTGTGCGCGTTTTAATCATAACACTGTGAGTGTTGAAAACATGAAAAGTTAATAATTATTATGTTTCAGATGCAACATGTAGTTAGTGTAGGCGTTTGTATTGTTACTAAAAAAAAAAAAAATCAATGTGCGCATGTGTATTTCCTAAATGACAGGCTGTTGGTGTTTATGAATGGAGCTGTTACGCATCGTTTTGATCTGAGTGGACCACCCACGTGGATCAAAGCTTCCCGCACATCAACAACGCGTCAGCAAGTCATCTTACGTTGTCCAATCAGCGAGCCGGGACGTTACCGGCTGCTTCCATCGGACGGCGCACTCTCACCTCCATACAGCCATGCAGCCGTGGCCTAAAGCCCTAAACCACCTACTTTCACCAGAGTAATCAATATGTCCACAGGAATATGTTTGTTAAAAAATATGCCAAACACAGAAAAACTGAATTATGATAAACAACATCCTGCTAGCAGTGGTGGAAGAAATATTCAGATATTTTACCTATAAGTACAAGTAGAAATACTAGTGTCTAAAAATAATCCATTACTAGTAAAAGTCCTAAATTCAAAACATTACTTGAGTAAAAATAAATATTATCAGCAAAATGTACTTAAAGTATCACATTAATTCATTAGCAAACGGCTCCTTTCACAATGTTATATATTTATTTATAGAATAATATATTATTGTTTTTTATCACTAACAAATACATGTAGGAGCATAATAATTTAGTTTGTAAATTCTACATGCTTTTGATATTGTGTAGATAACTAGTATAGTAATGTTTCATATTGTATATTTCTAAATGTAAAAGGTAGCGTCAAACAAATGTAGTTGAGTAAAAAGTACAATAATTACTTCTGATATGTAGGGTCGAAGTATTTATTTTTTCTTTTATTGGTTTGTTTTTCTCAAAAGTAAAAAATTAAATTAAACTTTAAACTAATTCTGTAAGTACCAGTAACTACCTGTAAGTGTGCTTTTCAGAGGACCATACTGAATAATAATAATAACACTGTTGATCCTCCACAGTAACAAAAACTGGACTATTGTAGACTGTGGAGTAACATTATGAATAAAGTGTAATGTTTTTATTTATAGTTTGTGAACAAGGATTTGACTCTCGGTTTCATCATCGGTGCATCACACGCACACAAAACTCAGGGCGGTCTTTATAAAAGTGAAGAGCATGATGTAAAAGGCACATTTGTGTACATTCAGACTTTGAGAAAAGGATATCGATATCAAAATCACATTGAACCATGAGGGTTGAGTAGTACAACACAACGTTCACCTGCTTCTACAACACCTGTGTATTTTTAACCACATTGCATGGTAATACTATATTGCCTTTTAGAACCAATCTGCACTGACAATTGGTATGCCACACAATGCCTTTTTTCAAGAGTATGTTTTTGCCATTTAGCTTTTAGTAGATAGCATACAGTAGAAACAGACAAGTGACATGGATGGAAGAGAGAGGGTAGTGTATATGCAACAAACCAGAGACGTTGTAGTTATATCATGGTATCTTTTTGGCAGTAAGGACAAATGTATAGTTGTGCATTTAACGGGCTTATGCACAGCGACTGATGTACTTTCCCTCAAAAATATTACAACAACATGTCGGGGCAGCGGCTACGTGAACACAATGTGGATACTGCAAGAATGTGATTGGTGAGCTCGGTCTGATTGCGTTTTCTCATTCAAGTTTCCGATGCTGTTGGAGAATGTTGTGAAGTGACGGCAACGTTAAACGAGTTGGAGAAAGGATCGGTAATCTTTTCAGGAACAGGTCTGTAAAACTTACACTCGCAACAATCCCCGTTCTCTATACCAGTAAAGGTAGAATGTAAACATCAATCTTTGGTTTAGAATTGAACATCGAGGGAAGGCAAACAGTGCCATCCATGCAGGCATGAGACTGACAAATGCTGAAAAGGGAGGAACATTATCAACACAACATTTCTAGCGTTATTCTGAGAATAACATTTAGTGATAAGACCATATTTACTTTAAGCAAAAGAATAATTTATTATTCAGTTATTTATCACTATTTCAGCTCGGGTTGAACAGCTGGCTAGTTAGCTTCTTTTTTCTTTTTTAAATCAATAATATTATTATTATTAACAACAAAATCCATTTAGAACAGGTCTCATTTTCAAAAGTTTTAGTCAAATAAAAACAAAGATAGCAAAAGTAGCGAGAACCATCGCCTGCAAATAAAGTGATTAGTTTTCATTGAACCCTGTTACTGTATGTCTTCATATTAACTTCTACTGTTACTGTATGTCTTCATATTAACTTCTACTGTACAGCTGTTAGAATAGTGGCCTATCTTCTATTTGCAATTAATATGCATTCAATCCAGTTATATTATTTAAATTAAAATGATAATCTACTCTGGCTGTGGTCATTACAGTGAACAGTGTGTACAGTGTGATGAGAGGGCACGTGAGCCCTTGTTGCTGTACTTTATCTCCTTGGAGCAGAGGCTGCATTCAGCAGACCGGTCTCATCAATGTATTTAAAACACTGTGACAGCAGGAAGCTGTACTCACGTCTGTTTAGACCTCCACCTTTATCCAGGCCCAGCTCCACTCACAGCTCAGCCCTGCGTCAAGCTGCACTACACAAACAGCCTCCTCTTTGACCTCATCATCTCGTCAGTATCTGGGCCTTTGATTCTACTTTGAGTTAAAAAAAACAACCTGCCAGCAGATCCGCCGGTGTTCTGGTTTAATGTTAACGAGTGACTGCGTGAACTGAACCGGAACACGGGGGGGGGCTTCATGTTTCATCACGTTACGTTTTTTCCTCCAAATTCGCGATAATGACGAACGTTAACAGTCGACAGAGTTCCGCATGCAGTGGACGTTAACTTAACCAGCAAGTCTGAACAATAACGGAACTTAAACTGTAACGGAGGGAAATGAAGACGCTGTAGACATCTGAACGCTGATTGGACAAGACTCGACACGTCACATCAAAGATGTTTTATTGTGAAGATCACGACATCACCTTTTCTCCTCGTCTCACTCCAATCGGAGAAACGCTGGCTGGCCAGTTCGACGTACTTTTTATCGTTATGTTAGCAAGCACATACATTAAGACAATGATACGAGTAGAAGCGCTCCGGATAGTTACCGAGTCACAGTGTGTTCACATGTACGCGATCGTCAGAGCCCACGGAGGTACCTTACCTTCAAATCAGGGAAATACAAAGTTTTATTAGGAAAACTAATTTTCGGGAGGCCCAATTGGCGGCCATCTTGAAAAATAGCCACCATCTTGGATTTTTAAATGGCCAATCAGGCAGATTTGACCAGATACCTCTGGAGAACAACCACCAAATTTCATGCTTGTATCATAATTTGCACGATTAATCTACTATCTGCCCCACTACATTGAATCAACTGAAAACATTACACAATCATTTATGTCAGGATTTATATATATATATATATATGGTTACATATAGTTTAATTTCTTTGCCATATTTTAAGGATCATCAGAAATCATTACATTCATAAATTCAAAGATAAACATTCAATCTGGTATCCATAGTAACGATGCCATCGAGGACTCCATGGATAGAATGGGGGCATGAGGACATCATGAGGACATCACGGATCCTTTTCCTTTCATGAAAAGTTCCGGAATTAATATTTACCTTATATATCTGTGCCTTTGCTCACACATCTTCATACAGCCATCAAGTAGTTTCAGGAACACATTAACAATTGCATTGGAAAACTCACGTTGAGTAATTCACAGCAGACATCAAATTTGTTCAGATACACATTTGACAATTGCAATGGCAAGCACACAGAGCAAGAACAACGCAAAACAAGCGCAGAAAAAGATGGAATTGAATTCCAAAGAGGTTGAACCTCCAATGGATTTTTACCTAAGTTCACTCGAGGAACAAGTACGATGTGAACTGTTGGATAGCATGGCGAGGCTCACCCAAACAAAAGCTGAGGGGAGAGTCCTCCTAGAAATTGATGAAGACTGTCTGCAACATTTTCTAGATGTTCTCCACGAAAAGAACCTCTGTCAGGCGCCAGTTGATGAACTCAAGCTGGCTCTTGAAGAGGCTAAGCAGGAGCTGAAAAATGGACATGTTCAATGGCAAGAGGAGAAGTCTGCCCTCAAAGCACGCCACCAAAAAGACTGTGAATACCTTCAATCACAGATACAGCTCATCCCATCCTTGCCAGCACAAGAGCAGGAAGCAGATGAACAGTCAGTTGTCAGCAGTAAGCTCCAGCTGGCTCTTCATGAGGCTCAGCAGGAGCTGCAAAATGGACATCGTCAATGGCAAGAGGAGAAGTCTGCCCTCAAAGCACGCCACCAAAACAACTGTGACCACTTTCACTCCCAGGTGCAGGTAATCGCTTCCAGTCGAGCACAAGAGCAGGAAGCAGTAAAGCAGACTCTGGAGAAAGCCCAGGCTTTATATCAAGCCAAGATGGACGAACAGAGAGCGGAGACAAACAGGATCGCAGCAGCTCTGAAACAAACACAGGACCTGCTGGAGACTGAGCGTCACGTTCAGCCTGAAACTACCACCGAGGAGGAGATGGAGACAGTTAAGAACTTCTGTCTGGCGACAGTTGAGGAACAGTTTGTTGTCAGCAGTAAGCTCCAGCTGGCTCTTCATGAGGCTCAGCAGGAGCTGAAAAATGGACACCTTCAATGGCAAGAGGAGAAGTCTTCCCTCAAAGCACGCCACCAAAACAACTGTGACCACTTTCACTCCCAGGTGCAGGTAATCGCTTCCAGTCGAGCACAAGAACAGGAAGCAGCGAAGCAGACTCTGGAGAAAGCCCAGGCTTTATATCAAGCCAAGATGGACGAACAGAGAGCGGAGACAAACAGGATCGCAGCAGCTCTGAAACAAACACAGGACCTGCTGGAGACTGAGCGCCACGTTCAGCCTGAAACTACCACCGAGGAGGAGATGGAGATAGTTAAGAACCTCTATCAGGCTAGAATTGTTGAACTGTTAGATGTCAACAGTAAGTTCAAGGCGGCTCTTCATAAGGCTGAGCTAGAGCTGAA
Source organism: Leptoclinus maculatus (assembly GCA_032191485.1). Lineage (NCBI taxonomy): Eukaryota > Metazoa > Chordata > Actinopteri > Perciformes > Stichaeidae > Leptoclinus > Leptoclinus maculatus. The sequence continues at coordinate 3,301,437 of JAVDOI010000018.1, forward strand.
GAATAGACATCTACTGTGGCAAAAGGAGAAGTCTTCCTTCGTAGACGAGAATAAAAAAGCCTGTGAACTTCATCAAACCCAGGTGAAGATCATAGCTGATTTAGGAAGAATGGAGAGAGAGGCTAAGCAGACGCTGCAGAGATTCCAGGCAGCCCATGAAGGCCAGCTGGAGGAGCAGAGAGTGGAGACAAACAGGATCGCAGCAGCTCTGAAACAAACACAGGACCTGCTGGAGACTGAGCAACACGTTCAGCCTGAAACTACCACCGAGGAGGAGATGGAGATAGTTAAGAACCTCTATCAGGCTAGAATTGTTGAACTGTTAGATGTCAACAGTAAGTTCAAGGCGGCTCTTCATAAGGCTGAGCTAGAGCTGAAGAATAGACATCTACTGTGGCAAAAGGAGAAGTCTTCCTTCGTAGACGAGAATGAAAAAGCCTGTGAACTTCATCAAACCCAGCTGAAGATCATAGCTGATTTAGGAATAATGGAGAGAGAGGCTAAGCAGACGCTGCAGAGATTCCAGGCAGCCCATGAAGGCCAGCTGGAGGAGCAGAGAGTGGAGACAAATAGGATCAAAGCAGCCCGGAAAAAAACAGAAGATCTGTTCGAAACGGAGCGTCTCCTTTGGCAGCAGGAGAAGTTTTCCCTCCTTCAGGCCACCGAAAAAGATCTTCAGAGCCAGATCACCAAGAAGCAGAAGAAGAAAAAATGGTTCAAATTCTTCTAATGCCTCTTCTAACACACAACCCTAATATGAAGGCAAATCACTGTCAAAATCCGTAAATGAGATCCGTGCGTGCGTAGAGGTTCCGCGCTATGGGGCGATTTTCAGATCTCAGAGGTAAATAATGTACTGTACTGACAATAATGATAAAACACTGACGGGGTACAAGCACGGGTACTTCTACTTTTGGTACTTTAAGTACATCTTGCTGATTATAACATACTTGACTAAGGTTTCGAATGCAGGACTTTTACTCGTCGTGGATTGTTTCATCAGTATGGTATTAGTACTTTTACTGTAGTGAAGGATTCCTCCACTAATTACTTGTAAGTGAGTTTGGCAAACAGTTAATATACAAACAGTGGTAGCCCTGGCTCCAGATCCTTGACCGGATTAGGGATCTGGAGCCAGGGTTAGGACCCAGTTTGTATATTAACTGTTTGCCAAGTAACTCCTTATTTGGCAAACAGTAAGTCCTTACTTGGCAAACAGTTAATATACAAACAGTGGTAGCCCTGGCTCCAGATCCTTGACCGGATTAGGGATCTGGAGCCAGGGTTAGGACCCAGTTTGTATATTAACTGTTTGCCAAGTAAGTTCCCAAACTTAAATCACTTACAAGTAATTAGTGGATGAAAGATTATTCGATTCTTCACTGCAGTAAAAGTACTAATACCATACTGATGAAACAATCCACGACAAGTAAAAGTCCTGCATTCAAAACCTTAGTCAAGTATGTTATAATCAGCAAGATGTACTTAAAGTACCAAAAGTAGAAGTACTCGTGCAGTAAAATGTACCCCGTCAGTGTTTTATCATTATTATCAGTACAGTACATTATTTACCTCTGAGATGTAGTGCAATCTGAAAATCGCCCCATAGGACCTCTACACACACGCGTGGATCTCATTTGCACTCTCGGATTTTGACAGTGATTTGCCTTCATACCCTAACCCCACACCCCTAACCCTAACCCCACACCCCTAACCCTAAATAACGCCCACTCAACCCACCAAGTTCATTCTGTACACATGACATCTATTGCACTTCTGTCCATCCTGGGAGAGGGATCCCTCCTCTGTTGCTTTCCCACAGGTCTCTTCCTCTTTTTCTCCCCGTTAAAGGGGTTTTTTGGGGGAGTTTTTCCTGTTTCGATGCGAGGGTTCTGGGACAGAGGATGTCGTATGTGTACAGATTGTAAAGCCTTTGTAAAATTTGTAATTCGTGATTTTGGGTTATACAAAAATAAATTAAATTTAAATGAATTGAATTCAATGTTTGTGTTTGAATTATGTCATGCTTGTATTTTAATGTGTAAAAATACATTTTGATGTATACATTCAGGGACAATCACTGATGAGTTCTCATTTGCACCAAACAGCCTGAAAATATACAGTAAGTTGGCTCAACTGATTTGACATGTTGGTCCAAATATAGTGTCTTTAGTCTGTTGGTCATCTAAAGAGAATAATTCAATTGAAAACACCCGAACATTACGTTTTGCAACATTTTGCTGGTTTAGTCTAAAGTGGCTTGAGAACTTAAGGCAAGAAGGTTAATTTAATGTCACAGCACCTTTCAAACTGCAATTCAAGGTTTTATGGCAAGGAAATGCATTAGAAATGTTAATATATCCAGCATCCAGCAGCAGAAGTGAGCAGAGGGCTGTAAAGACCCGCTGACGACATCATCAACTGTCTGCAGACCTGAAGCCCCGCCCACGCTGCTGCACAGAGCGCCAACGCTTGTATAGTATTAATTATCGTTAATATTATTTATTTATTCAGATGCATCGATACCGAAACATATTTCTGATATCAGTCCAAAACTGACTCAAATAGCTGAATCAGCTATCGTTGACGACATGCAGATCTGGTATTGGATACCAATATTTAAATAATTAACAATTCTTATAATATTAATATTTATTCGTCTAATTTTGTTTTTCAAAGTTAGGAAAGCAATGTTTAAGTCAAGCCTGATTTTGCCTTAGACACAAAATAATGATTTTAGGAACTTCCACACAGTGAGGCATACAGCTTATTAATCTAACACTGGTATCAGATCGGTACTCGGTATCGGCCGATACACAAAACCCAGGTTTCATTATCGGTATAGGGACGGAAAAAGTCAGATCCTTGTATCTCTATTTATTTATTTGTATATTTCATGTATTTATTTATTTATTAGTGTTTATTTATACATGTATGTGTTTACATACGTACATTTAAAAACGTAGGTATCATATACTGTATATATATATATATACATAAAATTGTGAATCAATTAGTATCGCGGTTGATCTGCTGTTCAGAGGCAGTTTATAGAATAACATCGGCAGTGAATTAAAATCACTGGCAGTCAGAAGTGAGATCTGAACCCACGCCTCCATACAAACAAACACATACTAACTTTACACAGGTTCAGGTGGTTATATGTGCATGTAGGTGACTTTGGACCTACTTGACTTTACAAAGCTGGTCATCTCGTGGTCTTCAAACTGTGCTCCCTTTTAAAATCAGGTCCCACCATCATTTGTCTTCGGATCGCTGGATCTACGATATAGGTAATGCCAATTTACGTCAACGTTCTGAAAGAGTTTTTACAAACAGTTTATCTTGTGTTGGTTTTGTGCAAATGTTACACACTGAATGATGATGATGTCCATTCAGTTTTCCAGATGGATTCATTGTGCTGTGAATACAACAAGACAGTCTCAGATGAATATCTGCTTCTGCGATCTCCACTGTCCTTTTTGGTCTAGCTCGCTTATCTTAAGACAATAATTACATGAATTGTGAACACACAACCTGAAATATACAGCCTAACAAACTACTGCTTATATCTGTCACAGGACACACCATTTATCTGTATAACCTTACATGGGAACAATAGACTCATCAGGCCAGGTTACTGACGTTACAATGGCGCTAAACCGCTAGCGCGCGAATAGCCTCGTTTAGCTAATGATGCTAGCCTTAGTTAGCTGCCCTATGTTTCAGTATTAAACACTTTATAAACATCAAAACATGGCACCGCAAAAGCGAGCGAACTTAATATAAATGTATATGGCGCTTGTGTGCTTCTCTCACCTGTGAATACAACAAGACAGTCTCAGATGAATATCTGCTTCTGTGATCTCGATTGTCCTTTCTGGTCTAGCTCGCTCATTTTAGACAAGAATTACAGCGCCAGTCATACAAAAAACCCGCTACTGTCACCTATTGGCGAAAGTGAGTATCGTTCTGCAGCTACTTTAGGTGAAAGTAGGTGAGTTTAAAAGTCACACAAAGCGTTTTAAATTATAATAACCAGAAAATAATAGTGAGGGGGGCAAGGTAATGACACAAACTAATACAATAACAATTTAGCAAATAATTGTAGCCATTCAAATGTCCAGGGTGCCACACAAACACATTTCTTAATGCACACTGGTTGTGACTGACTACTCGTCACAGTTTCGTCATTACCACATTAGTTAAAAACATCGACTGTCGGGAGTCGATTTCAAACCTACAGCTCCAGAGGAGCATGAAACTTGAACGCAGCACCTTGGACCGCTCTGCCATCCTGACCATCGTGAACCAATATATCTATCTTTCTGAGACAGAAGCCTGTCACCTGCAACCCTGCTTTAAATCAGGTTCTATTGAGATTTGAACTGAGTTTTGCAAAACACAGCTTAGTATCCTAAATGCACCTTCTCTTTTCTTCAACAGACATTTCCATCAGCATTTGACATTTGTGTATGGAGTGATGATTTTCTCCACAACACATACACTTGCCTGGCTTTGAGTTGTGAGCCGGTGAGTTCCATTTATTTGGTTTATTGGAATCTTCCAGCTTGAGCTCTTCTACATTATTGGATTCGATTATGACACTTGATGCATCCGAGTCCTTCACATTTGTGGCAAATGCGTTTGCCTTTGAGCGGTTTGTTTCTCTAAATGGCTTTTCTTCAGAGGCTCAGGCATGAGACTGACAAATGCTGAAAAGGGAGGAACATTATCAACACAACATTTCTAGGGGGGGGGGGGGTGCTGGTGGCATGAATTTTCATTTTTAAATATGATCTTTAAAATGTAGCACTCTGGTGTACTCTGAGAATAACATTTAGTGATAAGACCATATTTACTCTTTAAGCAAAAGAATAATTTATTATTCAGTTATTTATCACTATTTAAGCTCCAGTTGAACAGCTGGCTAGTTAGCTTGTGATTAGTTTTCATTGAACCCTGTTACTGTATGTCTTCATATTAACTTCTACTGTTACTGTATGTCTTCATATTAACTTCTACTGTTACTGTACAGCTGTTAGAATAGTGGCCTATCTTCTATTTGCAATTAATATGCATTCAATCCAGTTATATTATTTAAATTAAAATGATAATCTACTCTGGCTGTGGTCATTACAGTGAACAGTGTCTGGTAGTGTGATAAGAGGGCACGCCCTTGTTGCTGTACTTTATCTCCTTGGAGCAGAGGCTGCATTCAGCAGACCTGCCTCATCAATGTATTTAAAACACTGTGACAGCAGGAAGCTGTACTCACGTCTGTTTAGACCTCCACCTTTATCCAGGCCCAGCTCCACTCACAGCTCAGCCCTGCGTCAAGCTGCACTACACAAACAGCCTCCTCTTTGACCTCATCATCTCGTCAGTATCTGGGCCTTTGATTCTACTTTGAGTTAAAAAAAACAACCTGCCAGCAGATCCGCCGGTGTTCTGGTTTAATGTTAACGAGTGACCGCGTGAACTGAACCGGAACACGGGGGGGGGGGGCTTCATGTTTCATCACGTTACGTTTTTTCCTCCAAATTCGCGATAATGACGAACGTTAACAGTCGACAGAGTTCCGCATGCAGTGGACGTTAACTTAACCAGCAAGTCTGAACAATAACGGAACTTAAACTGTAACGGAAGAAAATGAAGACGCTGTAGACATCTGAACGCTGATTGGACAAGACTCGACACGTCACATCACAGATGTTTTATTGTGAAGATCACGACATCACCTTTTCTCCTCGTCTCACTCCAATCGGAGAAACGCTTCTAAAAACGGCGGAAATCCGCCGAACGGCGGAAAAGTCTCATGCCTGTACCATGCTGTAAATCAGGAAGTGAATTAAAGAATGTAAACACAGTTACTCTTGGGTAACCCATCTAGTGTTGTGATGGTGCTATCAGTGGGTGAAACCAGACATTGACCGATGCAGAGGCACATGCAATAAGACAAGTAAAACTCCACCTTATGGTAAAGTTAAAACTTGAGCATGGGGATCTGTGGAGTGTAGTCAGTCAGAAGAGACACCATCAGACCCTGAAAGAGAAGACAGTTGTGACGATCAGTAGATGGAGAATCAAACCGGAGGCAAAGACTATTCTGACAGGAACATTTGAACCCATACTAGTATTAAACTGTGCGTTAAATACTAATCAGGTTACTCACCATGATTGTCCACTTTCTATTCTCTGCCTCGGAGAAGACGAGGGAGCGCGATGAGTAGAACACCTGGTCATCCACCTCCTCCATTTTGCGGGGCAGACAATGCAGGAAGGTCCAGTCTGGTTTGGCAACACTTCCTGTCTGTAGCGGACCAGAACCAAGACCCATTTCAACTCAGTGAAATTAAATAACATTAGATTTGAGCTCCTTTGAAAAGTATTTACTTGCCAGACATAAAGACATATTCTTATTGACCAAAATAATTACTGTAACCTTTTTGTTTAGAAAATTCTATCAATTCTGTCATCATGTTCGGTGCAAGACTTTTATTTAAAGCTTGCTTGCGAATTATAAGGCAGATTAAGTCTGTAATTACTGTTAGACTATTTTACCATACAAACAATTTGCAGAAGATTAAAATCTACTGCTTTGTGTACAGGCATAATAAAGGAGCATGTTTAAGACTGATTTGCTTGCTGTCAACAAGTGTGTCCAGCTGTCAAAAGGGACCAATTTGTGAAACAACTGCCCGAAAACAACTGCTAATGTCTCAAAAAGCTACTGGTGTGTTTTGTGGGTGACACCATTTAGATTTTTAAGCAAGAAAAAGCGTCTTGAGAAAGTAAAAAAGCAGTTGCAGTACAACGTAGGAAAGAGAGCAAATGTAAAAAATATACACAACGCCAAAAATATGAACAGATAAAAAGAAAACGTTCTTAGTTACCTGCATTGTAATCTGGTAACCTTTAAAGTCTTTGAGCCTCTTTTTCTTCTCCTCCTCCTGTCCCATGCTCACCCAGGTGTCAGTGACCAAAACATTGCTGCCATGGGCAGCCTCCATCGGGTCAGAGGTCAGAACAAGCTGGGTCCCATGCTGAGACACAATGCGATGTTATGAATGAATAAGAAGTCCTTTGTCAAAAGGGTCTGTTTAAAATACTGACACCTGAAGAACACCTCACCTCTTTGGAGAGTCTCTGTGCCTCTTGAATAACACTCCTTTCTGGCTCATACCCCTGTGAATTAAGATACAGCTTTAGCTTTGTACAGTACAAAGAGGTAGAGGTAGTGCGCTAAAAGAGAGGCCAAATGTGCATGACAACATAAAAAGAAGCAAACCTTTGGTGTAGCAATCTTAAGATGAACTCCCAATTTAGCTGCAGTCATCATGAAGGAGTGGAGGACGTTGTTCCCGTCTCCAATCCAGCTCACCGTTAGACCACTAAGGGACCCGTAATGCTCCTGGGGGAGAGTGGTAATTAAGAAAACACTGTGTCATTATCATTTACTGGATGAAAACTGCAGTGCGCGTAGGAGTCGCAGTACCTGTAAAGTGAGGAAGTCAGCCAGAATCTGGATTGGGTGGTAGAGGTCCGACAGGCCGTTAATGATGGGGATGGTGGCCTCCTTATCCAGATCCTCCAGCGTGGAGTGGCTGTACACTCGTGCCAAGACAATATCGCAGAGCCCTGAGAGAACCCTGAAGAAGGAGTTTAGAGATTCCAGATGCGGACATGTCAGTGTCATTAATTCCAGTTTATTTCCACAAGTGAAAGCATAAATATAAAACTCACCTAGCTGTGTCCGTGCTACTCTCATTCACTCCAAGGTGGATGTCCTGAGAAGTGAGGAAACAGGGGTGCCCACCCAGCAGAGCAAAACCTGGAATTATGATATTATGACAACTTCAATTTCCCTAATGCAATTAGGTTGTGTTTGTTGTTGTATGCTGGTGCATAAAAACAACAAACACAACCTGATGTGAGCATTGAAGGGGAGCAGTGCAGGGAAAGAGAGGAGTGGACTGTGGACCGCTTTGTCCCCGGGATGGACTGAAAGTCGCCTTTCAGCAGTTCTTTTGTGTCCATATTGACAATAACCTTCACACCGCTGGAACACACAGTATCAGCCCTGCTAACAGTGTGAGATGTTACATTTCTATTAGATTGTTGTCATTAATGTTTAATGTTTTCTTTTACAAATGGTTAGGATTATTAGTAATATGTCATTATCACTATTTTACTTATATATATATATATATACATTTAAGCTGATGCATCATTATTATGTTTATAATCTACCTTTCTTCTAGTTCATTTGCATGTATCTCTACACGTGTATTTTTCCCTTTCCTTTAAATCTATTTTCTTGTGCATGAATGCAAATTTTATATATCTCACATATTGCAATAGTATATAAGTATATATTAATACAACAAATCTTCACCAAAACAAAGATTGTTCTAACTGTGCAAATGTGACACTTTAAAACTGCCCAGTGTCTTTATAACATCTTCCAGCCTTTCTAAAATCAGTTATTTGTGGTATTGCTAAACTCAAGCACATAGTGCAGACACTTGTATACAAAACGGACACCTGTTTCTGTGGACATTCTTGTTCTGGTGCTCCTCTTCTCAAATATCATAGCAATCGACTTTCCTTGCAGCAGAGGAAGATACTGAAATAGAAATGACAATTAGCTACTTTTAAATGGTCCACCCTGAGGACATTTAACATATGGACACTACAGCAGACATTAACTTAAGCTACCTGTTTTTCTTGCTTGATCCGATGTTTCAGATCCCCTGACACCCACAACAGCCTCTTGATTTCATCTGAGCTGAAGTCTTTCAGAGAGAGACAGCTGCGACCCTTTAAATTAACTGAACCGAGGGAAGCAGCTCCACCGCTGAGAAAGCAACACACGAGGACACAATGCATGTAACTTAGTATTACCTGTACAAACAATACTTAATAATAAAGTTATCTGGAGCTTCTTACCTAAACCCTCGTGCCGAGAGAGTTTTCAAGCATTTGAAGACGGTGTTGTTCACAGATAGTAGTTTAGAAGACATTGTAGCTGAAGTGAACTACAATGGAAGACAAATGTTTTGGGAATATATTTCATCAGCGTAGACGTTCATTCGCTGTCTGTCCGAGTTCACGCGCTACCAGTAGCGTGGCTGCTCTGACGTCACCGCAGAACCAGGAAGTGAGGCGTGGCTTCCTCCCAGCGAGAGTTTACTGTCTGTTGTCGGACAGGTGGACTGGGATGACGCTCTTTGGTTATTAATGTTGTGACACGTGGGCTATTCAATTGTTGTTGTTTTTTAGTATATTTCATATGCAAAAGAAAAAAAGTTGCAGCTAGTTTTCGAAGCAAGAACTTTCTGCGTTACAACGCTCCCTGCTGCTCCACTACTGATGGGCAGAGCTGCTGTGGAAACGTTGGTTTAACCCCCCGGAGAAACATTTAATCACATATGTATGAAGGCTAATCATTGTCAAAATCCGCGAGCGCAAATGAGATCCACTTGCGGACCTCTACACACGCGCGCATGGATCTAATTTTTGCTCGCGGATTTTGACATTTAATTGCCTTCATACCTATGTGAGATCTCGAAAATGCATTTTGTAAATACAGCCTGCTGGTAAAAACTTAAAACCACAATTTGTCCATTTGTTTTCATTTTAGTGTGTTTTGTCATGGCGTTAAATGAATATGCTGCTTTGATCACTAAGTAGGCTACTTTAAAAATTAATATTCCTCACCTATGACTAACTTTATTTCCATGGTTGGCTCAGGGATAGCAGCTAGCTGGCTATCACCTGTCCCTCTTCTACGTCATCGTGATCTTCCCGTCATTCAGCACCGGGACTGACCTACGGTGCAGGTGAGGAGGTGTGAGAAGGAGAGCAGTGGAGATGACGGGACAGGACGACGTGGACATACCCGGTGAGAGCACTTCATACAATTAACCAGCATATATAACACTTATAGTGATGAATGGTATACTTACCTGTCCGTTAACGGTGTCCACATATCCTATGTGTGTGTGTGTGGTTGACCTGTTGCTATTTCTGTCAGGCTGCTACTTAAATGGCTTGAGATGTCAGGTTGGGATTTAGCTGGTGTTAAGTTAGAGAAGAGTAGTGCTGCCTTTGAGTCCTGCACAGTGTTAATTATACCTTTCCCAAAGGCTGTTTAACAGATGAATCACACATTTGTCCTCAGAAACAGGAGCCATCTTCACATTTGGAAAGAGCAGTTTTGCTGACAATGTGCCTAGTAAATTCTGGTTGAAGAATGACCAGCCAGTGCATCTATCTTGTGGAGGAGAGCACACTGCTGTCATTACAGGTGCATACAAATTATGCACAGTTTATTAGTGAAGTATTGCTGTGTTCAACGTTAAATATTTGTGTAATTAAATGATTCTTATGTCAGCAGAAAATGGCAGGCTGCTCATGTTTGGTGGTAATACTTGGGGCCAACTGGGGCGTGGATTTAAGCCTGCTGCCAGCAAACCTGCCTCTGTGAAAGGTGAGTTATTTTCCACCAAAAATATAAATAATGATTATTTTCATTATTGATTAATATGCCAATTATTTCTCGATTAATCCTTTTAACACATGGTCTAGCCAAGCTAACATCGTCAAATCACTTGTTTTGTACTGTGGTGGAAAGTAACTAGGTACATTTACACAAGTACTGTCCTCAAGTATCATACTTGAGTATTTTACATTTTCTTCTATATGTACTTCTACTCCACTAGAAAAGAGGCAAATATTGTACTTTTTACTACACTACTACTAACCTTAGTTACTTTGCAGATTCAGATTAATGATACAAAATATAATATAACTTATGTTCTATTGTTATAGGTCGAGATAACACTTTTACAAGCTGTATATAAAATCACTGTATTTTCCTTTCAGCCTTAAAGTCTGAGAAGGTGAAGCTTGTAGCTTGTGGGAGGTATCACACAATTGTCTGCACATGTAAGATAATTAACAAATAATATCAGAATTTCATTCCTTAAATATACAGAACAGAAGGGCCCAGAATTGGTTGTATTAAAGTCCGGTTTTGTATATTTTTAGGGCAGGGTAGTGTGTTTGTTTCTGGCAGTAACCTGGAGGGCCAGCTCGGTTTGGGCCACTGTAACAACACCACATCCTTTCGCCTGCTGCATCCCTTCTGTGACCATGCACCAATCAAAATGCTTTCTGCAGGATGCAACACCTCAGCTGCCTTAACAGGTCCGAACAGTAACAAGTCATAATGTAACGAGTGTCTCCGTCAGATCAACATGCCAAAAGTCCGAACTGTATGTATGTGTGATGTTAGATTTTCTACTCTGTCTGTGTGTGTGTGTGTGTGTGTGTGTGTGTGTGTGTGTGTGTGTGTGTGTGTGTGTGTGTGTGTGTGTGTGTGTGTGTGTGTGTGTGTGTGTGTTGTTAGAGGACGGGAGGCTCTTCATGTGGGGAGACAACGCCGTGGGTCAGATCGGTTTAGGGGATGACTGCTTTGCAGCAGAACCCACAGAGGTGGATGTTGGGGAGGCGGTGATGTGGGTCTCCTGTGGGTACCACCACTCAGCATTTGTCACAGGTATACAACACAGTCCAACCAAACACAGCACGAGAGACAGTTTGAGCGTTCATTTAACCAGCCTTCACACTCCAGTGTTGTGTCGGCTTTGCTCTAGCGGATGGAGATCTCTACACGTTTGGCGACAGCGCGAATGGAAGGCTTGGTCTCCAGGTGGAGCAGCTGGCCAATCACAGAGTCCCTCAGCGGGTACAAGGGTTTCTGGGTCATTTCACCCAGGTGTGCTGCGGAGGGGAGCACACGGTGGCACTCACAGGTAGGTTTAGTACAGACACTTTTCTGCTGACATCTTTTTTTTGTTTGATCATTTATATTTGACGTATATCAGAAATACAGTCCGTTAGTGGTGGAAGAAGTATTCAGATGTGTCAATACCATCGTGTGGAAAACACTCTATTACAAGTAAAAGTCCTGCATTTATAGTTTTACTTAAAAGTACAGTTTCAGCAAAATGTAATTAAAGTTTCACTAGTACAAGTACTCATTATGCAGATTTTTTTATCACCACACATTTAACATGTAAGCAGATCGGTATAGATAGATGGATTTATTCATTTTGCACATTTCACAAATAATAAGAAAACTAAACATATAGAATAAATTCTAAATGAGTAATTCATATTTGTCTGAAAATTAGTAGGCAGACGTAAACACTTATATGGTCTTACCCCTTTCTATAACTTAAATAATTAACATATAAACATAAATAATCATCTTAATATGAAAAAAATCACAACATCAACAACATGCGTCGCAGCTCTGAGAGAGACAAGACCCCTTCCTCATCCTTGTACAGAATACAAAGCAGCATTTTAATATTTAATGCTTTCAACAGAAATCAACTTCAAGAATATTTTAGAGAAGAGTGTGAAAATCTTGAAAGAAGACAGAATAAAGAATTTGCTATCAAATTTAAGAAAAATGTCACACGATTGAAGAATATCCATCAATTTGACTTCTATCAAAACAGGCTCAATAATAGACACAAATTACTTGGAAGATGAAGATGTTTGCAAATTTTGCTCAATGCAAACTACAAAGTAGCCCGAGCAATCGAATGCAATGCAGTGCAGTAAAAAGTACAATATTTCTCTCTGAAATGTAAGTGAAAGTAAATGTACTTTCTTTCCACCACTGCTGTTCGTCAAAGCAGTCTGTTCCATTGTGTCTGTTTTGCCGTGCCAGAGGAGAATGTGTACACGTTTGGCAGAGGTCAGTACGGTCAGCTGGGCCACGGGACGTTTCTGTTTGAAGCGGATTTGCCAAAACCACTGGAGCACTTTTGGAACAGCAGCATCAAACATGTCGCCTGTGGAGAGAACCACACCGCTGTGATCACAAGTAAGTAGTCTCTGAAGCTCATTCTAGTCATTATGATGGTGTTTAAAAATAGTGCTGCCTGTTTACCCTCTTATGTTTTCCTGATCATCTGAATTAAATGTGAAGCGATTGAACACAAGCTTCAAACTTGATGTGAAGCGTTTGTCCTCCACAGACAGCGGGCTCCTGTACACGTTTGGTGATGGTCGGCATGGTAAACTGGGTTTAGGGGTGGAGAACTTCATCAACCAGTTCAGCCCGACACTCTGCACACGTTTTCTCAAGCACAGTGTTCAGTTAGTAAGTGAATGTGATGTAAAGACTCAGGGTGGTTGTGTCATCCTCAGCTCCACCTGTGTGTTTGTTTAATGTCCTTTGGCAAAAACACTAAACCCACAAAGTCTGACTGTAGTCCACCTCCCACGTGGCTTATCCTGTGTGTCTGCAGATTGAGAGGATCCTCTGTAATAAACTACATTAAGTCCTTGTGTTTTCTTACGTTTAGGTGTCCTGCGGTGGTAACCACATGCTGGTACTGGCTGCACCCAGACCAGAAGAGGATGTCACAGAGAACTTTTTAGAGCCAAGTTACACAGAAATGTTTCTGCTGGACACTTTGATTGATCCTAATCCAACAGTCCCACTCTCGGCCCTCCTTGCTCGAGCCCGCCACAGAGAAAAAGTGAGACCCTTACACCGTGGTACTTATTTACAGTTGGTTGCATTCTGCAACTTCACCGTTCGATGGCAATAAATCCTACACACTGGTCATTTACATTTACTAGGCCTGCAACTACTGATTGTTTTCATAATCCATTAATCTGCTGATTATTTCATCCATTGATCAATTTATCGTTTGGTCTATCAAAAAAAAACCTTCAATAGTACAAAATGCACATCACATAATCCTAGAGCACAAGGTGACGTCTGTAAACGTCTTGTTTTGTTCAACCAACAGTCCAAAACCCAAAATATACAATTTGTTATATTTTAAGACCAACCAAGCAGCATATTCTCACATTTGTAAATATCAAAACATTAATAAATTAATCAAAATAGTTTTTGATTTGATCGCCCAATCAATTAATTGACTAATCATTGCAGCTCTAAAATGTACTTAAATTAATTAATCTTTTTTTAATTATCATTTAATCTATATATTTATTTTATGCTGCATATCTGGGTTCTGGTCACATTTATTTTACTGGTTATATATTTGGGAATATGTTTTAGATACTGCTGGGAAATAGTGAAAATAATGTGATATATTAAGAAATGATTCTAGGCCCAATAGTCCCTACTGGTTAGCCATCATACTTTCATACTTTGACCAGTATGATTGTGAACAAGTATTAAATTGCATTGTATGTGGTATTAGAAAGTATTTTATTTAACTCTGTGAACCCGGCAGAAAGCTTGTTGTCTCAGCTTTAGATAATTGTAATCACAGTTTAACTCCAGTAGGAGGAAGTATTACACCAAGTTGTAGCTCTGCTGCAGGGCCGCAGACTAACATGTTGGAGGAGCTCCATCGACGTGGTTCAAATCTTTTACTCACTTTTTTTTGTTGTTGCTGTTTTTCCTCTCTTTTCTTCCAGGGAAAGTCTGCGGAGCAGTTTGGAGAGATGTTTCACAACCTCCCACGTCTAAATTCTGACTTCTTCAACACCTCCTGGCAAACGTCCAGAAATATCCCAACACCTAAAACACTCTCAAAGGACTTTGCCACCCCTTCATCATCCCCGAAACCACAACCAGAAGCAAGGCTGAGCCCAGCACTCTCCCCCAGATCTCCAGTGTTATACTCTAAGCCATCGAGCCCACATTCTCAATCATCAAACACCTTTCAGAATAAACCCTCTACTGCTGCTTCCTCTGAGTCTAAATCTAAAGAGCTGCCTTCTCCCTTACCGTCACCAAAGACTATATCTAAACATAGCACCCTAGTATCTCATAAAAGGACTGCAAAAAGAAGACCGTTTGGAGTGGCAACTGCCAAAAAGGCCTTAATTGGTGAATCTCCTCTACCACCTAAAGAGCCCTGCAGCCCCACCAGACCCTCCAGTGATATTTCCAACAAAGCTCTCAGTGAGGAGGAGCATGCTGCCTCGCCTCAAACAGGTATTTTCAACCTCTAATTTGATGAGCTGAGTTTTTAATCTTGTGTTAGATACTCTTGTGTGCAGCTGTTTCAATAACCCAATCACTGTTGGTTTTTTGCAGAGGGAGAAACTTCTCAGAGACAAATTGCAGTGGAAGAGAATATCTCTGAGAAAGGAGTCAACTCTGACTTTTTGCCAAACATGGTGAGAGAAGTTTGGTTTCACATTAATGTATTAGTAGAGTAATACAATATATTGTCCGCAGAGTCAGTTGAATGTTATTTAGAGTCAGTTGAATGTTGTTTGGTGTCAGTTGAATGTTATTTTCCTCTTTAGGATTCTTGGTTGTGGTCTGCATTATGTGCACTCCAGGGCAGGAAGCAGCAATGTTGAACACTCACTGACTTTTCCAGGAAATGTGCATAGGTCAGCATACATACTGTGTGTGTGTGTGTCTGTGGAGACATTTTCCATTTGGTAAAACATTGAAGTGAAATATGACATTTAATTCAGTGTTATGGTTTCTTTCATTTGCTTTTTTCCCAAGAATGTGTGCGATGAATCCCCTCAAAGTAGGTCCAGAGATTAGGATTGCCTCTGCCAATACACAAATGTGTTTGGGCTCCAGCCTCAGATACACTCTGACAGATGCATACAAACAAACACACACACACACACACATTAAATGCTTTGGGAAAGTTTGCAGGAATCTTGCCACGTCTCATCAGTGTTTCCACAGCCAGAGATGAAGCAAGCTGTGAAAAAGTCTCCTGCGTTGTTGTGTGTCATAGTGCAACATGTGGTGTTCAGTAACCCGCCTTAGTTGTAATGTTCAATGGGCTTGTGTCTGTAGTGGTGGAAGGAGTATAAGTAGTAGTACCACACTTTAAAAACTGTTCATTACAAGTAAAAACATTCATAATCCTACTTAAGTATAACTACTGATTTTGTGTGCTGAGAAGTTTTGAAAGTAAAATCTTACTATAACTAGCAACTTCAGGTGTAAAAAAAAAAAGAGTGAAGTGTAAATATTTCACTGGGAAATAAAAATACTCACGTAAAATACATGTACCTCAATATTTACTGAACTGCATTACTTAAGTAAATGTACCTATAGTTACTTATGCTCATACATGTGTGGCAGAGATGAATATCTCTAAAGAGGTGCACCACAGTTCAGAAATTCTGCTGTGACAGTGATTAATTGTCTGTTTTCACACACCACTGACCCCCAAATAACCACCGTCTGTTAATGTCAAATGCAGATGGTAAAATAAGAATTCCTTTCATCTTCTCTCCATTGTCACCAAGGTTTCCTTTACCTTCCTCCCACATCTGCATTTAGGCCTGATGACAGATGTATTGATGACTAATCAGTGATCCACAGCATGTGTGCCCACAGTGCTCATACTGCAAAGAAAACCCATTGTTTTCCATATGTTTAAGCCGTGGGATGCAGTATAAAGTTGCACAAAAGGGAAATACCTCCATTTCTACTTATGTACAGTACTTGAGTAAATACACTAAGTTACCGTACATTCAACCACTGGCTTTAAACTGCTGTTTAGGACATTTCAAATGACTCTGATTCAGTTTGGAGTTTTATTGAACAAGAAAGAGCTTCCTCAAACTAGTGCTGACATGCTTTTGGCAGTAAAACACATAAAACATTAAATGCCACAACTACACATTCAGTAATGTTGATTGCAGGTCTGCTGCGGTGCTTGTTCAAATTTCCTTTTTTAAAACACACAATTATCAGACATATGACTTTTTTCCGCCAGGTTTATTTTTATTTTTACATCCCTATTTTCTATGTGATTTATTATAGGAAAAGAAGAAAGGCCCGGCTCTTAGAAGAACTACGAAAGAAGCAGAGTTGTTTCAGTTCAATGGGAAGGCAGAAAAGTCTCTCAAGGCCTCACCCACAGAGCTCCTGAAGAGAGAAGTGTCTTCACCGATGAGCTCAAAGAGTCTGAAAAACGCATCTAAAAGCGCCTCATCTAAAGGTAAAGAGAATATCACCAAGCCGTCCAATAAAGTCACAACTTATGGACAAGCGCGAAAGGAACCCTCCCATTTTAAATCACCAAAACTATCAGAGTCAAGCTCAAAGACTCAATCTGTCAGGAAGACACTTACTGAAGCGCAGCAGAGACGGACGAAACTGAAGGGAAATGACAGGAGAAACAAAAATGTGAAAGAAAGCAATATAAACAAAGAGGATATGGAAGCCATGACACCAAAAAAGGAGGAAAATAAATCAGCTTTTGACAAGACATCTCATGTTATTAAGATCACTACAGGAAATGAAACAACCAGCCTGTCTGTCTGCAGTGAAAGTTGGTCACCTGTAGAAAAAGATGCAGAAATCAAGAGTGAAACCACTGAAGAAACCACACCTGCTCAGGTTGATACTAAGAAAACTCAAAGTGTGACATCTACACCTGTGAAAATGAAAGGTGAACTGCAGGAAGTCAAATCCACACCAATCAAAAATCACAGGAAATATACAGGAAATACTCAATTTAAAAGGAAAAGCAAAGGAAAAGTTGTAGAAAACACAGCTCAAGAAACGAGAGGTAGAACTGTAGATAAGCAGAAGATACCTGAAGGTGACGGCGCTGAAGTAAATGACAAAATGAAGTCAATAGGGTCTAAACTGAAGGCAAAAACAAAACCAGGTAGAGAAGGAGGGGATGAAATCAGAGAAGCAGACTCTGAAGTTAATACGAGGGCCAAACCAAAGAGTAAGGAGACTGAAGCTTCCAGCTCGCTGATATCGCAGCAGGATACACAGTTTGAACTGCTGTGTAACCCCATTTCCCCACAAAGCACTCAGGGAACAGAGGTGGTTTCCGTCAGCGGAGCAAAACCCCTTCGAGACCCAGAACCTGTTGATAGGGATCTGCTTGTTTCTGGAACACACAGAGAGGATACTCTGAGCCTGACTGAAGAAAAGCCAAGGTGGGGGGAGATCCTCCGTACCGCAGCCTGTCTTCTTCCTGCTGCAGGGATAGCAGGTGCAGCTATGGGGGTGCTTAGTGAGGCAGTGACCAGCGTGGGGGGTTTCCAGTCCGACAGTGACACGGTCACCTCTACAACCCCGAAAACACCGTGTCGAGTGAAACATTTCACAAAGCAGAGTGCAGTTATGCAACCTTCTTTTTCCCCGACGTTATCACATTTTTCTTCCACAGAAGTGTCAAATTCACCAGAAAGAAGCACAAGGAAAGACGGTCTGGTCAAGAAGAATGTAGTTCAAGAAGAGGAAAGTCATGATACCACTCGGTCACAACAGGAGGTGATGAAAAGTGACGGGGGTGAAGACTTTTCACAAACGGATCGTGACACAGATGTGGGAACTTCCCGGGAAGAACATGAAGAAGATGAGAAAACTCACAAGGATCATGAAGGAGAAGAAACAGATAATGAAGATGAGGAAAACAAGGAAGATGAAGAAAGTGGAAGCGATGTGGAAGATGAGGAAGAAGACGAGGAGGGAAGTGAAAGTAGCAATGACTTAGGGGAGGAAAAGGAGAGTGTTACGGTAGGGACTGAGGAAGAGCAAGATCATGAAACTGCAGCGGAAGATGGTGATGAGGAAAAAGGCTCCAGCAGTGAGGAGGAGGATGAAGGAATTAAGAAGGGTGATGTCACTGAGACTGAAGAGGAGGAAGAAGAAAGCAGTGAGGCAGCAGAGGAGGATGGAAGTGAAGAATCCAGTGAAGAAGAGAATAAAGAAGAAGAGGAAGAGAGTGATGTGAGTGAGGATGAGGACGATGTCAGCGGTGAAGACTCGGGGAGCAGCAAGAGCAAAGAGTCAGAAGAGGAGGACAGAGACGGAGGTGACACTGCAGAGTCTGATTCTGAAGAGGAAGAAAACATTGAGGTAGAGGAAGATGAGGCTGATGCAGAGGAAAATGGTGAAACTGAGGAACAAAGAGATTCCACCGAAAGTGAGGATGAGGAGGACGAAACAGATAAGAGTGAAGGGAAGGAAGATGAGACACGGGACAAAGCGAGTGATGAAAATGAGGAGGAGGAAGACAGTGAGCCTGATGAAGACGTGGAAGAGCAAGATGAAAAGGGTGACAAAGAAAATGAGGAGGAGGAAGATTGTGAGGAAAAAGCATCTGTAGATGAGGGAGAAGCTGAGGACGAGACTGCTGAGGAGGAAGAAGAAGAAGGAAAGGAGGAAGTTACTGATGAGGAGGGTGAGGAGGAAGAAGAGAGTAAGGAGGAGGTTACAGAGGAGGAAGAAGAAGAGGGTGAGGAGGAAGAAGAGAGTAAGGAGGAGGTTATAGAGGAGGAGGAAGAAGAGGGTGAGGAAGAAGAGAGTAAGGAGGAGGTTACAGAGGAGGAAGAAGCGGGTGAGGAAGAGGAGGAGGAGGAAGAAGAGGGTGAGGAGGAAGAAGAGAGTAAGGAGGAGGTTACAGAGGAGGAAGAAGAAGAGGGTGAGGAGGAAGAAGAGAGTAAGGAGGAGGTTATAGAGGAGGAGGAAGAAGAGGGTGAGGAAGAAGAGAGTAAGGAGGAGGTTACAGAGGAGGAAGAAGAGGATGAGGAAGAGGAGGAGGAGGAAGAAGAGGGTGAGGAGGAAGAAGAGAGTAAGGAGGAGGTTATAGAGGAGGAGGAAGAAGAGGGTGAGGAGGAAGAAGAGAGTAAGGAGGAGGTTATAGAGGAGGAAGAAGAAGAGGGTGAGGAAGAGGTAGCAGAGGAGGAAGGAGAAGAGGAAGAGAGTGAAGTTGAGGAGGAGGAAAAAATTAAAACAAAAGAGAAAAGTATTGAGGCTAAAAAGATGATGGTAGAGAGCAATGATGAGGAAGAGGAAGAGGAGGAAGAGGAGAATGAAACAAAGATTAAACCAAAAACAGAGACCAGACTCAGAAATCAGAGGGGAGAAACAAAACAGGAACGCCTTGAAGGAAAGAAAGGTAGTGATTCTGAGGAAAATGAAGATGAGAGTGAGGAAGAAGCTAACGAAGAAGAGGAGGAGGGAGAAGAGGAGGAGAGTGAGGAAGAAGGAAAGGCTGCAAACATCAAACATAACCAGAAACATGCTAAAGAGGAGGAACATAAGAAAGAAAAAGAGGGAAATACAAAGGTGGAGCAGGAAGAAGGAGACGAGGAGGAGGAAGAAGAAGAAGAGGAGGAGGAGGAGGAGGAGGAAGAGGAGGAAAAGGTCAAATCAACAAAAACAAAAAACATGCAGGAGTTGCCTCCTGACAGAAAATACAAACAACATAAAGAAACACCCAAACCAGCACCGAGGACGAAGCAGAGCGCTGCAGGAGAGAAGAAACGAGACGACTCTCAGCAGTTCTGGAACGATGTTCTGCCTCAGTACCTCGATCTGCAGTGAGGTTCATGTACAAAACAGTGTTTAACTGAAAGGACACGGACTCAGCACCACAAGGGCCATGCAGTACAGTGAACCCTGCTCACTGTGACTGTTGATATCTACTGATATTGCATAACTGTTGCTATAGTATTCTTATTGTCAACAAATCACATTAAAAGACCAAAACTAACGATGCATTAGTCTGTCTCTCAATATTTACGACTTCCCAACTTTGCGTGTGGCACCCGGCACCAAGCTTCATTCCTACTGAAGGCATTCATTTCATTTGTGTCACAAATAGTTTCATTTTTCAAAGCTATACAGAAAAATAGTTAATTTGGTGATTAACACACATTTGATTATTGAAGGCAGCAGAGTGATGTATGTGGGATTGACTAAAAAATAATCTACAATGCCCATGAAGGAGCCCAGAGCAATAGAGTGGCTCATCTATATGTTTTGGCATTGAACTTCTATAACATTGTCACAATGGACAATAAAAATCATTGTTTTTATTCCAATCAGTCTTCTTCCTGACCAAAACCTGCTACCAACATTTCCCACAATGCAATGCGACTGCTAAAAGTTCTGTTGGAGATTCAGTTGTGTTCTGTTAGTAGCGGCTAATGTAGCCCCGAGCTGCTAACCTCGAGCAGGGATGAGGAGTGGGGCTGCAGACGTTCACTCCTTCCTACTCCACACTACTAAAGATCAGACCCGACTGATGCTGACTCAAGTGACATCACGTGAGGATTAGATGATTAAAACGCTTTTGAGACCTGAAAATGTACTGCAGCAGTCTAATATTCAGATTGTACATTCTGCACCAAAATCAAACCCCACTAATGTGTCATTCACCGCCTTTATGGTGACAAAAACCCTGCACACATACTACAAGTGCACAGTGTGTGTCACACGCCACATCAAAGTAAAGCAAAGATGGGGTCAACTAACTCTTTGTTCACCTGACCTCACAGAAACATTTCAGCTAAACTGTCGGCTGAACCCACATTACATAATTACAGCTCAGGAGATCCTCTCACAGTCACGTCTCCCCTTCCTGTTTCCTGACGAGACAAAGAACACTTCAACACCTTCATGTGTGGACTCGCACTCCAGACGGGGTCTACAACCAAACCATGTGCAAATTAAACCCTGATCAGTCTTTCAACAGCTCCGTACTTTCACCCCGCCCTCCTGCTGTGTGTGTTTGTGTCTGAAACAGAATGATAATCAGGTGGAGAAGACTGCCGTGCAAATGTCAAGACGTAATCGATTACTCTAAGGTTACTATGGAACATTTCATTGTCGCTATAGGAAACATCTTGGATCCAACTTCCCGTAAAATGTTCACATCATTAGCAAACAGTGAAACAGGCAGTAAACTTCTATCCTTGTTTGAAACTGGAAAATCTTTCCACTGTGTTATTGCTGTGTTTTATAGGTGTGTGTGTGTGTGAGAGAGAGAGAGAGAGAGAGAGAGAGAGAGAGAGAGAGAGAGAGAGAGAGAGAGAGAGAGAGAGAGAGAGAGAGAGAGAGAGAGAGAGAGAGAGAGAGAGAGAGAGAGAGAGAGAGAGAGAGAGAGAGAGAGAGAGAGAGAGAGAGAGAGAGAGAGAGAGAGAGAGAGAGAGAGAGAGAGAGAGAGAGAAGCCTATAGGTGCAGGAAGGACCATGTAATGTATCTTTACATGTATTTACACGTGTTCTCCTGATCAAAAAATATTACTCGTGAAACTCCATGGCCCTTTAGAAAATAGGCCCTTTTGTAACATAATTTGTTTTTCTCTCCTATGCAATTCATAATTTCATGATCCCACAATCTGAGGTCATATTCATTATGGGGTCCCGGCCCTCAGGTTGTGAATCACTGGTTTAATTTGTAACATTTCTTATGTATTTTCTTACTCTGCTTCATATAGGCTACTTCTACTCCACTGAATTTTAAGGATCTATTGTATGTTTTAGTCCACTGCATTTATCTGACACTTATAGTAGAGTTACTTTTTACATTAAAAAGATATGCATACAGTATGATGCAGTAGGCCTAATCTACCCAGTAGTATACAAAATGTCTCAAATTGGATCCACATTCACATCCACACTCCACAAACTTATGTTACTTTAATTTTGATAAATATTTCAGGACTTTTTTTTTTTTTAAGTAAAGGATCTAAATACTTCTTCCACCACTGAGTATAAGTACCTCAAAATGTTACTTATGTAACTAATTGAATATACAATGACCACTGAAGAGTACTGGGTTGACTTATTCTAGTATACTTGTGTCCATGTCACAGTTTACCTACAGGGTTTGTTGGCACAGCCTCGTCTCTCTGACCCGCCTCACGCCGGTCACCGGGGCCTGACTGTATTTGGAGAATCCTCCCTTGTTTCTGGATCTGGAGCAAGAGGCGGGCCTTTGGGAAGCAGGAATGCGCTGGAAGTCTTCCTGCGAGCTCCCTTCTTCACACGTTGAAGAGTCCCGCGTCTCGACATGGACGTGTGGCCGCTGGTGCTCCTGTTCGTCCAGCTGTGCTTCTGCTCCGCTTATGAAGGTAAGGAACTGACAAAGACCCCCATTCACCTCCTGGACGTTATGAGCCATGCCGGAAATAATCGACCAGTTTTAGACTAAAGTCTGGTGAGAAAGAATGGGATATCACTGATTTGAGGCTGCACTTAAATTAAACTCTTTGTATTGGGTGAATATTTTTGTATCCCCCTTTTTTTTTTGCATTCATTTGAGGCTTCTTATCCTCACCGCTGGTTTTGGGTGAACCGCGCTGGTGTTTACGTGGAGGGGGTGGACAGCGGGGGGAGTACAGTGTGCATCTGGGGGACGTTTCTCTGCACAGAGCTCAGTCTGTGGTCCCAATGAAAGCCCTGCAACTGTAGTGTAAGTTAAATGTTTCGCCCTCTCTTTTAATGCTTTACAAAGAACGACCTGTTCATCAACTCTTTGGATCAAACCACTGCAAAGGATCTCTTTACATCTTTGAAGTATTATCAGTAATTTACTGAGGAATTAGTCGATCGAGTAATCATTAAATTAATCAGCAATTATTGTTTGTTATCAGTTAATCGTCTGAGCCATTTTTTTCCATGCAAAAACCCCAAATTGTATCTGGTCTCTGCTTCTCTAATGTGAGCATTTCCTGTTTTTGCTGTTTTTATCATTGTAAGTGTAGAATCTTTGGCGTTTGGACTGTTGGGACATATGACGACGTTATTTTGTGATGGACATTTTCTCAGCTTCTCAGATGATTCATTAATTCATTTTAGTTGAAAGAAAAGACTGTTGCAGCCTCACACTGAGGAAAAGCATCCAACATAAGAACACAGACAGACTATTCAGATAGATGGGAAGAGAGCTGGGCCTGTAGCCTGCAGTGAGGAGCTGAAATGACTTCAAAGCTCAAGCCTGGATGGAGTATTGTGTGCGTGAGTGCATGTGCGTAGTCACAGTGGCAATGTGCCTGTAAATGGTTGGAGAGTGGCTGCTCTATGATCATACAGGCTGAAACATGAACACAAGAGCTGCAGAGCAGATTTACACTGACAGACTAAAAACTGCTTGTCGAGCAGTAGAGACTCTGGTCTGTACTTGTGTGAGTGTGTTTGTGGTTTTTATGAGGAGTTTATTTTACAGGGGTGTGTTTGCGTTTGTTCTGGTGGTCAATTAACCAGTTGAGTTGGATGAGTGTGCGCGTGCGCGTGCATGCCTCAAAGCTGCGTGGCGGTGCGCCAGAAGGACTCCTTTTGCACCTTTTGGGCTCTTTATTTTTTTAAACAATGGAAATCTCTAAGCCCAGGCCTGGGTTCTACATCAGTTAAAAACCTCTTAAGCAAGTAGTCGTAAAAGCCTGATCACATTTTCCACGATGTGCTGATGTGCGTCTGA
Source organism: Leptoclinus maculatus (assembly GCA_032191485.1). Taxonomy (NCBI): domain Eukaryota; kingdom Metazoa; phylum Chordata; class Actinopteri; order Perciformes; family Stichaeidae; genus Leptoclinus; species Leptoclinus maculatus. Next base: position 3,325,667 of record JAVDOI010000018.1, read on the forward strand.
GGAAAATACGTCCTCCACACTAGAGAACAGTCACTCTAATACGTTTAGTTGTGTCTTTGCCAGAAAGAAAGACTGTTACTTATCTACACATCCATCACAAGCAACAATTAGTCCTCATTTGAAGTCGTGTTTGCGGAACTGCAGAGTCAGCTGATAATTCACTGGGTTTGTCACTACAGGCGAACCCTTTCACATTACACGCAGTCACTTGATCCATTGTTAATGCAAATATATTGATTAGAGCAGCTTCAGGAGCAGACAGACAAATGCCATATTAATTGAGCAGCGTGCTCTGATGAGTTTCTAACTGTGAATATGAATACTGAACACTTTCTAAATATTTCATTCCCTATTAACTCTGCTGCTAACCCCTATTATTTATTTTTGTGTCTCTCAGGTAATGTAGCGCTTCATCCTACGCAAGTAGCTACTGAGCCGTATGCTCATGCATAACTATGCAAAACACATTTAGAAATAGATATTGTTGAAATATGAAACATCAGTTATGATTTCAACATATACAGTGGCGATCGGTGATCCATTACTGTAACTACATAGCAACTGTAAAGTGTTAATGGGGATAAAAACAGCAGCAGTTTGTTCCTCAGGGTCAGAAACTGCTGATGTGTTGGTATACAGTGTAAATGGGACAGAACTCATTAGTGCTCCAAAAGGAATTATGTAACCGTAATCGTATACCGTTGAATTAAGCGATAAAGAAATGGCTTCCCATTTTATTTTCGACTCTCTTCAGCTCTGTTAGGCAGTAGCTACTTACAGGGAATGAGCTTCCACATAACGATGGTTTGTATTACAGAGCCGCAGAAAAAAAGTTAATTGGGCTATCGGGCTCTGTAATTTAAAGCTCCCAGAGGTTTGTCAGGAAGATGAGCTTCTTAGCTTCCTGCACAATTAACATTTTGACATCTTTCTGGCTAAGACCTAATTTGAAGTAGATGAACAGGAATGTGATGCTGGCAGCTGATCCCACCTCATCATCAGATCTCATTTTCTTTTGTTGGACTTGTTTGAATCTGGAGTGCTTTTATCAACAAGGACTAACCATGCTCTTTCTTTGAGTGTCTCTTTCTCTCGACCCTGCAGGATATATATCATAGAGTCGACTTTTTCACAGAGATGACCTCACATGAAACAAAAAGGCTTGAGTTTTGTCCAACCAAGCACATTTACAGAGTTCACACTGCTCTGAGTGTCCTCCTATGTCCCTTGTCGTCTTGGTTACTTTGGAGAAGGAAGAAGTCCAAAAGAAACAGTTCAAGACGACTAACAATAAACGAGGACTAAGGTCTGTCTTGCACTTTATTATGTTATTGTTTACATATTTCTTGTTCAGTAGATAAAACAAAATTAATATAGACGGCTTGGAAAACCCAACAATAAATGTTTATCAAAGAAAAAATTACATCAACGTTTTCACAAAAAGAAAGTTAGCATTTTGGTGTTCTGCCGCCACTAGTTGAATTGTCTCAGTCATCTAGGTCACAAGTGCTGCAGTAAAGGTCAAAGGCTCTTGCAACACAAGTTGAATTGTATTTCTGTTCTATTTGCTATCCACTGGAGGCTAGTGTGGCACAATCGTTTTATTATTAGATATTTAGAATGGAGTTTAGGGCCCTTTTCTTTCCCAGTAAAAGAGATATTTTTTAAAATACTCCTGGGATTTAGTTATCATGGATTTTATATTTCATCCTCCTGCCTTTGTTTTTTTTCTGCATCCAAGTACTGGATTTGGCTGAACTGAAATTACATAACAGGACAGACTACCAGTTCCCCAATGGACATAAATATGAATAATATACTGGATAAACATGTCTAATTGTTCTCTAACTCTGTAAAGGTGTCTACTGTAATGTGGGTTGCTGTATCTCTGTCTTAGTCATTATAGATTTTGGTTATTTTACTTGTTTAGTGTTTGTTGTGGATGTGGATATGAATCTATGAGGTTATACTAGTTAAGTCAAATTGTTATTACAGGGTGGTTAGAATCTGTAAATGACAGTGACAGTTATGTGGTTTTTATGTTTTGTCTTCAAATAGAAATATACTATAGCTGACAGGTGGCATAGGCATTAAAAAGTAAAACACACACAAGTGAAAGAAACAATGCTGTAACACTGGTTGCCTGCAGGTGGTGCTAGTATTAGAAACTGCAGCATCTTTTACTTTGTGTTCCTGTAGAAGGCTACAACAGTTTCAATATGTTTCTTCTGCTGCTGTTACGGTGTTCTGATGTTGGTATAGTGGTGCAGGTTGGCGTGTGTAGAGCTTTACTGGCAATGACCCCTATGTGAGTGAATTAAAGTTATAATCCTTAAGATTTAAGTCTTGGTTCTTTGATGACAGCCATGGCATTATTGGCTGTAACTGCAGTGTAGAGTGGTTGTCATTAGCTAGCTAGTGGGGCGCCACAGAGAGACTAACGTGCACTGAAATGCATGCCCGGCCGGCCCGGCTATGTCAACAAAGCACAACATTCTACACAACACAGAGGTTGACCGACTTCAGCTCAGGTAGACATTTCTCCACTATATCGTTACATTGCAGATATTTGTTTGCTGCTATGAATCCCGTATATACAACCTTTAAAACAATGTACAATTATCTGCTGAAAAGACAAATGCTACACAAATATTTGAAGAACTGGTCGCACTTTGGGCCACAGTGATAAATAAACCGTGTTTCCTGGGGCTGTTTCACAATAAAAGCCATTCCGTCAGTTGCATGCTTTCATTGTGAAGCAGCAGTAGAACATATTAGCTTTGCATTAGCAGTTACTTTACACAGCTCTAACACAGTGTTAAGAGAGGGAACAGCAAACAGTAAGGATGATATCCATGAGATAAAAATATGAGGATAACATGTGTGCATCGTTTCCTGTGAATCCTCATGCATGTGAAGGCAACTTAAATCCAGAGCAGGAATGGTGGACTCCGCCACTAACTACATTCAATGGTTATTGCATGAATAGTATCAACAGTTTCATGAAAATCTTAAGGATTATAACTTAGTTTCATGAAGTGATTTGCGTCTGAAGAAAAGAGACCAAGTAAATCATTGTTTGTGGTAACACCTCCCAGCCAATCACAAACAAGTAGCTCCTATTGGCTGTGGTGTAACTTCTTGTATCTTGTAAATAGCTGCCTTTTGTCACAGAACTCATAATTTTTCTTGCGCATGTAGCCCAAACTATTGTTCACTTTGGAGGAGACACAAACACACGCACGCAAACACACACACACACACACACACACACACACACACACACCTGTAATTAGTTTTCCATACCTTTCTCTGCCTCCCTTTCTCCCTCCATTAAGAAGCAGACGTTGAAGTTTTCCCATTAGACAGCTAAATGTGATTCACTCAGTATGTGGGTTTGCTCCGTACAATCCATGCTGTGTGAGCCGACTGCTAAAACCTCAAAACCTGTGTGTGTGTGTGTGTGTGTGTCTGTTTGTATTAGATGACTTGCAGGATTTTGGTCCAGACAGCTTTTATTAAAGTGACAGAAAAGCCATGATGAGGAATGGTGGGACGGGGATGTGAGATGTGCTCTCAGTATCAGGTTCAATCCCCAACATGCGGCTGGTATATGAAGCTGAAGGAGGCTTGAACAGAGGACACATTCACACTGGGGTTCATAACATCCTGGGGCCAAGGTTGAACACCCTTCCCCCTACTTTAACCCCTTCCTCACACATTTCCTCTTTCCTCTCCCTTTTTACTGCTTCCTGACCCCATCCCTTCATCCTCTTTCCTCAAATAATCCTGCTTGCTCATCACAATTCCCCTCACATTTGTCTTTTAGGCCTATCACTCAAGTGTGTCCTCCAGCAGCTCCTGCAGCCACCACTGACAAATATTTCAGTTCTCCTTGAATGCTGCTATTTTATGGTTGCAATGTATTTTCTCTGTCTGAGTGATCTGCTCACTGTTGAAGTTTACTTTAAATGGTAAGTGTGATCTATGGGAGCTGTTTTGGAACAAAAAGTTTCAAAATAGTTTCACTCCCTCCATTTTTAACAAATGCAACAGCCACAGTAAAAGAAGAAGAAGCAAAAAAAACAATACTGGATTGAGAAGAATGAATGTGTGTTAAACAAATTCATTTTTCCAAACCAGCTGGAAAAAAAGAGGATCTTTTGTGATTTATTCCGTGTGCATGTGGTCTGTCCAAAAGATCCAGATCCCCCCCTCGAGTCTGGTTCAGATGAAAAGTTAAGCAATATTTTTAAGCCTGTCTTGTGCTGTTTGCAATGAAAAAAAGAGGCAATAAGTTCAGCCCAGGACAATGCTTTCAAACATTGCTTAACATCTTGGATGCAGCTCTTGTCGTTGTATTAGTTGCTTTTTTCTTCTTTTCTTCCATCCCCAGGGTCAGGACAATACGCATATGGAGACGATGAGGACTGGTATTCTCGTAGATATAAAGGTGACTACATGCTCAGTTGGACACGGCCAATACACATTCATTCTGAAATGCGACTCACATTTCAATTTAGGGACTGCTTATTTTGAGATCAGAGTAAATATGGTTTCCTGAATTGTTATGAATAAAGTCCCAGTGAAACAACTGTTAGCGTCATTATCTAATATCTAGATGTTTCAGAGTGATACAGACTATATTGCTGGAGTTTAGCGCCAGAGAGATTTAGATAAAATCCTTCAGATTTGATTGGCATAGCAAATACAGCACAATACGAAGCTAGAGGACTGTTGGCTTGCATCCTCAGCAGCGTTGTAAGATCAGAAACAGAAGAGCAAAAGACGAATAAATAAGTAAGAGCAAAACCATAAACAAAGTTTTTGAGACAAAATGAAGGTATTTTTATACAATCGCCTACTTTTTTATCTGGAGTATAGAAAATATAACTGAACAATTAACACATCATTAGAATTATAAATAAGTATTTTAGTTATTTCACTGTGTCTTTAAAGAGACATAACTCAACAGTAGTTAGTCCAGCCTTTTTTTGTGAACTGACTCAGTTATGTCAAAGTAGCTTCCAGCTTTAGACTCGGGGTCAGTTAGACACGGAACATTGTTGACCGGGCCAAACCAAACTGTGTAAAAGCTCAAATGTAGTATTATTTTCTCTTACTCAAGGGTTGTGGAAACTTTGCCAACACACACACACACACACAGAGAGAGAGGGAGAGAGAGAGAGAGAGAGAGAGAGAGAGGCAGCCAGGGAGGCTCGCTGTGTAATGAATACTCATTTTTATTCCAACTGGAAATTAGCCTAAAACTGGTGTGTTCTCTCTCCAAGTGTGTGCATACATGTGTGTTGATGTGAGGGCTTGTCCTTAGCCAGAAGGAAATAAATTGCAGATTTTGATTTCACTGTATTGAAATAAGAACTTTGTGGCCCCTCATACTTGGCATATAACAAGGATTTTTTTTACATAAGCGTTGTAGAGACGGGCAGAGGTGTTCACCACGAGACGAGCAAAGTTGAAGGCAAATTCGATTGTTCTCATGAGTATTAAAGGACGGGTCTTCATATTTACCATACAGACACCACATTTGTATCGAACTCAGCGTAATAAATGTCATGTTTTTGACAGACTAAATCCAGGGATAGCACAACAAACAGCTGATATCAGTAGTGTGATAAGTATCAAAACTGAGCTAAACTCTCAACACAACTATCTATGTGGAAGGTTTCTCACTCTATCACACACACACTTTTAAACCTAAGTGCTTTCTTCACATCATCATGTGTCTTTCCCTCAAGTGAGACTATCTTCTCTGCCTCATGAGACACTGTTGGATTATGGGAAGTTGCAGATAAGGTAAAAAGAAATCCTCCGTATCAGTCTGAACTCAAATGATGGGAGGGTTTTTTCACATTTTCACACTAATAAAGGAAGTCTTTCTCGGCTTTTATAGTCTTCAGGTAAGTGCTTATTATCGAACACTGATAATCTCTCACTCCAAGGATTTACCATGAACAAAAAACTAATAATTGCCATGATGCTGTGAAGGAAATGTCATTGCAGCTGTCTTCCCTCCGTTTTTTAGGGACCCCGTGGTGTGCGCCCATTAAGGTGAAACATGGGGACGTGAGCTGTCGTACACCCAGAGGAGAGCACTACAGGAACGTGATGGGGACTCGTTGCAAAATCCGCTGCAAGCAGGGATACGAGTCCCAGAGCTCAGAGGTGGTGTGTATGGCCAGCAAGCACTGGTCCTCTAACTACGCCTGCCGAGGTAAAAAAAACGGACATCTACACATGCACATATACACTCATACACGTACCTAACCTTACTAGGTTTTGGGATTCCTAATAGTTGATGAGTTGTAATAAAAGACCAAGATGGGCCAGTTTACTGTATTATTAAATAGATGCATCAGCCTAAATGTGTTGCATTTACCTGAACCAAATTGAACTGAGCAAACCATCCCTTACCTCAAAGCCCTTTAACACGGAGCGCTTTCTCTGACAGAGATCCGCTGTCCCAAGCTGAACATGCCGGCTAACGGCGGCTACAAGTGTTCGGACGGCTCCTACTTCAACTCTCGCTGTGAGTTCTTCTGCTCGCCTGGATTCAGTCTGAAGGGACACAAGACGGCAACGTGCCAGTACAGCAAGGCGTGGAGCGCTGGAGTCCCCACTTGTGTCGGTAAGACTGTGTGTGTTGTGAATTTGTGCATTATTTCATCTCCCACAGAGAACTGGAGCCTGCAGACCACTGAGCCGCAAAAACACATGTAGCAGGTAATTATTTGCTTAAGGCATAATGTGAGCTGCAGTCTACAGTGTATTCCTCATAATATAAGGTTATATGATTGATGTTTGGGGGAAAAAAAACAAGCCTCGAGACATGTACATATACTCAGACACACAAACAAACATATGGTTCGTCTCTCATCACCAGAAAATGATAAATGTTTTTCATGCTTTTGCAGCTGCAGTCTGAGCCTGAGAATGACTCTGTTTCTCATGGAAAGCTGGGCTTTAAGGCCGGAACTTACTGTAGGTGACTGTATAAATGGCTGAATGGTCTTGTGACCTCGGTAACAGTGGACAGTCACACTGAACTACAGCCATCACAACCATACCAATGCTGTTTGTGAAGCGAAGTCAAGTCTCTTTTCACTTCACTGGTTTTGACTCAAATCTTTGGCCAGATCACTTCTAATACTTCAAAACATTTTGCAGAAAGCGGTCTCTAATCATAAGACATTTGATGCTTGGGGAGAATGAAAAGTACAGGTGTTTTGTTGAAAAATGGTGCTACAGGAATGCAGCGTGTTGGGAGCTGCTGTTTTTTGACGAGGTGGTCATTTTCTTGTTCATAATAAACGTTTGTTAAAGGCTCAACCTGTCTAATAATAGCTCAAGGAACAGCAGGCCTCTCAAGCTTTGGATTACTTTGCGTGTTGAAACGATGTGCATGGTTGTGTTTATCGGTTCTAATGTAAGCTGCAATAGTTAGCATGGCCGGCTCATTGGCCCACAGTAGCAAACCAGCGTTACTTCCAAGGCAAAGCTAGTGACAGGTTACAGGACTAACAGCAACATTGCACTGGATACATTATGTTTGACAAACTCACATGTTATTCCTCACCCTTAAAGTCTCATCTCTACTACTGTTAAACATGAAAATAAATCTTTTAGAAAATACTAAAATAAATATATAAGCTAAGCAGCCAGACATGGTAATGTTGGAACAAAATGAATGACAGATTTTTCTGTATCATAGTTATAATACCAGGTGTAACAGCTCTACACTGCAGTACACAGAGTAAGCTGTTTCTCTTTATGTCTTCTACGTGGATTACTAACTGGGGAGGATGGGGACTTTTTGTCTCGGATTTATTAGCTTTAGCTCCGTCTTTTAGCATTATATCATGTTAATTGCCACCACGTGTATATTTAAGACACACATTTTTATAATTAGTCAGCTCCAGCTATGACAATATAATATTGTCATACCAGACAATGAAACAAGTCAGACGCTAACCGCTTTTTCAACCAACTCATAAGGTTCATTTATTTAGATTTAGACAGTTTATCAAATTGGCTTGAAATAAGAAGCTGCTTTTGTCAACATTTCTGAAATGAAATTGTTTTATAAATGAGTGAAAATGTAGGTGTTAAATCTTGCCAGCATAATCATTGTAAACTGTAGTGCAAGATAGGAAAGAAATAAGTCAACTGCTACTCTTCCTGCTCTGGCCAATAGAGTTCACATTTCCTATTCTTCATTTGGGGGCCTGTGTAGTAAAATACACATTTAAATGTGATATTTTGTTCTCTGTTTGTTCAAGAATTCTTTCTCTCTCTCTGTGTAGATATGGATTCTCCAAAAATGAAGTGTCCTAATCTGAAGGATAAGTGGGCAGAACCAGGAAAACTGACAGCGAGGGTGACCTGGGACACACCGGAGGGTGTAGACACTGCAGATGGCATTCTCACAGAGTCAGTTTCATCTCCTCCACCCCCTTTTAAGCTTTTTGCTTCAATGCACCCAGTCTGTTGTATTCCTGTTGGTTATTATCCCACTCTGAACAGGGAGATCACAGTGAAAGATTAAAACAAAGCCTGTCTTTTGCAGTGTTATCCTGAAAGGGAAACCTTCAAAATCAGACTTCCCAGAGGGGCTCCATAAGATGTCCTACACTGTGTCTGACCGTGCAGGGAACAAAGGATCCTGTCGCTTCACTGTCAGAGTGCGAGGTGAGCTAATAAAAGCTTTTTGATCATTTTGTGGAGGAGGATTTTCGGTAACACTGTATTTTATAGGGTTATTTTCAGGAAGCCTGCCAGAAAGTCCTCTGTAACTTGCTACTAAAAATGGGAGAAATAGAGGCTGCAACGCTTCTAATTATATCACATTTATTTCTAGTGTAAGCTACATGTCTTCTTGTCAGTGCACAGCAGGTCGACTCTATGCAAAAATGTAATAATTGTTTGCAGGCAATAGTACAATTCATCATACATGGAGAATAAAAGGAGCTAAATTAGTTTTTCTCTCATGGAAATTCCTATAATTTCCCCGAATAATCAAAACCAATTACCTTTTTTTCAGGGAACTCACTTCTTTTGAGCCTGACTGATATCTGTTTTAGCATGGCTAAAAACTAATTAAATTCTTCCAACCCAAATACCTAAATTTCTTGGACTATGTAGACATGTACACACTAAGAAAGCCAAACTTCCTCTGTCTTTTTTTATTTACTTTAATGCCACCTCGCTGCCTGTCAGGTCTCCTGTCATGTTGTGTCTAAAGCGCCTCTCTTTCTGTGCAGTGCGCCGCTGCAGCTTACTGTTTCCCCCAGACAACGGTTATATGAAGTGTGACAGTGACGGGGACAACTACGGGGCCACTTGTGTGTTCACTTGCACCGGTGGCTACGAGCTTCGGGGCAGCGCTGCCAGAGTGTGTCAGTACGGACTCACCTGGTCTGGCACAGACACCACCTGTGCAGGTACGTGCTTCTTGCAGATAGACACACAAACACAACAATCTTTTATCTTTTATTTACTTATTATTTAAAATGAACAAAACAAAAAAGACACAATAAGAGAATCAGTTAAGAAATAATGAATTGTTGCAATATGATTCAACATTAACATAATTTTTTCAGTTTCACTTGTTTTATGGACTTAAGACATTTCTAAAGTTTTTGTTTGTAGTTTGAGTTTGATTTCCACGCATTCATACATCTAATTCAAGCTGCTTACCCCATTCCCTCGTGGGAGCTGCATCCTTGCTGTGACCAAAAGAACATTTGATGATACGTATTCATGTCTACAGTCTTCAGGGATTACTCCCAGTACTGCAGCATCAGGATTCATTTGGAAAGATCCAAAACAATTTTAATTAGAATTTATTTTTGGGGCTCTGTTTGAGATTAAAACATATCTGTTAATAATTTTCCATTTTTATTCCTTCTTTGCATCACTCACAGGACATTGTCCATGCAGTGTTGCCAGATTGGGATATTGTTTTAGGATTAGCATTCACCCACAGAACATAATAGATTGGCTCTGAGTAAACAAAAAAAGCAACCCAGTTTGACAGAGATAATCAAAAATTGGCCTACATTTTACATCCTACATGTTGATTGAGATACTTGTTGTGAGTCAATTCGGGCAACAGTTTCCATGTCTCATTCTGCGAGCTCTGAATCTCATTTATTTTTAATTGGGCTGTCTAGTGTCAGTCAACACAACAGTCTTGTGTTACCTGTGCTAAACTGGTTCCATGTGAGAGGAGAAAAGGGCCCACCTGCACCATCCATCGATTCAAATAATCACTTGTGGACACCTGTCTATTGAATTGAATGTGAGCAAAGGTAGCAGATGGGAGCGACTGTGTTGCAACAAACCTTCAGTAATTTTATTTCTCAATGTTGCAGGTTTACTTTCGATGATGACATCTGCTCAACAGACCGAAAGAATCAAATCGCGTAGCATCTCGCTGTGTTGTATCTTGTATTCTTGTCCCGTGCGTCACGTCTTCTCATATCACTTAATTGTACATTCAATGTCATCACAGCCATGAACATTAACGTGGGAGTGCGTACAGCTGCCGCACTGCTGGACCAGTTCTATGAGAAACGACGGCTCCTCATTATCTCGGCTCCAACTGCTGCCAATCATAATTACCGCTACCAGATGACATACTTACAGGTGAGGCACAACTCACAGCGAGAACACGGGTTGTATGTGGGGTAACCGAGACGGAGGGAAGAGGAGATGGAAGTCAATGCTGCAGCGATTTGTGTGTATATTGCTGCTCAGTAAGAGAACCACAGTGTGTTTGATTTTCCTTCTCGCTTTGCTGCGTAAGTGGGACAAAGCAGAGAGACAAATAGATAGGAAGGGAGGATGGGGCGGGGTGGGGTGTGCGTGTGTGTGTGTGTGTGTGTGTGTGTGTGGGGGGGGGGTCCAGAAAATATCGAGGCGATGATTAAATGATACTGACACCGGGTTTGATAAGGTTCATTCCGGGGCTGGATGTTTCCATGGCTCGTCGGAAACCGTTAGCTCCGTCTACAGACAACTGACCTTTCAAAGTGACGGGATATCAGCTGAAAGACAAGGCCGTGTTAAAAGTTTGTGAACAACCTGAGCGATCAGTCCTGGAATCTGTCTGGTTGGGAGTTGTTTGTTCAGAGCAGAATTAATTAGCTGATTCATTGATATGTCGATCAAGAAGTGAGGATTTGCTGCCTTTCTCTGTTTTATATCTTTGGGTTTTGGACAAAACAAGAACTTTTCCTAATCATTTTTATTAGTTCAATTACCTGTTTAGAAGTTCTTCAGATTGTATGCACTCCTTTTACCTTATTATACAATCCAGAATCTGTGAATATGCAAATAATGTTCATTTCCAATTAACTGCTGTTTAAACTCCCCTTTTTCAGCAGATGAATGTGAAAACAGCGTTCTAGGTTCAAACTCTGCACATACATCTTTCTGCTCAAACTCAGTTCTGAGTGCACTTAAATGAATCATGAAAATATTCGTTAGTTGCAGCCCTGGTGTTATTGATGATAACTTCAGTTCTGCAGAGTTATATGTATATCCTCTGTGTTCATATCCTTCTTTTGCCTGCATAGAAATCAATAACAAAGCTATAAAAATGCTAAAACTTAGCGTTTTTTCTCTGTATCTTCATCTCAGCACGCTCAGTGTGGACTGGACCTGAGGCACGTCACAGTAATTGAGCTGGTTGGGACTTACCCAGCACAGATTGGCCGAATTCGACACAGGCTGCTCCCTCCAGCACTGGCCCTGCAGCTCGGGTAAACACACACACACATTATCAGCAAAATGTACTTAAGCAGCATATAAGTACTTACTGTGCAGTAAAATGGTCCCTGTCAGTGTTTTATATATGAAATGTCTTTAGCTTAATAATACTGCTGCATTAATGTGTACGTTGCATTTCAATGCAGTAGATGTTAACGGTTGAGCTAATGTTAACTCATTTATATGCTGAATGGAGTTTAATTTGCAGCAATGCATCACATTCTATAAGATAAGATGTTTGTAGCATCGCTGTCCTGTGAGAACCACATTTGTGGCGATGCGTTTTCCAGCTGATCCAAGAGGCTTTTTTTTTAAATAGTTTATTCAGCTTAAGAAGTAGGATGATTTTCTCAACACATAAAGGAACACTACATCCTTCAGGTTATCTCAAACATTCAACACCAACACATCTGGAGATACGTGGTTTTCACTGGACAGTAAGTGGATGAAAATTTGTAATCTGCGAAGCATTAAGCTGTCAGACGAGGAGTATATTTACCTCTTGTAGTGGAGTAGAAGTATTTACTTGAGTAAATGTACTTAGTTACTTTCCACCACTGCTGCTCACTGAGCTGATGTGCGTTTCCTAGGTTACTGCTTCAGATTCCTCAAAGGTCTTTCCAAATGGTGCTGGTAGACAAGCAGGGCATGGACAAGCAACGCTACCCGTTCCCGATTACAGCAGCTGAATTATTCACCACCATCGACACCTTCCCCCTCCGCAAGGACGAGATGGTGCTGCAGCAGGAAGCGGGCCAGACCTGCCAATCATAAAACACGGACTGTCAGCCATCTTTGATCCTTCTCCTCCTCAGTCACAGCAAACAGATCTCCTTGTTTTATCCTCTCATGTCACACACGCCTACCGGAACTCATCCAGTCCTGTTTCCAGAAGGTGTGAGTGTGTGTCTCTGTGTGTGTGTGTTGATCTGAAGCATTACTGAAAGAGGTCACTAAATGGAATGGGTCACACAGTACATTGCAATCATATTGATTCCTGTGTCTTCTGTATCTTTATGTTTTATTATTATTAATATTTTCAAAGCAGAATATGTTTTTCTATTTTGTACAAAAAGTCTTTTTACTACATGAACAGGCGTGTCCACTCTTCCCGTGTCTAATATTTATACCTCACATCTTTTAATAATGATATACACTCTTTGGAATAATGTGTGTGTTTTATGTATACAGGACAGTGATGCTCTGAATAAATATGTCTATCATTAAGGATGTGATCTTCAGTGTGTCACTGTGAGTGCAAGAGACATGCATGGTCCCCTGAGGACAAGTTAAAAGAGAAATTGAAGAAGGCTGAAAGGAAATTCAGGTGTTTCCAACCTGCAATCTCACTGCTAGATACCACGAAATCCTACACACCCCTCCTTTAAATCTTGTTCTTGTCCAAACAACTATTTTCTAGAATCATGCCTCATTGTTGGTCTTTAAAGCAATCGTTCAACATTTTGGGAAATACTCTTATTGTTTTTTTTGCCAAAGGTTAGATTCAGAAGATACCATTCTCATGTCGGAAGGGTAAATATAACGCTACAGCCAGCAGCTAGCTTAGCATAAAGGCTGGCCTGGCTCTATTCAAAGGTAACAAAATCAGCCTACAAGCATCTCTAAAGGTGTGTTCAGACTGAAAGCAAGGCAAATTCTGGTTTGTGTTTTCCAGATCAAATAGCCAATATAGTAACTGTACAGACTCACTGGAAACCCTGGTTGTTTCTGTTAATTCTTTTCCGACTTTTCAAACTTGTTTCACTGGCAGATATTTTCTCTTGCAACATCAAAAAGATAGCGGACATTTTGGGGAAAAAAGCCTTGAATGCCTTGTTTCTCCTGATTGGATAAGTGGAACAACAGGTCGAAGATAACGAGTGTCATTCAGAAAGCACTTGTCCAAACCCCCAACACCAAAACACATTTGCAGAATATAAAAGTAGACACAGTTATTGAAATAAAACAAAAGTGTCTGAAATCAATTTCCTCATTCAGGCCTGGGCGTAGTGATTTGATAAGAATTCTACTTTTTTATTGGATGTTTTTTCCTCAGAGAGTTGTTTAAATTTATTTTATGTCCCACACCACAACAACTAAATGTATACTTTTGTGGCTCTTTGGATAAAATAATACTTAAAAAGATGGATTTTTCTATTGTTCTGGCTGTACACAACAAGACAACACTTAATAACTCATCCAAATAGTTTGATATAGGATATATTCTCAAACATAAAAAGCAAACAGTCTATGGAAAGATGGGTTTATTTCAAAATAACAGATTTGCAACAAAATAGGTTTGAATACAGTGAATACAGAGTTTGATGCTTGCAAACCAGACACAACAGAGATAGTACATGCTGTAAATCAAGAGTTTCTTCAGTAATCAGGTATTGCACGAGCCTCTCATCTAAAGTATGTTGTACAGTAAACACCATGTATTATTACTATAATTGTGCAGTGTGAAACCGTTGTGCTCAGGGACTTCAGAGCAGAGGACAAGCGCAACAAAATTGGCATTCCACATGAGAAATGGTTGTTCAGGGTTTAACTTTTGAATGGTTATTGTAAAATGTGTGATATATCGCAGGAGGGTGGATGGCAGAGCCCCGGGCAACAGGGACAAGGTGACTACCACTGCGTCATTATTAGGCTCCCCCTGAGATGAAGGCAGGTCGCCTCAGTGCTGACTCACTCTATAACACACGGCCTCTGTCTCAGGGTTCCTGCACTTTGTGTAAAATGATCTATTTATCAGTGCATTACATAACTTTCTTTTGTTCTTCTACCTCTGTTTTCTCTAATGCCATGCAGTTTCTATTATCACACTGATACAGTGTTATGATAATTTACATTGAAGTTAATTATTGTGTAATCTTTCTAGATTCTTTTTTTCTGACAACCAGAGGTGGAAAGTAAGCACTCTTGTTCCTGCAAGTACATTTTTCAACACCGTCAAGCGAGTCGGTTATTGATCAACAGAAAATAATTTGCCAACAATTTTGCTTTCAATTAACTGGTTGTAATTTATCAAGCCACGAGCCTACAGCCATGCTAGCAGCTCTGTGAGGCTGAGCATAAGCACAGTGGAGCTTTGAGCTAATTGCTAACATCAGCATGCTAACATGCTCACAAAAAAGGTACAATGTTTACCATGTTAACCAACTTTGTTGAGCCTGTTAGCATGCTAGTTTTTGCCAACTAGCACTAAACACAAACATTGTCATTAGTTTTGACCTGATAAAAACACTGAAGACACGTCAGTTATTAGCCTACAATTCACTTGTACAAAATTTCATGACAATCTTATTAAAATTGTTGAGATAATTTACTCAAAACCACTAATATCAACCTCATGGTGGCGCTAAAGTCATGTCCACTAAAGTCATTAGCATTCATTGACTGGGATCCTTAAATGTCTGAACAAAATATAATGACAATCCCTCAAATCGTTGTTGACTGACCATCAATAAAGTCGCTAGCGTGGCTAAAAATGCTCCACATTTGATTGTTCCAGCTCTTCAAATGTGAGGATTTGTTATCTTGTGTTGTTTCATTTCATTGTAAATTGAGTGTCTTTGGGTTGGAAACTGTTTGTTGGACAAGACAAACTTTTGAAATTTGAAGACGTCAGCTAGAGCATATTTGATGGCCACTTTTCACACATTTTCTGGCATTTTTCAAAACGACTAATTGAGTGATTGAAATCCACAAATCATCCACAAAGTTAGCTGCAGTCCTTGTTTTTTAGTATATTCTAAAATCAGTATTTATACTTTCACCTCACATACAATATCAGAGCAGCCTGTAGGAGGATACTCCATTATTAATAATAGTTTTCCTCATAAAGGGATCTAAAAGAACGCTTATAAATAAAACATGGTCACTACTTTGGAGAGGGCAGTGAAGATTAACGGAGATGAGAAGTTTTTAAAAAAGTGCTACTATTGTAATTTCAACTAAGTTGTTTTCCTCTAATAATTAAGTCAACTACTTGAGTAAGACAGTAGTACAAGAACTCGTCACTTTCCACCTCTGTTTATAAGGGAATGACTCTCAGCATCATCATGCGAACCAGGATGCAGCTGGTTGCTTATAAAGGGAATGTCTAAGTCTCTACATTGTTGAGCAGAGCCGCGTCTAACGCCTTACAAACGGTCTCCGTCAGCTGTAACTACATGCAGATATGACTCTGGTTCATGAAGCACAGAGACGAGGACGGACACACCGTGTGCTTATTCGACTAGGTAAGTTACATACAACATGTTTTTCATATGCAATGGTAAACAGTAGTGCTTTGTCAAAGACTAGATGCTTTGGAGGGCGGGGGAGGCTGTGTGGGGGGGAGACACATGTGGATGTAAGGCATGACTGGCTGCACAGGGCCTCATGGGGAAAGAATTAGGAAGAAGGACGGTCTCTATTCCCTAATGAGTATTTGAGTCCTGGACACTTTGTTTTTTTTTCTCAACCGTTCCACTTTCGTCTCCAGCTCTCTCCTTCTGCCTTCACGTCACATCTTTCTCTCGCTTTGATTCTTCTTTCATCCTCTCTTGTCTGTAATTCCATCCAGCTTATGTGTTGCACTTGCGCATGCTGGATCGTAGCATCAGAGTACACTCATGAGGGACTTCTGGGTTTTCAATCATGCGTTGCCACAGCCGCTGTTCCTCCCCATCTGAGTCCATCCAGTCTACCTCATTACCATAGCTTTTGCCTTGAGGGGAAGAGAGACAAAGACATAAATATTTGTTTTCCTTTGTTTGAACTACTAGCGAGCCCTGAGGAAATGAACGCCCGCTCAACACTTTTGGATATTAGATGAAGGGATATCTGTAGTTAACTTTATAACGATACACAAACAAATGAAGTTTTCATGTTGTGCCATGCAAACAACCGACGTGGGCTTACAATACATAGATCCAGAACATGTGGCTCCTTTAAACGCACACAATTTTAATAACCATTCCAATTGTTCATCATCGATAAGGCAGAATATTTCATGGAAAATAGACACACGAAAATCATCATAGTGTGTAAAATACAAAAGAAAATGGGCCTCACTTTCCATTTCTCCCAAATCACACAGCTCACACAATTTGTTTTTCAATCTGCAAACATCAATAGCGAGTGGTAGAATACCGGTCTTTCAAATGAGCCTCGGGACTTTTGTTTGGTATGCATACAGGTCCTTAATTTAGGTTCCTTACAATAGGTTTTAAGCCACTTTTCTTTAAATCTGATTAAAAGCTTATTTTTATGGAGTAAACATTACAGCACAGATTATTCATGCAGATAAGCCTCAGCTTCCTCAAAGTTTCAGTAAAGTCTTTGAGCAAATGGAGAACTGTGCAAAGTTTCAGAGGCTTTAATCACATTATTTGAAATTCGGTGCAAGACTTTGAGCTTATAATGTCTTGTGCAGTAAATCTTTCACACACCTGTGCCAGCTCCTAGCCTGACTCCTCCCAGGAAGACATTGCTGGCCAGGGCTTCTTTGTCCCACACGGTGAGCTCCAGGCAGACGTTGTTGAGGTCTCCTGGCTGCAGGCCGCAGTAGGTGAAGGTGTGGTTCCACTGCGGGTTCACAGTGCGTCGCTCCACCACCGTCTTGTGCTTGGTTGACTTGTTGCTGTCAGGGAGGAGATATCTGGGGAAAAAGAACAACACTTTACTTTACAATACTCAGGGTGGGGTTTACCAAAATCACATCTTACGTAACAAGGGAGGCAGGGGCACCGCACCACTTAATTGGTATTATTTCTTATTAGCATATTTAAACTTGTTGATTCTGACTTAATTTATTACAACGAATAATCGCAAAACGTATTATTTCGTATTTGCCAAGAATCGTGGCTTTAAAAGTGAGTAGATTTGACTAATTTGACAAATGTGCCCCCCTTCTATAAAACTGGTCACCAGACTCCCATTCAAAAGTTTCCAACCTCCTGAAGAGAGTGTCTCACCCTTTCACAAAAGCATCTGAAGTGCCTCCAGACTTGACTGCAGTTAGATTTTTGGCTCCTTTGACCAGCAGCTCCACCATGCCCCCTTTAGGCAGAGTGAAGTTGCTCGTCTTCTTGCCTTTCAGGAAGCCCTTTTTCACTGAGAGAGGAGGGAAGCAGACACACAGAAAGAACAAACAATCTTCATTTCGAAGGTTTCGGTTTATTTACGTATTGCGTATTATTTACCTTGAGAAACAAAAGAAGTTCGTAGTAAAATGCTTTAAATAATGAGGAAAACGCATGCCCCACAGGCATACACGTGCACCTTGTATGTACATAGGCAAAGCACAAACTCAGGACATGTATACTTATATGATCATCACATGGGTTTAACGCAGAAAGAGTCATTTATATTTAGGTTTCAACAAACCACAAATGTATGAATACGTTAGATAGAAATTCAACCCACAGACACATAATCAAAACGGTCTATTTTTTTTACATCTCAGCCTCACTCTCGCAGGAGCACTAATTAGAGACAGGAAATCAAATTATGAGAAATTCTTACATTAAATTGCGTGGAAACATATTTTATAGTTTGGATGGGTAAGGGAAGTGCTTAATATATATTTAACCCTGTTACCAAGCAGCATTCCACTGTCCGGTCACTCATTATTACGAACTCATGCTGAGCAGCCAAAGACCGGTCAAACCCACAAAATCTTCCAAATATACCAAATATGTCACAGTGAGTTTTGGGGAAATAAATATAAAATGATCTGTCGAGCAATTAATTATAACTCTTTTAAAAAACACAATTTGAGTTAAAACATGATATATAATATAATATATATTGGTCATCGCAATTATGAATGTACCTTGTACTTGGTCCAGCGGCAGCGTGAGGTTTTTCTCTGCAGGTATGTACTTCAACACAACAGTCAGTTCTCCTTTATACTGCATTGAGGAGTCTATATTGCCCTCCGCCTACACAAACATAGTTCACGTCATTAACAACCCTCTCAACCACTTTGTGCCTGTTTCTATAACGTAGAAGGAAAAAACAACATGTGTGACAACGCTGTGATTGTGGTTTCTACCTTGGGCAGCAGAGCGTACCAGTCCTCTATTTGGGAATCAAACTCCCAGGAGTCAAAGGTCAGCTCCACCTCTCCCAGGAAGCTGTTGTGTCCAAACCGGTCGTGGTGCCACACCGAGACCTGCAGCGTTCGAGTCTCCAGCTGAGAGTGGCTGATCACGTACTGCACAACACAGCAAAAACACGAGCTTAATGATATAAAAGTTTGGAATTCTTGCAATTTGATATCAAATTTCTAGTATATTGATTTTTTTTCAGCCACTGACCCTCAGATTCTCATTGAAAACAGGGTTAATGCTGTTGGCCTTGATGCTCGTCTTCCTCTTGCTCTGCCGTGACGTATCTGGCAGCAGGTACGTCTTCACATATCTGCCACGAAAAAGACACAGCGACTCAGTCGGGCTCCACAGGAGGAGATGCACACAATTTGTTCTTGTTTAATCCAACAACATGAACCATCACCTGCCCCTGAATTACTTGTATGCTAAACACATCCCGGGCCAGTCACATTACTCCGAAAATAAGACTGAAAACATTTTTGGTGTTGTTGAACTCTCACGTGTCCGTGCGTTGCCTCCTCTCGTCTCCTGTGGCCAGGTTGTGACACTCTTTCACCAGGACGTTGAGAGCACCGGTCTTGTAGCTGTAGCTGATGTTCAGCAGGATCTCGCCGCTCACCCGGGCGTTGCCATAGTCACCAGTCTCACTGTACATGCTCATCATGCTGTTTATACTACTCTGTTAGGCAAAGAACAAAGACAAGAGGGGTGGAGATGTAGGAGGGGGAGAAGGTCAAGGAGTGTTGAAGAGGTGAGGACAGAACACGACACATGAGGTACGAAGCATTAAAGAGAAAGAAAACAACAACATCTGTAGTATTACAGAACGCTGATGAAACAAGGTAGAAATGAAACAGTAGCAGCCCTTTATGAACTTCAATCTGTGGCAGAGCATGGTGGTGTTGAGGGTAAGACTCGTGGAAACAGAATCACAGTTTACGTTGCTACAACTGCAGCCCAACAAGGTTGTGTGTGTACTGTAGACGTCAAAAGATTCAGTGGCCTAGCGAGCACTGCTCTTAGTGAAGCTTGCCTGGATGAAAATACTTATGACCAAAATCCAAGAATTCTAGATGAATATTCAGTTACATATTGTGCACATCACAACCTTGCAGTTTGTATTATGTCCCAAAAATACTGTATTATTTGTGTTCCTCGGTCTATAAAATAATACCGATGAGACAGTAAATTAATTCTTTTCAGGAATGAGAAGTTTTGGAAAGATGAATGCATAAAGAATGTGTAACAGAGAGGAAAACCTGACCACAATGTTTTATAAATGAACGAGTGAAAGGATGAGGTGGAAGAACATAAGTGGCACAGATTTCCATGTGGGATTTATGCTTCTTATAGTTTCTCTCAGCGTTATATGTTTCTCTCTTTTCCTTTTCTCTGAGAGAGTGACTTTGACCATTCCTTACCGAGCAACCTGCCAATCATGTCCTTGATTAACCTCTTGACTGTTCGACAGTGAGTTTCATAGATTGCCAAATTAGAGGTATTGAAAAGCACATTTTGCCTCCTCATGTTGTGTACCTGCAAAACCCATTACATGGACAAAAGACTCCAATCATTACAAACCCAGCAGGTGATTTTTTTTCTGGCACACATGGCTGTGTGGCGGGATTTAAATGGTATAATCCACTGATAATAATATTGCTGTCTGGAGAGCACTGGGGAAAGAAAGTCAGAATTGAGCCACACTGTGTTTCTTCTACTGGGAAGTCTACCTCACTTATATCCTGCTTGGAGCCGGTGTGATTAATGACCAAAAGTTGAATGTAGGGAGCGTAGACTTAATGGAAAGAGATGTAGCTACCATCACATTTAAAACAACTCAGTATACATTAATGAATGCTAGAGATGTGTGGTCTGATGCTTTTCTGCTGCATTTGGTGAATATAAATGCATGCACAGACGTGGAAAGGGAAGACTTACAGTCTCAGCATCTGAGTCGGGGATATTGAGGTACCCCCACCTTCTCTCTGAGCCAGGAGTGGAAGACTAGCAGCAGATTAATGTATGAGATAGAGAGGAAGGAGGGAAGGAAGGAAGGAAGGAAGGAAGGAAGAAAAAAGTGGAGAAGGAGATAGGCCTGTGATCTTTGATGTGGCAGTCATAGATGCAGGCCCCGTGCACAGACCCCCCCTCCCCCCCGCCCCCTGAGGAGGAGATACAGAAACCCTGTCTACAGGAGCACAGCCAGAAACACATGGTTACCATGGTGATGATCAGATAAAACCAGAGATTACAACGCATCTGGAACCACTGGACACACACACACGCACACACACACACACACACAAACACACACAAACACACACACACACACACACACACACACACACACACACACACACACACACACACACACACACACACACACACACACACACACACACACATACACATACACAGGGCAACAGTCAGAATGAGGAAGATGTGTAGTTCCTTTGTGATGTTTATGTCTATATTACATATTTTTGATTTTCATAATTAATTCTAGTCACAGTGTTGTAGCCCAAGTGATGAGAGAGACTGTTTGTCAACTGTTTGATGAATTACTTTTTGTACAGACATTAATGGTCCCCAGGGGATGAATATTGACTTTTTATCCAGCTCCACCTGCAGGTTGATATATGTGGTTTTTTAAGTGAAATGTCTCGACAACTATTGGATGGATTAAATTTGTCCACCACTTGTTTTATGACCAAAGACCTACACAACTAATAACATTCCCATTAGTGTCAGCTGTTATACTGACAGATGTTTCTATTATTTATTATTATTTTGTCCACCCCATTTATATAAATGAGAGTAGTCTAAATAATAGAACTACTTGTATAATGCAATACAACTCAACAGCACCACAAACTACATCCTCCATAATGACCCTACAGATGAATCAACACCTCTCTTAAAACAGTTATAACTAAAACTGAACATTATAACCTTTGCAAAGGTTAATTACAGACAGTTGTAGCTAGTGGTACTTAATAAACTGGCTAATGTGGTGTATGTGTATTGCTCATTTTGATTCATCAGTAAAACTGAATAAATAGAATAACAATAAAGGTTTCTCTAAAGCTGGAAAAACACAATCTAACCGGTGATAGAAAGTGCAATATTAAATAAATGGCACAAATACTTGTTGTGATATCATTATCTATCCAAAGCCCTCCATGAGGTGAATCATCTAACAGCAGGCTGAGTATATAAAAGCTTGATTCAACTATCTGCATAATGTCCCTCATCACCTCCTTCCTCTTCCATTCATACTGAAAACAGAAGCTCAGTGACGGCTCTTAGTCATTTATGAGATGAAATGATAAATGACAGACAGGCAGGACGTCTGTCTCGACTGTTTTCCTGTGGAGTTCTCAAATTGAACTCAACCTCACACACACATGCACACACACACACACACACACACACACACACACACACACACACACACACACACACACACACACACACACACACACACACACACACACACACACACACACACACACACACAGACTGAACAATGAGAATGGCATGAGTCAGGAAATAAACCAATTATTTAGGCTATTTGAATAATTGGATTTTCTGCCAGACTTGGTGCTTCATAGACCAAGTGACCAAGTCAACTGTGCTCAAGGCCCAAGTGTAAATATGGGAAATCAAGATTTGAGATATGTGATAATATGCAACAGCATTGACACACAGAGACACATATCTGAAAACTTGGGCACGTAAAACTATCAGCATAGCTAGATACCACTAGGGGGTAGATGAGGTAATATCCAGGTTAATCTACCTAATAATATACCAAAAAAACTACATACACAGCATCAAAGTACCTTGAAACGTGTGTATTCTCACTCACGCAACAGTAATCCTTCCCATTATGGTACTACAAGTTAGTTTACGTAAATGCAGCAGGCTTTCTAAGGCTCACACCATGTTTACACAGTCAACAACAGTACGCAGACGCCTGACTCACACATCAGGTGCTGGTGAGTGTATGAGCACACGTCTGTACTGTATGTGAACACGCATCACTTCCCAGAATCTGCTTTTGTTATTGTTATGTTTGCACTAGGCTTTTTTACGGGTGTTACCGTTGACAGTGCGTTGCTGAAGCGTCGGTTGGGAGTCTTACTGTGAGCCGACATCAGGGCATCAATGTCTTCCTCCGCATCCTCATCAGAAAACTCCTGCGGATGACAGCATTCAGATTTAATCAAAGAGGAGATGGCATCTGGGAAGCTGGCCAGAGCGTCTTTGTACAAAGTACAGTTTTCCACACAGCAGCTCTGTGTGGGAGGATGCAGCCAGCTTCCATAAATTCAACAGACAAGTCAGGACAGAGTGAGGTCATTTGTTTACTAGTTTTTCACGCGCAAAAATCACAATGTCATTGGGTTTGCATCAAACTTGTGAGAATGAATGGATGAGTAAAAAATGAAATGTGTGTGTGTGTGTGTGTGAGTGAGTGTGAGTGCCTGCACTATGAATGCAAATTACCATTCAGTAAAAAACGAGACAAAGCAGCCCTATACTGACCATCAGATCCTCCACCTGTTTTCAGCCTACAGCCGTTTAGATGCTTGTCATGCTCTTTGAAGTGAGCTCTGGGGAGAAATTAACATTCAGCCCCACATCTGACGCCTCACGTTGAGTTCATCAGCTCAGATCCTGAGCTTAACATGGACACACAGTATAGTAGATCTATGTATTAAAAGGTTACTGAAAAAATCTATGTGTTTGTGGTCCTGCGGTGAATTTGTAACAGAAATCAAATCTGTGTGCAGAGTTAGAGCTGAAGGAGGAAGAAGCTGAAGCGGCTTACTGCTTCGTTGAGCCCGGGGACCGAACGGCTCCTGACACTGAAGGTCTCGTCGCTGGGTTCAGAACCAGGAGCTGACAGGTCCATCTCTGAGCGACTGTGATCTGGAGCAGGAAGGGAGGAAAGAGAGGCGGGGGAGTCAGAAAGACAAAACAAAATAGTTTGAAGGGAGTGAGGGGCCGGAAGGCAAATACAGACACAATACAAGCAGACAGTAAAAGAGAGGGTAGAAACTAATGATTCTCTCCAGGTTGTGTGAACTTCATGAATGTGTGCAAATTTACTCTCCATATAACAGTGACAATATAACTATTTGTACCTCATATAATTTACATCTGCTCCTCACAGACGGAGAAATTTCGTCCTTTATGAGGTCTAAGTTTACGAGCAGCTGAGTATTTTTGCACAGCTCTGGTTCGACTGTATAACATCACCTTTGATATGATACGGCTGCCTCTAACACATCCTGAGACTGTGATTCAGATATTGAAATGGTTGTGAGCTGTGAAGCTGTGAGACAACAGCAGGAGTCATGTCGCTCCAATGTGAAGCCAAAAAAACAAATGACTGTGATACCTGATGAAACCGAGGCCCTGGACACAGAAATTGTCGGGGTGCCCGAATTTGTCCTGTGATGGCCAGTAGCTTTTTTCTCAGGCGCACTGTCACTGGAGTGTACACTGGCAACGCTCTCCGCTCCATCAGGCTGCGTGCAGAAACAAATCCAACACACCCAAGCTGTTCAAATATGAAGCGCACAATTTCTCCAGTGTGTTGCTGTATGTGTGTTTGTGTGTATCAGTTGCTGACCCTGACCCTCCGGTTGTCGCTGAGAGTGTCCGGAGTTCGGGAACGCAGGTTGTTGGGTACAGTGGGCATCCCTGAGGACTCCAAGGCCTCGGCACCGCTCCTGAAAACCGCAAAGAAACCAGTCATCCCATGATATTCTCTCCATCTTTCATCATGAAATAACATCAATTTAAGTCTTACGTAGTTGTGTAACACTTTTGGGAAACAACCTGCCTGAGGCTCTTTGGCTTCATAAATAACATTTACTAAAACATCAATAGATTCGTTAAAGTCACTGACATCTCACTTGACTTTTCTTTGTGGCTTATTTTCTCTTTTGAAATATTTTGCCTTTATGCCTGCATGTGTAAGAAGGATTTTTTTGCGCTTTCCATCTCGTTTTAATTCCTCATTAGATCTCTGTGGGACTGTATTTTGATGATAAAAATATGATTTGAAATATTTGTATGTAAGTGGTATATAGCACACAGTTCAGTCTGTTCGTAGTTAAGGATGGACACCTGTTGGAACGTGGACTCGGTGCCGAGCGAACACTTCTTACGCTGTGAGCGTCTCCAGCCGAAACAGATTTGACACCGACGCTGTCGACTCCATTCTCCGGCTTCAAGGCCGGTCGGCTGCCTTTCTTATCCATCTTCATCCTTCTACACACACACACACACACACACGCACAAACACACACACACACACACACACACACACACACACACACACACACACACACACACACACACACACACACACACACACACACACACACACACACACACACACACACACACACACACACACACACACACACACACACACAGGAAGCCTGTTATCTACCGTTTACTGTTGATATTCAGTCATGTCCATTATTGCAGAGTTATTACACTGTGTCTCTCTGCTTCATCAAGATTATCTAAGTCACAACTCTACAGTTTGCATCCTGCAGAGGAAATCTAGTAAAGGATGCCGGTACATTATTTTGATTAATTATTTCCACAAAGAAGGTGGCTTTCTGACCTGTTTGTTGAAATATTTTGTTAGTTAGCAGAATAAAAAATGAACGTCAATGTTTGTCAAGCTGCACTAAGCTAGGGAACATGGCCAACATTATACCTGCTAAACATCCACATGTCGTCATTGTGATTGTTAGTGTCGCACCCATAGAGTGCACAAGGTGGTGACATATTTTTTAAATAATTTATTTTGTGAAGTATAAATAAAAAACCACAAAAACCATTGGCTGATCTTCAGTGGCAAATTTACTAGCAACGTCAACGGGCCAAGTGTTTAGTTTAGTAAATATGATTTATTGAGCACATTGCACTGCACCTTACTGCTTCTTTTTGCACTTCTGATCAGACCCTAAAACTGCATTTCGTTGTACTAGTACTTGTACTCTGTGCAATGAGAATAAAGTTGAATTTGAATCTGATATAAAAGACGTCCACTTTTTTCGCTCTATGAGTGCGTTCTCGCAACTTTTAGTATCATTATTCCTGCAATGATGTTTAATATTTTCTTTAATGGCGGGTTATTCAATTCATTAGTAACAGACGCTTTTATCCAAAGCAACTTACAATAAGTGTATTCAACATAGGTATTCAAGGGAACTACTAGTCACCAGAAGTCATAAGTGCATTTCCTTTTTTAAACAAGCGTCTAAGAGCATAACCCAGAACAAACGTACAGTGCAGAAACAAACCAATACGAATACAATAAGTGCTAAGTGGAAGGCTCAGGGTAGTACTTCTTGAAGAGGCTCAGGGTAGTACTTCTCTTCAAGAAGTACTAACCACACTCATGAAATAATCACAGCTTCTTGTTATTTTTAAAGTTATTTTTTAAAGTTTTTTGACTGAATCACTGTGATGCCTACAGGTACCATTAGAGTGCTGCCAAGATGTGGAGCGGTGCAAGCCGCCACAATCCAATTACTGCTGTGTTGCTTTGCCAAATATATTTTGGAACGCATTCAAAGTCTCTGTAAAATCATATGAGTATCCCCTTGATCTTTTCTAATCCCTTTTGTACTGAGGCGAGTTCTCAACACACTGCAGATTTCTTTCAAATGCCGGTTGAGATGATTTTATCCCCAGCAAATCCTCTAATATTCAGAACATGTATGTGTTTGCATGAACTTAAACTGAGCTGTTTTGTTCTTCCTCTGCTTACCCTTTCCTCCTGGCACCGATGTTAAGTATTGCACTTCTGTTGGATTTCGGGGTGTCGGATCTCTCAGACTCAGAAGGGTTTGACAGGTTTTCTGTTGACTTTTTGTCTGTGACTGGTAATCAAAAACATTGCATTAATGCAATCAGCATACAGTATCTCCTACACTACTCCACATAATCAATATGGTTTGGGTAACAGGACATTAGTGGTGAAACTCACTGATCGGGCTACTCATGATTGTCTGTTTGATCACGTCGCTGCTCGGCACTCCCTGCTCAAAGCGCTTGGACCGCTCCTCCAGGAACCACTCTCCTGTTACCACCTTCAGCTCGCTGCAAACACACAAACATTACTGGGAGCCTCAACATACAAAAGTCCACCCAAACTAAGATATCGTCAATCAGTGAGTTATCAGTGTTTCTGCAGTGTTCAATATGTAAAATGCAAGACTTTTAAAGACTTTTTTGACATCATATATTTGGTACCTGTTTCACAGTCATACCGGCCAAAGTTTGAAAAATATTAACGAACCAGTAGGGATGATAAGATGAAGAATAGTTTACCAAGTGCATGAAGGTTATTGACAACACATTATAATTATCATTAATTAAACATTAGACACGAACTGGAACTGAATAAACAACAGAAAATAGATGGATAGTGTGTGAAACAACTGGGGATTTTCTTTCCCAAAAACATTTTATAACTAACATTACTGACTACTGCAGGCTACAAAATACATTAAGATCAAATTAAGTTTCCCTCTGGCCTTTTGTTTTACGACTGTTCAGGACCTGCAGATACCCTGGATGAAGATTGATTCGTGTAACCACTTTCTCTCCTTCTGCTGGAGTTTCACTAATTCAGTCCATTTCTTCATTTCTTTCTGTGGGTGTAGTTGGACAGAGCCAAAACATTGCTACTAGCACACAAGCAAAAAACTTTTACTTCTCACACAAAATCATTTCGTGGTCACAGTGTGATTATTCAGACCGGCGGCAGTGGAGGACTTGGTATCTATGCTACAGTATTTCTGGGATTGATTCTTCTTTTATTGTGTATTGTGTTGAGTGTGCAGAGCGATTTTCAACAACAGACACACAACCCTGTTTACCAGTAATTATTCAGTTAGTTCTGAACAGTTCATTGTAGCAGAGCTGTAAATATCTCACATTACTTCTTTGTCTAGAATGTATAAACCCCCAAAGTCGGTGCCACAAAAAAAAAAATCTTTAGTGCTCAAGAGGGTTTTTAGGAGGGTTGGTCATTATTATTTTAAGCCCTGTAGAAGGTGACAGCACTGAAACACCCGAAGCCCTCACTGACAAATGGAGACAGATGTGGTGTCATTAACCATCTGATCCGAACCATCTGGAGTCAATTGCTCTTCTAAACAATAAACTGTTTTTGATCGCTGCAAGGCATCGCACTTACGAGATCTTGGCACAAACGTTACATCTCCACTGCTGTCTTTTGGGAGATGAAACGCGGCAGTCGTCGCAGACGCGCAGCTGACACTCCTTGCAGAGATCTCCACGGCCGAAGATGAGGCCCAAACTCTTCAGGCAGCGAGCGCACTGTCGCTCCTCCCCCTCCTGGGGCCGACGGGACCCTTTCCGTTTAATCTCCAGCAGCTCATTCTTCAGCTTCCTGCAGGCAAGATAGAAGAAAATATCAAGGGACATTAAGAAAACTCCGTAGCATGAACGTTAAAACTTGAAAATACTAAAGTCCTCACCGTATCCTCTTCTCCTCTCGCTTCCTCAATTTCTCATCTTTCTGCAGCACCTTCAGGATCATGTCTCTTTCATGTTCCAGGAGATAGGAGAGGTTGAGATCCTCCCCGACCTGCTCCATTTGTCCCTCAGTGTACACTTGGCCGATGAAATCACCAAAGCAAATATGTTGCAGGAAAGACGTCTGAATGAGCTACATTATGCTTCAAAAAGCTCCTCTTTCTGTAATGTTCTGCTCACGATTGGGTTGTTGTTCTTTTAGCGCTAGCATAGTCCAAACTTTGTCCCTCCAGCGTTTCCTCCTATGACCTTCTGTTTCTTAGCGAAGCTGACAAGAGCTCACCACTCTCAGGAATCCTAGATGAGGTCAAACAGACACAATAGAAAGTTAGTAAAACATGACTGACATTAATAACTCATTAATAAAAAATATAAATATAAGAGTTGACAATAAAAGTCCTGGTTTAAGTGCTTATTTTTTCTAATGTTTATTAAAGCATTTATTAAAATAAGACAATGATTTACAAGTTGACAAGAGGAAGCACAAGTAATTGGTAGACATTCGACAGCTCGACAGCAGCTTAACAAGCTCCCAATTAGGCTCCAAGCCTGACATTCAGAGCACAACACCCACATTTCTCAGCTTCTATTAGCAAAGCTCTATCTTTCCTGAAATTCATGACAAGACAAGGTCTAATTATCTGCACACCTGAATGTCAATGCACTTAGCTAAATAACATTAATTTGGCAGATACCTTTGTACAAAGAGGGATGGAAATGTCAGTCTGCAGGTCCGGACTGAAATATCTCAACAACTTGGATCTAGGGCTGTCAATAAGTCGACTAATCGATCTCTTTGGTCTTAGACAACTAAGATTTCTTTAGTCGATTAGTCAGTGTTAATGCCGAGTGACTTGTTTCTAAGAAACCTATCAGCACATCTCTTGTAAAAACAAGATTTAAAGTTGTGCTTTTGTGTGATTCTTTGTTGAGAATCTGACATCTGTCTATTAAATCAACTAATCTATATGTCGACAAAATCGTACAAATTTTAGTCAAATAAGAATTTCTTTGGTTGTTCTTTGGTTTGAATGCGACACATGAACACACTCGATTCGCAATCTAGCTGCTATGCCTGATCAGTTGAACTACCGCTAATAACCTGATTTGCACAAAAATTGCCATCCACGCTTTCAATAACACCGACCATGAAGATCAGAAACTAATATATATGGGAGGACAGGGACAGAATTCTGCCAGTGCTCGTTGTAAATTAAGTTGGGAAATAAAAATTGAATGGAGTGGAGGGATCTGCATAAGCCCACACCAGCCTCCTTCAGTCCTTATTCATTACTGTCTCTTTCATCCTCGCCCTTTCTTCTCTCGCCTCTTCCCTTCACTTAACATGAATTAGCACTAATGAACCGGCAGACATCATCTCAGCTTCATTTGCAACCAAAGGCACACCATGACATCAGTGATTATAGCGTTTTAAGCTGAACTGCAGCTGCATTGTAGCCGATGAAGAGATCTTTCTCCACCGTGGGCATGAGATGGAGATTTAAAGATACCTTTGCATTTAAAATACTCAACTGCTGAATATAAATAACCCTTATGATTCACTGACTGTGACTTCTCTTGGAAGACAAGGCAACTTTAGCACATTTCAGCAACAAGGCAATTCAAAGCGTTTTTTCGGCGACCACAAAAGGCCTTCTTAGGGTGTTACTTTACTTTTGGTCTTATCTGTGTTGGGCATCACCCGAGGTTGCACCAGAAACCACCTTCTCTGTGGTGCTGTGGGGGTTTACAAACACACAACAGTCTTATTATCTCAAATCTAATGGTCAACCACTCACGTCAACAGTGGCTAGCTCATAATGCTGACGTTAAAGGTGCTATGTTTTGTTAGTGCGCTAGCACGCTAACATTTGCTAATTAGCACTAAACAAAAAGTATAAAGTATGGCTGATGGGAATGTGATTAGTTTTGCATGTATTTGGTCAGATATTGGACACATTTTAACCTGATGGTGGCGCTAAATTAAACGTCTGGGTATCATCAGAGTCATTACAATGCATCCTGTAAGGAGCATGAATGTATGAACCAAATTTCATGGCATTTCATTCGAAATCTGAATTGAATTACTAATAATAGTTGCATAAATTGATATTAATGAATTCATATGTATTAAATCTGCTACCAGCGACAGCGCTACAATACACAAACACATGCATAGACTGCCAGTTGTCCTCACACAAACAAGTGTCCAACTGATCCACTTCTGCCTGGTTTATAGGTGCACTAGGACTGTTGCATTGAACTACATTAGTTTTGTCTAGGTTTTTAAAAAAACTGGCAAGTAGTAGTGTATGTAAAGTCAAAAATGCAGACTATAACCACAGAAAATTCTGGTAGCCAAGCAACTGTGCCACATGATACTCCTGGCGTACTGGACTGACTTCAACAATCAATAAAGCAAAACTAATATTTATCTGAGCATCTTTCATATTACAGTGACGTGACAGCACAACAGTATCTCGGAGTTTGAATTGTGTGCTGCAGTAGGCGTGTGTCCTGACGCAGCCCTCCCTGAGTACACACTGCACACATTCCCGCTGCCGCTCTCGCTGCCCTGAGCAAACACGAGTCATGGGACAGTTAAACTTTGGCTGAGCGGCGGAAAACACACTCGCTTCTCATCTATGCACTAATAACAAAGCTCCAAGCAAAGCTCGGCCTTGACCTTCTCAACACAGTGCGGGGAACGTTTTCATCTTTTCCACAATTCACATGGAATGGATCGTTTTGTCACCGAGTCTGTGCTCCACCGGGGCACATCTGGCCACATTGTAATCTAACTTGGTGTTTTGTAACTATGTGGCATTTTACCACCTGTCAGTGTGGTGTGTTTCTGCAGGTGGCCGGGCTTATACAGCAGAACCAATCTGCCAATTAAAGACCACAGGTGTGCTGGGAGCAGCTGGCAGAGACGCAAAGTAGACTTGGATGAGAAATGAACATGGGATAAACTCGTTATCAATAAAATGCATTAATTACTGAACAGTCAATGGGCGGACAGAGGAACAGAGATACCAGGCAAAATATGATCATTCATGAACCAGGCCACACCTGGACTGTGTGTAGCTCAATACCGGACAGTTCTAGAAGGAAAACCTTCAAATGTAAATTGTTTAATGAGGAAAACAGTGTAAGATGTTCTGACATTGCAAACCCTTCCGACCCCCACACTTTTCTAGTTACCTCTGTGATCATTTTTAATGCCATTATATTGCTATAGTGCTGCACTTTGGCATCTCACCAGAAGATAAAAAAGTTGTCCCCTCCAGCCATCAGTGCTCCTGTGATTCAAACAACAAACATCTGTCCTCTCCAGGTGCTTCACATTGTGTATTGCATTGACATTGTAATATAATACAAACACAGATGGGGATGGTCAGACCTCTTGAAGCTGTCATATGCTGCTAACATATGCTGCACAACTGGAACTCTGGTTTAACTGGAAGTCTTTGTGAATGTGATTTGGGCCCTTGAGCATTACGCTGCACACAACACACGTCTGAGTATACGCCCACATCCGAACTAACTCACAAAGTGAAGAAGCAAATGAGAGAAGCATGTCCATTCCTTTAGCTGTGTGGGTTTTCTCCGGTTTCTTCCCGCAGTCCAAAGACACGCAGGTTCAGTTGCAACTCAAAATGATCGTGAATGTGAATAGTTGTCTGTGTCTATGTGTCAGCCCTGTCATTGGTACACCGCCCCCACATTTTAAATTGAAAATTCATCAGCTATGACTCCAGCTTTAGTCTTGTTATTTCAGCGAGGGGGAGCACAGATCTTTTTTTGCCTTAAAGATAATGAATAAATCATACAGTAGCTCTTTAACCTTGTGTCAGCAGAATCTTCATCTCCTGGGGGGGACAATGCTTTTCCAGATAATTTACGTGTTCTAGCATCCTCACTACCACGCAATGTTGACAGAGGTGGCGACAGTGTGAAAAGCAGCATGTCCAGATCATCAATAAGTTATACAAATTATACAAGTTCCATGTAACAGACAGCTGCACAAGTCTGTTAACCTTTACTCTGTCTAGATGTTGTTTTTTTCCGAGGTAGGTAGGAGCTACACACCATGGCTCTCCTTCGTTTTTAATGTATACCCCTGACATCTCCCTGTGGTATGCACGTTTTCCTCCTGAATCATTAATGTCAGACGGCAGTAGACTGATGATGAGTGGCAGAGAGCGTCTCTGGTGACCAATAAACAGCAGGTCACTTCAGCCAAACCAGAGACCTCTTTCTGCTGGCCAATAAAGGCTTTCATATGGTCCACACACTCACTCACACAGAGAATAGCAGACATGTATAAGTGTCGAAAAATGTTAATTATTCATCAGAAAAGGTCCATAACAACAAATCTCACAGCTGCTTACACCAGTGCCATGACACACACCAGAGAATATCACATATTCAATAATATTTGATCTCTGCTTTGGTCATTTCTGCTATATCAAGTAGGGGCTGTTTTCTTTTACTTAAATTGCTATCCAACATCCATGCATATGCTGCATTCATGCCATGTGGGAGATATCATAATTACCAGTTTATTGCCGACTTGTATCACATCAACATTTAAGTCGTGATTACAACTGAAAAAAAAGCTAAAATATGTCCAACGTGGTGCTAAATTATGTGGAATTATATGGAAGTGCTGGATGACAAAAGTCTGAAATTCAAGGTAATGAAACGATTCATCTGGTGGTATAATATACATTTCAACCATCATTGAATTGACCCTGCTAATGAGTATTGTCTATGTAGCCAAAGCACTATATTAACAGATTTCGCTTTTGCCTGGCGGAGATAAATATCATGACAATGACAGATGTAGCTGATGATCAAAGAACAGCAACTTTCGGCAGACACTAAATTAAATCGCTTTTCTAAGTAGAAGGACGAGATGAGGCACAAAGCCCTTCAGACAGATTTCTGCTCATAAAACCCAGAGAGTCAGGCCAATCAGATTTACCCGTAGTGAGTTGAAAAGTGTCTCTACAGACTGAGAGTGCTCTTCATAAAGCAGTAAGCAAGCTGCTTCAGAGTGCAGTGCAGGTTGTGACAAAGATCCATATGGATGTTGTTGCACCTCAAAATGGTTTCCAGCTTGCACAGCTTATCTCAATTTAAAGGAAATGAAGCAAATAAGATTCATCCAGCCATCTCAGCCGTGCAGCTTCCTGCATGTAATCTGCTTCCTCAGATCGGATGTGGGAACTGTGTTCACAGCGAGGTGTGAAATCAATAGGCGGCCACCGCTCTCACAGAGAGCTCGAGATGAGATCTGGCGTGCTGGAGGAGACTGGCGAGGTTTCTGGGAAGAGACGTTGGGATGGAGGAGGCGGCACGTTCAATTTTATATGACGGGTTTTACAGAGTGGAAAGTATCCCTGCTTATGAGTACTTTTCACTGAAGTGGTGACCCCTCTGTCCGTCTCTCTTTTTCTGTCGCTTGCTTCGTTGCTCTCAGACACACACGCACACACACACACACACACACACACACACACACACACACACACACACACACACACACACACACACACACCACAATACCTCAGGGAAGATAACATATCCGCACCACTGCAGTGCTCTAATAACCCTTTCTCTCCGCCTGGAGACCTGTCAGACACACTGTCTATGTCACTGCTAATCAAGCAAGGAGCTGTCTGCAAATACTCCTCTTCATCCTGCGGACTCTCTTGCCTGTCAATAACTCTGCTGAAACACAGAGACCATCGTGGTTGGTGAATCAGAATCCAATTTGAAACCATAATTACTTGGCAGGCTCAAAGGTAATGAAGCGACTTAAGACAGCAAAATAAATAACTCACCTCCGTCAAGCCTGCCACTTTGCATAACGGTGACTTGCGTTCTGTCCTCACCAGATTTGGCCTTTTGTCTCTGATTATAAGTCTACAGGGAGGGTGAAGATGTCAAACTGCAGCTGAGGGAAAGATCCAGCAGAACAACAACCAATCCTTTGCCCTTATCTCTAAACTGGCTGCCTACAAATGTTACAGCACAGGAGAGAGGGTCAACTCTGTAAAGGCTGGGGTACGCTTGAAACAAACTATTTTACGTGTCTCAAGGCTAAATTGATTGTAGTTGCTATGAAGAGCCTCGCTCGAAGCCATGGGGATGAAAAGACGGCTGTCACAGAGAGGGGCGAGACACAATAATCTCTCAAATGGGGAAAACAGCGCACACCTTCTGACAGTCTCTCCTAAAAAAGGCATTCATGGTGTTTCACTCGTTTGTAGACAAAAGTCATTGTTGGAATGTCCGTTTCAGAAAGATAAAAATATTGTCAGATGCAAAGTGTCTGTATGCTTCAACTGTAGTCCTTGTTTGACGGTCAAAGATCTTTCCAAAGTTGGAATTGGGGGAGCTGGATTCGACAATCTAACATTCACGGCAACTTCACGCAGTAATGTGACTTCTCTCTCTTTTTTCATTGTTCACACATCTACTTACATCAGATTTCGTGTGTACAGCCGAGTGATGTCATAAAGTGTGCGTTATTAAGCCCATTTGAACAATTATCTCGTCTCCACCCTCTCTGACGCACCAGCTCTGGTGTGGCCGTTCGGAACAATAAAAAACACTTCCGTTTTTTTCCGACTGGGCTACTGTAGAAACATGGAGGACCAGCTCCATGTGAAGATCCGAAGGGCACATTTACAAGCTAACGAAAACACAACAATTATTAGTTATAAAACATGATAACAAATATTATATTCCATTTCTGCCCATAGATCCCCCTAAATCCTACACATTGGTTTAAGATACATTTGAAAAGCAAGACTTTCCGTTGTAATATATTTTTCTTCTCCTCAATATTTCCTCCTCAAGGCCTTTCAGAGTTGTTTTTATTTAGTTGTTTTCAGTTTGTGTTTGACCACTACTGTAGTTTGAAGCAATTCCTTCTCAACCACGACTAACATTTAAAATGATGCCGTTGCAGCCATGGAGCCACCGTAACATTACAACTCTCACGGGAGCCGTCAATAGTAATGACTTATCAAGCCTGCAGGCCTCCACAGTTCCCTGCAGGGCTCAATGGAGCAGAAAATAGGAAAAAAACAAACAAACGGAGTTAGTGCTTCTAAAAACCTCATCTGGAGCTTCCTGTTAGCTGTCCTCTCTTATTCTCACAGCAGTCCTTCCAATTTCTGATTCTTTCACCTTCACTGAACTCTCCTGCATCAGTCGAATCTGAATGCATGCTTCATTGTCCTCGCACTGATGGGCTGTTTGTGTCATTTCACCCACTAATTAAGTGGAAAGGGCAGCGTGGGCTTAGGTAAAGGCTGCCAGACCAGCAGAGAGAAGGCACAGAGACAGAGACGGGAAATAGATAATTTGGTTTCAGTCACGTTGTGTTGCTGGGTGTGACCGGAGAAATCAAAGACTACCAGGAAGAGTGTTTTAAAACAAACACAAAGAAGAAACTTTGCTTCCCCTCAGAGATAAAAACACATCAGTAGTTCTGTGGTCTCTGTTGAAAGATGAAAGATGAAAAGGACTCAGACCATTTCCTGAGCTGTGAAGTCTAAACAAGCCAACATAATTTCCAGATTTTTAATATTTGATATAATACAGAGATTACCAAGACTAACAAGCACCAC
The DNA here is from genome assembly GCA_032191485.1 of Leptoclinus maculatus. Classification (NCBI taxonomy): domain Eukaryota; kingdom Metazoa; phylum Chordata; class Actinopteri; order Perciformes; family Stichaeidae; genus Leptoclinus; species Leptoclinus maculatus. The sequence goes on from JAVDOI010000018.1 coordinate 3,361,818, forward strand.
TCACACAAATAATAACCGATGTGGCTTGTATTCTGCATGATTCTAAAATTAGTCCACAACTAATTTGGGGGTAAAATTGGGTTTAATCTGTGCAGTGACTGCCTGGCGTGAGAATCTAGCGCCATGTTTGCGACTCTGATTTAGTCACAGTGTTTTGAGCTAAACGCTAACATCATCATGCTGATGCTGCTGATTGGTATCATATTTTACCATGTTCACCATCATATTTTAGCATGCTAATATTTGCTGATTAGCACTTCAGCACAGCTGAAGCTGATGAGAATTGTTGTTAGTTTTGCAGGTATTTAGTCATGAACTGAAATATTGGACAGGTTCCAGTTTCATTTCATGGCATGATTACCAGCTGCACGTAGCCGGCAACTGCCCTGGGGGAGCATGTGTGCTCAGGATTCTTTGTTCCCCAGCTCAATATCCCTGCTCTATGACACAACAAGACCTTTCAAAGGGTTTTATGTTCTCATCAATATTTTGTCCAGAGGTCAATTGTTCAACGTATGTTTCCCTGAGTCAATATGTTTAAATCCCCCACCTACAGATTACAGCCTACTGATGTTATACTCCTTGAAACCAACACGATCTCCACGGTGGGTGAACGGATTTAAACCATTCAAGCTGCATTTGCATTGCACTGCATTAATTTCTTTAGAGTATAATGCGAAGACAGCCCCTTACCAATATCTTACAATGTTAGTCTATAGGAAACTGAAAATATAGGAGCCTGGGAACATAGGAATGACCTCTTGACCTGGGGACCTAGATGACCTGTACACCTGTAATTTGTGATAATTGGATTAACTGAAAAATGGTTCGTTAATATTCACGAAAGCAACAATGTAAACTGAATGAGGACATCCTTTGTACGTTCTAAGCTATTCTGTTTTGTATAAGGGTCTTGTGTCAAAATCTTTTTTTAGCATCTCACATATTTAAGCTTCTATAATGCTTACAGTAAATGTTGCATATTCTCAATTACATTTTTGCTCCAGATCCCCCTTGTGCGTTACTCTGGCCGTGATTGTGGAGAGGATCCAACCCTTTTACTATTGAGTGTTTAAATAAATTAAATGACAGACAAACCAACTGCACCTTTAATTATATCACAAACTCTTTGCATGAAGAATGAATCTGATGAGTGATGACACCAGCAAAGGAAAATCATGTATAATAGTCTTCGTAAAATAACGCAGACCTTTGATATTAATTTTCTCTCCATGTTGCCATTTTGTTTGTTTTTGCACTGCATAAAAATGTAAATCAAATTCTGATGGCGTATCTAACAATTTCTAACAATTTCTGTGTGACAGGTTATGGAGGCACCATACACAAGCTTCTCCCATAATCACGTCTTAGCGTCACTGCAGTGTAAAGCCAATTTCTTCTGCCAGAAACAGCAGTGAAATGGTCCAGATTTCAAGACACAGTCTGCCTTCTACACCACAGATCTGGCACTGTTTAGGCTTATGATGGAAACTGTGAGACAGTTCAAGTGAAGACAGTCTGGCTGTTGGATAAACATGCACATATTCAGTGCAGAGTATCTGAAAGCTAAAAAAAAAGGATGTCAGGAAACATATCTTTAAGGACCTCTGTCAGATATAATCACAAGATAAAACTAAGACATCAAGAAGGACTGTGTGATCCTTTATGACATGCCTCTTTCAGGAAAACTAAACCCTTTTTGTTTGTCAGCGTGTTAAAGATTCCCATGCATGAGCACTTAAAGAACAAGAGATGAGAGGTTTCTAGATCGAGGCTGGATCTCATTAACCCAGTTACAGTCGTGGCCTCTGCTGCTTCTTCACAGAGAAAGAGAGAGAGAGAGAGACGTTCGGGTTATGAACAGCTCCCTCTCCTTTCACCAACATGGCTGAATATTTCATAGCACTCATTCCTGTTTAACCGCTGCTTGCCTGTCACATTTGACTGTACTTTTTTCTTTTTGATGCCCCTAGAGAGGGGAATCCTCTGAAAGTGCTCGTGTGTGTGTGTGTGTGCAGAGCAGTGTTACCATTAATCAGAGTGTAACACCTAAACTGCATGTGTAATTTAAAGCTGCAGTGGACACTAATGGATTATGATTTTCTTTTAAGCTTAGCCCTGTGTCTCTTCAGTTTTATTACACTGTATGTGGGTAAATTAGCGTAGCTGGAACACAAAGGAGACAGATGTACAATGACATTCAGTGTTCGGAGGACTGATAAGTGTCTGGGCTGCCTGAGCCTCTAGGATGGATCAATGAATAAAGATCCTGCAGCAAAGACAAGCTGCTGTTTCAGGCAGATGGACTCCAGGTTTAGAGCAATATTGGATTTTTAAAAGGATGTATCAAGAGTATCAAGCCAAAGAAGCATGTCGAAAGATCCACTTGTCAACCTTTTCTCACACTGATCAGAAGCCAGAAGAATTAATTTGCTGAGGAGCATGTTGGTGAGGGAATTTCAGGTGCTCATGACATCCATTCAAACACTTGTGAACTTGTGAAACCTCTGAACTATAAAACAAGTTCAGTTCAGTGTTCAAAGATGCTTCAGTGACTTGGACTTTGCAATTAGCTGCTTCCTTGGTATCACTTTCTGATAAGGCACCATTTCTTAGGGCGTTAGAAGGATGTAGTTATGGCTTTATTAATTAAAGATTGTAGGGGGATTAGTTTGAGCCATTAATAAGAACAATTTTAAGGTTAGCAAAGTTGTAAAAAAAAATCCTTTGGCTGGTGTTAATTAAACAATGGTTGTTAATCTTTTTTATAAATATTTATCATGTCGGCAAGTTATAAATGATAGTAAGTCATTAATTAAAAGAATATTTTTACAGTTTGGGAATATACAGCATTTTATACTGCAGATATATCGTGCATGTCCACCAAAGAGGATATGTCTTCGGTTCGGTCTGTTTGGCAGCAGGATTACAGAACGTTTTCGGGTGTAGCATGGGCCGACAAAGAACCAATTACATTTTGGAGCAGATCCGAATCCGATCAGATACACAAATTATTTGTAACTTTTGCGAGATACGGCACAGTCGAGTGTCCTTCTAGTTGTAAATGTATGCTTTATATTTCGATCACTTTTTGAGGTGCTTGTGTTTTCTACTACTTTTGACCGCCTAGGAACCACAACACCAAGGCAAATGAAAATGAAAACCTACTTGGCCAGCCTGTTTCTGACTATATGGCCACCACCTCCAGTCGGTTAGCTTAGTTTAGTATTAAGAATAAAAAAAGGGGGAAGCAGTTAGCTTGGCTCTTTCCAAAGGTATCCAACCTACCAGCACCTCTAAAGATCAAATTAACATGTTACTGTTTTATCAGAACAAAATCTGTAGTGTAAAAATGACAATTCTCCTTTTTACAGAGGGTTTGTGCCAGTTTCTTGACTGGGATCAGTAACTTCCTGTGGTCTCAGCTGGTTGCCTGCTCCAATCCAAATCTCATCTAACTCTTTTCACGAAAGCAAAATGTCAAATTCCTTCAAGGGTGACGCGCTTCTCACTTTTTAATAAAAGAACAGCAAATAAAAAGAGTAAGAGAAGCAGAATTATAAATGTCAACATGCCATTGGAGACTCTCCTCGCAAGAAAAATGACATTATCATTGTTTCAGCAAACCCCCAAAAACACATATTGTCACTCTAGGATTTATGACTTGGAAGGAGTCAGACCGGTAACGTTATTGTAGGGGATGGATGGATGAGTCAAATATTGTTTTCTGTTTCCTACCAACAGTCAACACTAATTGTGAGTTTGATCGTTCCTTTGTGATCGTTGACAACAAAGGTCTTAAGAAAGATTTGTAATTTCTAACTTTCCGAAAACCTAACCAAACCTTAACCATAGTGCTGTCACACCATAAAACAGATTTATTTTTTCAACAGTGATTTGTATCAGTTTTGAACAAATGCGCGTTTTTCTCGTTTAGTTTTAAGGATTTGTTATTTGGTCCAGATGTTCTGCAGAAAGTGTGAAGTGCTCTTACGATCAGGTTCACAATACAACCGAGTATGTTAGCACAACGTTAACTAGTGTTAGCACTTCAATGCCTCAAGCTACTGAAGGTACACTGCATGTATACATGCTGAGCTCAGATGAATGAACTCGTCTTCTGGTCTTACAGTATGTACAGACACTGCGGGTGTTTCTCAATGTGAAGGATCCTTCTTTCACATAGAGAAACAAACTGTGTCTCAGTGGTAAGAACCAACAGACATTTCAATGTGGACTTTGCCCTTTTCAACAAATAAAGGCACGGCGGACAGGACATTCTGCCGAAACTAATGATTAATGCTCAAGATTATGTGATTAAAATGTGTGGCACTGAGGACTACATTTCAATCCTATGAGTCTCCACCTGTAATGACATCATAAAGTATGTTACCCTCTACCTAATGTTTTTAAGATCGCTCGGTTTGAGCTGATGGAGAACAAAGCGTCATCTAATGCCTTAAACATGGAATTCAGGTTCACAGGCTCCACTTTCATTCACTTTACCTTGTATTTGCGTTTATTGTCTCTCCATACATTTGACCTTCTCTAAGCCCCGCCCTCTGATGCTACACCGTCAAGCTGTCAGAGCTAACGTTACCATGGAGCCCACACTGTCACTAACTGTCACTAAGATTAGCGTTGTCATTGTTCGCATGCTGATGTTAACATTTAACTCAAAGGACCGCTGTGTGGAAGTTACTCACAGAGCTGCTACCATGGTTGTAGACTCTTGTTTGTCATTTCTTATTCAGACATTACGTTACAATATCATTACATATTTTATCAGTGCAAACACATTTGAATAATCAAATTGTTTTAAAAAACTAATATAAACTCTAGGTCCAAGCTTTCTACTGCATATCACAGTTTCAACTGTACATCATCGTTGGTCGCTAAAAAGAAGCTCAGATAATTTACCAATGTCAAGAAAGACCTTTCAAGCTCAAATCCAAATGATTGCAAGTTAAATCTTTTAAATGAGAATTTTAATAACGTACCTTTAAATGTCATCATTGTTTTATTTTTAAATCCACTATAATAATTTCACAGTCAAAGTTTGTTGTCTTTAACGTTTATATTTACATAACACTGAGGCTGTGACTCATGTCCTTACAGCTGTCGTTAATCTGTTCAAATACATTCATTGAATAAACACCTTGATGTGCACGAATTGCTAACAATGAATCTAATTAATGTCAGTGTTTGATGTACGTTCTGCCATGTTGACTTTTCCACAAAGCACACCCAGTCAACATGCTGTTGCTGGGAAATAATAAAATAATAATGTCATTTTAAATAAAAAAGCTTTGTTTGGAGCATGTGGGCATCCACACATTTGCCTCATTGTCAGGTTCAAGTGTCCCATCATCCTATGACAGAGCGCCCACAGTGTATGGCATGTGTCCATACACATTCGTGGTTTAAGAAGGGTGAAACAGAGGCATCACTCCCTGACCGGCAATCTATTACCCAACTGAGTCATTCCCCTCAGCACTGCTTCCAAATTACATCTCTGCTTTTTTAAGTGTTTTTTTTGCTACCTCCCACATCTGCAGTGTTGGTGTGTGAACGGGCTTCCACTGATTGCCTCGCTGCGGCCGTGATTGAACGGGGATGAGCTGCATCTCTGAGGCCGCGTGGGGCTATATGCTGCATACCAAACGGGGTATGCACTAGAGAGCCACAGATAAAGAGAAGCATCAGTGAGTGGGAGGGAGGGAAACCCCGCACAACACGGCACTACAGAGATCAGAGTTATTGAATGCAGCAGCACAGGCGAGCTTTGTTGCAGCAGCTCAGGTCATCAACGGAGTTAATCTTGTTATAATCATGCAGATTATAGTGGGTTTAATGGGCTAATATTCCACGTTTTAAAGGCAGCCATATGTGCATCTCCATTACACGTGCCAAGTTCATTATTTGGGAGAAGGGAGTGGACAGCATTTATGTGAGGGACCGATGAGTTGCCAATAGTGCTGCCATATAAAGATAGAAAGCAGTAACTACAAAAGCTGTCATGTTAACGTAAGGGAATTTAACGTTTTCAGGCTGGTCGGGAAATTTATACTAAGGCTTCCATACAAATGTTGCAGTGCTGTCTTTTTAGGCTACATAATACAAAAGAAATGCAGGACCTGCCAATAAAATGTGTTCTTTTAGCTTTATTGTTCACTTTAAAATGGCCATTATGTGGTATCTCAGAAATGGAATATAATATTCAAAACCGTTTTCATTTGTGTATTATCAACTGAAACCGAGAATCGTTGTGTTTTCGTTAGCTTAGAATGAGCCCTTCATATCTACATGGGGGGCGCTTGCCGCAGAGTACAAACATCTTGTTATTGTTGTTCTGGTAAAGATGGCCTCTGAATGAGGCGAACCGTGTTACCACGGTTTCGCACTCTGCAGCTCATGTTACTGCAGCCTTGGAAAGGGAGGACATGATTGGAGGGGTATTCAGTTGGTTGCAAACCAACACCCACTCCGCTAGATGCCACCAATTCCTACACACTGTCCCTTTAAGAAGTTGTTTTTCCATATAAATATTTATATTGACATCAATTTCATAAACTAATCTAGTCCTTCTATCTAATACATTTTCATATTTTATCTAGGTAGCTTAATCACAGCAAATCACAAGAACTTTAATAATTTTAACTTTGAATGCAGCGTTCTGTGGACATTTTGAGCATTGCACCATGCCAGGGGTCGCTCTTCCACATAGTTGGGGGCCATAGATAGATAGATAGATATAAACTTTATTTATCCCCGGGGGGAAATTTGTTAAATGGATTTGTTAAATGGCCATTGCTCTCCCCATAAGAAAATGATGGCACAGCCAGCGCAGAGTGGTTTTACTGATCATGTGTGGGCAGCTTACTGAACTGAATTACTAAGATGTTGGTTTATTAAACTAGTAAATACTGTTTTAGCTTTTGCTAGATAAAGGCTACGTGACAAAGTGCAATTCTTGTGTAATTACGTCAAATTTTACATGCTGTTTTCATGGAAAATATACATTTATGTAGTATAATAATCTTCTATTTTGGTTTAAAAAATGATGTAGTTAAAAATACAGCATTTTGGTTTTGTAGGTCAGAGTACATCAGTCTGGCACCATGAGCTGCATGCAGCCTGTCACAGAAATGTCTGCCATAATAACAAATACATGTGTGGCTGACTATATGTGCCTGCACACATATACACACACACACACACACACACACACACACGCACACACACGGACACTTCTACTATGTCTTGCCAGATCTTGGAGACGCAGACCTCTAATGTTGTGTGACTGCACTCCCCAGGGCTTCTTTCTGCTCTGCTGGATGAGCTCTGGCTGCCAGCACGGAGAGAAATCAGGGAATCCCTTCGTTCCCTGGCTTCTCTCCTCCTTTATTCACCCATCTATTCCCCCTCCAGCAGCCTTGTGTGTGTGAGCTGTATAAAAGCTTGGTTATCATTAGGGAGCCGTTCTCCCCGTGACAATGATAAAACAGCCTCAGCTGATGCACCATCTACTGCTTACAGGAGCCAAATGAACCAATTTAAGGAAGTGTCACTATGACAAATTACGTGGCGGCATGTTGTACGCAGCAAATACCCCCCCCCCCCAAAAAAAATCCATCCATGGGTAAGCATATACTACAAACCTTCAAGAGGCTGCTTATTTTAATAGTACCTTCACTTCCATGGCTTCGTAATGAACCCATGGATAATGTATGAAGTTGTGTTATTTTAACTCTTTAACACAACTGCTTTGTTTTCATTTACAGCTGTTTTTAGTTGTATATACACAGGCCTGATAGCTGATAGAAAACACTAGCTAAATGTTGTCTGTGGCTACTTTGTCGTAAGTAGTAAGTAAGTAGCCACTTATCCGCCAGTCTGACAGGTCTAGTAGCCGCTTTAATACGTTGAACTGGCCTTTTTAGACTACATTGGCTCCTTGAACTGGCCAATTAAAATGTAAGACTTGCTGCCAAATAACTGCAGTAAATAAGACTAAACCATGTAGTGGAATTAGTCCACTAGTCTCTAGTCCATGTTTTGACCTGAAATCAATCAAAAATGTTGAAATGTAGTGCTGAAACAAGTAGTATTTTTGGTAACTGAATAGTCATTTAGAGCAAAAGATAATAAACATTTTGGTGAAAGCAGCTTATTGGCTGTCGAGAGTTAAAGGAGAAGATTGATGCTGGACGGATGTGAGAGAAGTAGCGGTCGTTTCATATAACGACATATAATAAAATAGCTATTCCTTTAAGTCATTTATCAACTGTTGCTGGATCTGACTCAAATGTGATGATTTGCTGCTTTTCTCTCATTTAAATATCAACGTAAATAGAGCGTCTTTCATATTTAGTCTGCTGGTCAGATGAAACGTGCAATTGTAAGTGTAATACTACATTATTTTCTGACATTAAAGATGAACCATTAATTGATTTAGAGCTGAAAGGGCTAATTGATTAATCAAATTGTCAATCATAAGACAATAATCAATTTATCTTTCAGTTGTTCCCCTTGTTCCTGTAATAATCTAGCTTTTGAATGTTACGATTTACTGCTTTTGTTTGTTTTATTTGATAGTAAACCATATATATTTCAGTTTGGGACGGTTGCGCGGACAACAATTGCTTGTTTAGCCTTGTGATTGTCTTTTCGACTGTTTTCTGACATTTTATAGGTCAAACAATTAATCAAAAACATTATCAGAGTCATCGAAGATGAGTTATAACCATCAGCTACAGCCTTAATTTGATTGAACAAATAAACTAGTGAGCCCTACAACCGTAAAGAAATGGATACACCCTGCATGTATTCCAGACTCAAACCCTCCTGTGAGGTCTTCTGGTTCCTGAATAGAGGCTTCAAATCCTGCTGCTGACAACATCTTCAAAAGAAGCGTCACATTTATTTTATCCTAAACTGGATCTCACATCCCTGCTGTGAGAAGCATGCATCAAACACAAGCATAACACCAACTAATCTGAGGCTATGAAGAATTGTAATGAGGAGTGTATACCGTACACGTCTCCAGACCTGGTGCACCTTCAGAAAACAGAGCAAGATATTCAGCCAGTCCTGCAGACATTAGGCAGCATCGCTGTGAGTCTGCCGCCTCTTCAGTCTTCCCTGAGAAGTCGAGGGATATCCTGGTGACTCCACGTGAAACCACCACAGACAGGGTCCTCATTAATCAACAACTGACATGTTATAGGGCCATTAAGTTGATTTAAATCAAGTCACTCATACCCTCATGATCAATTGATCTAAACCACTGCCCACCATATCATGACATCATGGTGATGGGTCTCGAACCTCTCCGGACAGCAAGTTAATTAATGCAACACATTCTCAGCAGATTATGAAGTGAGTTGACTTGGCTGCAGGTTAATCTACCGTCGAAACCAGCGGGAGGCAACAAGAAACAAGAAAAGGAGCGTTTTGCTGCATTGCACCTGCCAAAACGCGCGTAACTTTAGGAAGTGGGGCTGTCTGGACCCGCTGGTCTGTGACTAATCATCCAAGGTCGTGGTCGTGATGGTGGATAGACAGCCCCCCTCCGCAAAACAAGGAAAAGACTCAAACAAAACAGCATTAAAACTGGAGACGAGCAGGCAGCGGCTGACTGTGCCATATGCCAGAGGAAACACGGCGGTGTCCCGGTGTGTTGCCGGTTGACCTGAGGAGCGGCGGTGTCTTACCTGGTGTCTGTCGACGAACCGGCACGGGAGCACGGCAGGCTGGGGGAGTCCGTCCCGGGATCAGTTACCGTACGTTAGTGCGTCGGTGCGCCTCGGCACCGTCTGAAGGCTCATATCCACAGCCAGGGTGTTCCCGACAGGAGGGGGCGTGGTGTGTGTGTGTGTGTGTGTGTGTGTGTGTGTGTGTGTGTGTGTGTGTGTGTGTGTGTGTGTGTGTGTGTGTGTGTGTGTGTGTGTGTGTGTGTGTGTGTGTGTGTGAGTGAGAGAGAGAGAGAGAGAGAGGGTGTATGTGCGCGCGTGTGTGTGTGCGTGTGAGTGAGAGGGAGCGAGAGAAAGAGAGAGAGAGAGTGTATGTTTGTGCGTGTGTGTGAGAGAGTGTGCGTGCGTGTGTGTGTGTGTGTGTGTGTGTGTGTGTGTGTGTGTGTGTGTGTGTTTGTGCGTGCGTGTGAGTGTACGTGTGCGTGAGAGGGAGCGAGAGAAAGAGAGAGAGAGAGAGAGAGAGTGTATGTTTGTGCGTGTGTGCGAGAGAGTGTGGGTGTGTCTGTGTGTCTGTGTGTGTAAGAGTGTATGTTTGTGCGTGTGTGTGTGTGCGTGTGCGTGTGCGTCACGCAATCCTCACAAATAGGATTATTCTTGACAATGCGACAGTTGTTTCTGCAAAAACTCAGACTCTGTTGTTTTAGGAAATACACTTAATGACCCAATTAAACTGGGCCATTTGGTGTATTTCCTAGAAATTTACAATATACATTTAAGTATGTATAGTTATGTGCTCTAAATAGGTTCAGGGAAACTCCTTGCTGTCACCGGTGGTAAATTATGTATTATGGACTATTGCCCTGCTGAGACCCATTGGAGTCAGAATTTCAGTGGTTATGGGCAGAGCTCTGCTGCAGAGTTGATTTAATAATGAATTACATGGGTTGGTCATGTTAACTTGAACAAATAGAGCTGTGAAAAGATGGATGGTAAAACGACCTTATTCCAGATGAACACAGCTTGTTAAAGCATTGAAAATAATCTGTTTATCTGTGCTTTTTTCAATCAGTCTATGTATTGATCTTTCATTGTGACCTCGTTTGTCATTTTCCGTGTTGCATGTTAATTATGTGGCAATAATGAATGAATATAATGATGTCCTGCATAACACATTTTATCTTTGCTAACAATATATTCCCCATTGTTATCACTTTGCATATGTTTTATTTTTAATGTGTTTCCATTATATATTATCTGTGGTTGTCCAGAGATACAAATGGAAAAACTGTCTTTTAAGTATAACTCTTACAGCAGTCATTAATCCACTGTGCCCATGTTAAAAGAATAAGGAATAAAATAAAAGACATTTCTCATGAAATGAGATTACAAATTATATTCATGGATTCAATAATTAAAAGCTGTATTATTGTCATTAGGCTATACAATGCATGACTGCACAATGAACTGTTGGTTAGTCGTAGCCCCCACACAGAAAAAAATATAAATAAATATTCAAAATATTTAAACGAGAATTAAACAATAAAATAGACAATGCTTTCAACAACCTATATAAATTGCACTTATTGAAGAAACACAAAATTATAAATTATATTTACAATATAATATTATATTTGCAAAATGTGGTTCATCAAAAATAACATTAAACCATATTTCACTTAATAAACATGTGTTTTTAACATAAACATGTAAATACTGAGTAAATGATCTGCTCTGTATGTATTAACACTATTACAAAATTATGCGAATTACCAAATATTAAGAACATGATTTTAAATCATGTGAATACAGTGGAGGTCTGAGTTTAATTAATTGCTGTTTAAACGGGATTTATTTAATAAACCTGACCTCCGGCTGCTCTGAACCTTCACCCTGATAAATGAAGACAGGTTTACAGTATTTCTTTTCAATGAATGAGACGCCCTCCAATGTTGAGGCTGGTCTGGTGTTTGAGTGTCTGACTTCCACCAAAGTGAGGCGACATTGTAAAAACAGTCACCAGCTTCAGGAGGAGCAGACATGTCTTCTCTGTGCTCCTTGACTCTGTAAAGCAGGAAGTAAACCGGAAGTAAACAGGAAGTAAAGCAAGAAGTAAACAGGAAGTAAACAGGAACAGCAACTGAGCCGGTGATAATAGAGATAATACCTCTGTGCGAGTAACGATGGAGGAATATAACTCTGGAGATGAGGTAAACTTATTTTGAATACCGTTTATTTAACTATTTAAATCTCCGCCATTAAACACAAGAGAGACGCCTCGGATAGCTAACGTTAGCTAGCTAGCTTAATCAGCTAGCCGAAGCTAACGGTTGTTTCCATCGAGGTGTGGTCACTGTCAACATCTTTACAGTAATTTATAATGTAAACAGATTATTAACATCAGGAAAAACAAGTTGTTGTGATTTTACATAGATACATTGCACACAGCTAAAATTATATATATATATAAAGAAAAAAACACAACATAATGAAAATATTCCTACTTTTCTTGTTTTAATTAATGAAACTATCGCATTATGTTGTTTAAAGTGGCCTATTGGAAAACTCACTTAAGAAACCTTAGATTACAAATATAAGATACACATATTTATTAATCATTGAAGTTATTGAAATTGACAAACATGAATGTACGTGATTTTCTTGATAATGACATAAATCTATGTAGCTAATATATTTAGTGATTTTACACCTGCTGGAGGGATGTGCGGAAGTATACAGAGTTTTATTTTTAAACTCCCCTTTGCATTTGGTTCACACCACACAACATTCATTTGGCAGGAGCTTTTCTCCAAAGTGGCTTCTTATAAGTGCATTCAAACTCATTCATTGTTACACATGTATACTTGTTTATAATGCTCCATTGGATAAGATCAGTATGATAATACATGACTTGCTGTTGCCATGGATGTAAACTATTTGAAATCATTAAACTTTTAAAATAACACCTGCTGTGTCATGCACAGATTGAGCATCATATAGAAAGATTCAGTCTATAGGGTGGTTTGAAATAAAACACCAACGACTCCACCAACTAACACATTTTTCCCTTCTTTTTGACGTTTTGACAGCAGGCTGTCTTCAATGCTGATGAGGTCACTATCTCGGTTAAAGAGGTACATTTTCACATCTGGAAACATTGACACATATTCTACTGTGAATCAACTATTTAATGTGATGACAGTGTACTCTCTCTCTCTTGGTCTCAGTGTATCGAAGGTGTTATTGGTGGAACAGATTACAACCAGAATAAAGTGAACCAGTGGACGGCCAGTATAGTTGAGCACTCTCTGACTCACCTGGTGAAGCAAGGACGTCCGTTCAAATACATAGGTGAACACTATATACAATACCATGAGACCTCAGGACGTGATGTTGACATGTGACCCATAAACATGTGACTGAGTAAGACTGCTGTCTGATGTTTTACAGTAAACTGTGCGATCATGCAGAAGAGTGGCGCCGGTCTCCACACAGCCAACTCCTGCTTCTGGGACACTGCCACTGATGGTGAGAGATGCTTTATAATTAGAGCTCGTATCATTTTAAAATGAGTTCGATACCCGGTGCCAATGTGGTACCTGAGTTTCACTACAGCTGAAGTGTTGAGATTTGATACCTAGCCCTTATTTTAATCTTTTACTTGAGATAAATTGTCAACACCAATTTGAGCTTATTACAGATATATTGGCATCTGCATTTATGGCCAGTAAGGAACATCATTTCTGTACAGATGTACCAATGATACTGTATGCTTGAGGTCTTTTTTTTAATTGTAAAATGTAAGTAATCTAAGTACATTGTGGTCAGAGTACTACTGCTGCTGTGTAATTTCTCCTGCTTGTTTGTGTCTTTCAGGAAGCTGCACAGTCAGGTGGGAGAATCGCACCATGTACTGTGTGGTCAGTGTGTTTGCTGTGGCGCTGTGAGCTGCTCTCTCTCTCTCTCTCCCTCTGGACACCATCATGTCTGACGCTTGAAATGGCTCCGTGACCAAGAAGGCATGAAGATCCTCTGATGTTTCCCTCTGTGTGTACTAGTAACTTATTTCTCCCCCACGGGCTTGAACGACGTAGCGCTAGAATAAGAGCGGCGGTTTGTGAGTTGACAGCCTGCGTTCGTTTGAGAGAAAAAGTTGCTTTGTAGGGACCAAGGACAGAATGCAACCCTGAAGCAGTGCTTTGTTTGTAACATCTGACTGAACGCTAAATAGTTTCTCCCCCAAATGTTGTAATCTGTGCATAATGTAAATCTTGATTAGTCTTAAGCCGTGCTAGCAGCAAAGCTCTGATGAATACCTGCAAAACAAACATTGTTTTTAAAGCTAATTATCAAATGTTACTATCACGCTAAGATGGTGAACATGGTAAACTTTATACCTGCTAAACATCAACATGTTAGCATGCTGACATTAGCCTCAGAGAGCTGCTAGCATGGCTGTAGACTTCGTTTATCTCTTTCAGTACATTCCCAAATAAAACAGTTTCTGTCGTGATACGTTTGTTATTTAAGAAAATCTGACTGTTGTGTTTTAGTAGCCAACTGACTACTTGTATAAAGTGTCTCTGCATAAATGTTTTATTGATTAGTCTGTAAGCGCAGATATGAGTTTGTATTTCCAGGATGATGAAGTTTATTGGTCAGAATGACAAATGCACTTTCTCTGTAGAAATCCTTAATTTCTTCTGTAAAACTGAGTTCATGAAGGCTGTTTAATAAAGAAGTTTATTGCAACGACTCTAGTGTCATTAAATGTGTTAACAATCCACTTTTTTCATCTGAGTGAGTGTTAATCTCTTCAAACCAGAATGTGATTTGAACGTCTCAAAGGAGATAAATGTTACTATTTTTCAGTTTGGGTGTTTGTCCACTAGAGGTCAGCACATGGCAATGTGTGCAGTAACTGCTTCTCAGCCCCCCCCCCAAAAAAACAATGACAATTTTTCACATATAAATATAAATTTATTTTTTAGTAGGATTTTAGGCCTTTTTTATTTTGCTCTGTTTGCAAATGTTCAATGTGTTCGGTAGATTTATCTTTTTTTTTTGGCTTCTTATCTTATTTGTACAAAAACCGGAGCATTCATTTGATACCCGAGGCTGTCGTCCCTCTGCAGATACATTGCAAAAAGGAGTAGGTGCAAAAACAAAAACAAACACTGACATTCTTTCTCTCATACACAATTATACATTACGGGTTAAAAAAAAAAAGCAGAAATACTTGATGCAATTCCAAACATTTTCAGTTAGATATAATCAATTTTAGTGTGCACTTTGTGTAAATATTCTAACTAATGAGACACACAGATTAAGAGCCGACAGACACAACAAGCACGAATTAGAAAAAATGCAAATACATCTAAAAGCATTTCACATCACTGCTCAACAGTTAAAACAAAGCCACTTAAATCCTTTTTTGTAAACGTGCAAAAACATTACGCCTGGAGACGTCTGTGCTTTACAGTGAATGTGTTTTGGTGATCGAAACAGGCTCTGTAAATAATGTGTGGAGATTTACATCTCGTCGTCAAGCACAAAGACATCACAGAAGCAGCGAGTATTAATGATAAAGCTCTTATCAAGGAGTAAAAAAAAGCTGATTGCTTGCAGCCATAAAACTACAGGGAGTTTCAGAAAAAACAAAACAACCCCGTACAAAAAAGCTCCGCCGTCCTGCAGAAGTTCATCTGAGGCTCCACACATGCACACCTCCATGCCAAACAGAGATACTAAATACAATCAATTCAAATGCATGGCGCCTTGTGATCAGTAATGCAGCATAGAAGTGGACACACTAAAAACTACTATAGAAGTAATGGTTCGGTCCGTGGTTTTATTTGTAGGCCTAATAAAGGCTGGTTTGGATTTTTGGCCGATGAGACGGGTGAGCACCACTCTCTGCTTCTGCTCCCAACTGAACACTATACACGTTCAGTGTACCTCTCCAGTTAAGGACACATGTGCTTCATGTAGGAGATATGGACAGTGGTAGAAAACAGAGTAGAGGTGGATATATGGGATGTGGAGGATTCAAAGTGTGAACTCAACTGGCGGAGTGATTCATGTGGCACTTGGAAGGTTAAAGAGGGTGTGATGACTATCGGCCGCTCCTCTGGACGGCACGTCAAACAGTTGTGATGCTTTGAGCGTTGCAGGGTGCGCTGTGGTTGATGTCACCGTTGATTCCACCACTTATATTATTGCCTGTTTCAATAGCATTTTCATAGATTGTATCATTGAGCATGTCATACGATGTTTCATTCAGCTTGTCGTCCGTGGCGTCGCTGGCTGTGTCGCGGGCTCCGTCACTGGCCGACTCTGTGCTTGCGGCGGGCCTGGGCGACTTTCCCATCGGCCTGTTCGGTGGGGAAGCAGAATTGCACATGAGACAGAGGAGAGAGGAGCAGTTCCAGAAGCCCCGGGTCATGCTGGAGGAGAAGAGCCTCCGACACGGATGACAGAACTGGTAGAAGACCAGCATGAAGAAGATGGCGAATGCGTAGGCGACCAGCAGCTGCAGCACCAGCAGCGGGGCACAGAGGAACTTGTAGAAGTCCGTTTTATAGATGTACCACAGCAGAAGCAGCGAGGCGTTCTCCACGAAACGCAACATGTAGTACACGGCCATGCGATACCAGTTCTGGGACTTATTGATGAGGTCCGGGTCGTTGAGTTTCACCTGCACAGCTGACCAGCAGAACATGTTGATGCCCGCGTAGAGGAAGGTGAGCAGGCAAAGCACAATGGTGGTTCCCACCCTGGTCAAAGTTTTCTCTATATTCTCAGGGAACGGGGAGTGGCTCTGCCAGAACAGGATCCACGGGTAGAGGAAGAAAACCAGGAAGTTGAGCAGAACCACAGGCAGGACCCAGAGCTGCAGCACAGAGCTGAACAGAACCAGAACCACCACGCGAGTGGCGATCTCGAAGCTCCTCCACAGGAAAATGCACAGATAAGCCATGGGGCGGACGTCCACTTCATAGTCATCATATTTGATCTTAATGGCCAGGATGTTGCAGCGCAGCGCGCCGTACACAATGGACAGGAGGGAGATCACCATCAGTGTGCCTGACATTGAAAAGAGGGACAGTCAGTATCATGCATGTTTTTTGTGCTGAAAATATTCTTTCACCACAAACTATAAATACATAGCTACATCTGACTTCTCATATTGTCAATCTAACAAAGTATAAAGCTGGCAGGAACCCATAATCCATGGAAAATGACACTTAAAATATACAAACACATACCCAAAATACATAAATATTTCTATATTACAGTGTGTGGTGTCCATGTTATGGTCTACAGACATAATGAAAGCCCTACATCAGCACTTTTAACTGGTTTTCTCAGCCTGTTTCTACAAGATGTATGAATAATATTCAAGCAGTTTTTGCTTGCTGTAATCTTTCCTCCTGTTGTTGCTTCCAGGGTGAGTGATGGGGGACAAAATCTAAAATAAATATATTCCAAAAATGACCTGAAGTTAATATAAGGGCTCCGTCTTGGGTTATGAAATCTATCCGTCTTTTCAGTACAAAATCACCTCTTTAAGTTTCTCTGTGAAGAGCATAGCAACAACAATAACAATAAAAGATGGGATTTGGTACTAAAAAGACTTTAGGTAAACTTTGGACTTTTTGTCCAGAGTGAGACAGTGGATTTTGTCCCCCATCACTTACACTGAAAACACATGAAGGGATCTTTTAATTGCCAGTATTAAGAGGATGGATGATTACAGCAAGGATGTACATTCAATGTACATTTGTGAATGTGTGAACCTCTCCTTTAGAAGACCCTGAAGCTCCCATTCACCAAAGTCAGGCCGTTAAATCGGTAAGCGTGAAATAGAAGTGTCAGACAGTCGGGAGCAGAGGAAATAAGATTTATGTATTAATATCATCTTTTATTTTGTCCTAACTCGAAGACCAGATGTCCTAGTTTGACTTTGTGTGAACCTTTAATAAATCTCTCTCAGGAATAGAAATACTAGCTCCCACAAGGAGTTGGACAGCCAGATCTGCACCATACTGGCAGATTGAATCACCATTTTCCCTCCTCTGTATCAGAGAGGAGGTTACATAACACCACTTTGACTCCTGAAAACACCATCCTCTTATTTCCAATATGGCACTTCGCTGATCGGCCCACATCACGGTGGAGCTGTTGACCGGCGAGGGGGGATTAAAGGGACACGTGACCACATGAATCAAAGAGTGGAACACACTTAAAGTACATGTACCCCCTCTTCCTCCTCCTCCTCCTCCTCCTCACCTCGTCCGATGGAGACCCCCTGCTGCAGGACGCAGATGTAGAGCTGCAGGGTGAGCTGGGGGGCAGATCCCAGGAAGGCCTGAATGACAGAGGTGCGGGCGAAGGCTGCTCGGTGTGTGAACAGTTTCCCCTCCGCCTGCCCCACCTGCCGCTCCACCTCCTCAGACTGACCCCCGCGAGGCATCTGCTTCTTCCTGGTGATGCTGACATACGGCTCCTCCACACGGCCCACACTGCCATAGATACAGAACGCCTCCAGACACCTGCAGGATCAACGACAGCAGAAGACCATGAAGAGCATAGCAGCAGAAAAATAGCAGGCACTAGTTAAATCTAATTTAAATGTACGCATTTATAGAGGGAAAAGTTGATAAATAGATGTTAAAAATCGAAAAGATATTGAAATACAAAAAAAAAACACACAAGATAACGCAAATTCACATTAACACAGCAAATCAAAACATACAAAACCAGACAAACTGAAAGAAACAATCCTCTAGGCTCAGTAGTGCTTTGAGCTGAATGCTAACATGCTCCCTCCACAATGCTAATTTGCTGATGTTAACAGGTATAATGTTAACTGTGTTCACAGTCTTAGTGTAGCGTGTTAGCATGCTAACATTAGCTACACTCAGCACTAAACAAGGTAGAGCTGAGGGACATAATGCAATAACACACATCCAATAGTAGCTCAGCTTCACACTTATTCAATAACCTTCCTGACATTTCAGCACAGTGTGATGAATGCAATTTTGCTGAAGGTTGTCTTAATACTCAGATTGGATTCTGATCCCCTGCTGATCATTTTTTCAGCATACCAGAGCTACTGACCTCACTGAGTGTCCACATTATTAACATTTGAAAAGAAAACATCTGAAACCGCTTCAGTGCAGCTTCAACCAAATGACTTGTCACGAATCCTCCAGCTTGAAAGAACCAGGTTGGTTCTGAAGGATAAATATGTATTGATAAAAATGTGGTTCCCTTTAATGGCTTCTGTGGAGGATGCCTTACCAATTCTAAAGAGGGCAGCTTTTTAAGGAAAGGACTATTGGTGGTTTACTGGGCAGGGTTGTGCTTTTTATTACTTATTTATTTCCAGCCTTTCTTTGGCTACTCTTAATGAATCATGTGTTCATGTGAGTTTTCTTATCCTTGTTTGCATTCTATTGAACTGGTTTTACTTAAAAAAAAAAAAGTAAGCTATCTAGGGCTGCAACTAAGGCTAATTTGAATGATTAAATGTCCATCACAATTTCCCAGAGCACATCTTCAAAATGGTTTGTTTTGTCAGAACAACAGAGCTGTAACCTGAGACAAAATTACATTTGTACTAAATAAATGATTTAAACTACCAAAACTGTTGCAAATAGTTTTTCTCTCAATCTACTAATCATTTCAACTCTCAGCGCCTTTCGACTGTGATACATTTCAACACTAACAAGGCTACAATACAAGGTCCATATAAAAACCTTTGTTTCAACACTCGCTCAGTCAGGCCAGAGATGATTTAATGTAATAATCATCATCAATATATTTTGGTGTTACACAAGCATTGAGCTCTCCGTTATTGTGGATGTCTAAAGAGATGTCAGTCGCAGTAAGTCATCTGCCAGTCGATGCGTGTGGGTCGAGGAGAGGTCGAGGCAGCGCTGGTGCACAGCGCCGCTCTAACTGCAAGGCAGGAGGATTTAAGCCACAGGGGTGCTGAGGGACAGACTGTTTATCAGCTGGAGTGGCACGCACAGTATACACACATCACTGACTTGATTAAAATATGGATAAATAAATAAAAGTGTGACGGTTGAGTCCGTCGGCAGCTTTTCAGATTTTAAAACAAATGACCTAAATCTCATTGAAGGATGAGGAGATGAAGAGCAGTCCCACACTGGACTGAGTTCATCATGTTGTAAAGTGTTTGTGTGGCTTCAGGTAAAAGGAGTGCAGACAACAGACAGATTTTGACAAAATAAACTTAATTTATAGCAGCTATAATCTATTAGTGGTGCAACGGATCATAAAACTCGGATCGTATCACAAAAGGAAACAAAGGGAGCATAAATATCTTTTAGAGATCACTGATCACATTTTTTTGCCACCGATACTAATTGCTGATCATTAATGATCCATATTGGCAGATATAGATCCCTTTGTTGTTTGATTATAGCAGCTGGTCTACAAGGCTCCAGACTATTTTTGTTTGCCAACGTCCCAAAAGTAATTTCAACGACTCTGAATTCAGTGTCAACCATCAAATATTTGAAATGTTATCCTTTGACTTTGTGATAGTAATGTATAGTGGTTTTTATCTTCATAAAAATGATTCAAATAATAAGGAAATATAAGATGGTATTTTTATGGATTAAAACAAATCTTGTCATTAGTAGTTTTAATGATGTATTATAGCTGCTTAGAAACAGGTCAGAATTCATCTTTATTTATGTTACTATGACAACATCTCCTTCAAACAACTGGATTTATTCAAGTGAACACATCACGATGACGTTATAAATTACCTTCACTCAATACTCATTTTCAATTTCAGGTCTGTTCCACTACCATAATCATATGTTCGTATTACAACATTGGATCAGATTACTTTCATGTGAAAGCTGTCGCTCATGGGACATCTGGCGTCTTTCAGCACTTTGTTTGGTTTCCGGCCCGCAACATTTAAGTTTTCTTGGTTCTCTCTCACAACAACTCTGTTGTTTTCAACAGTAGCAGGCAACTGTTTTCAGCTCTAAAAACCCCACTGTGTACTTCCTGCTCAGCACCAAACAGCTGACAAACACAGTCAGCGACTAGCTGGTGAACATAGTGGAGCTTGTTCAGGGAATAGTCCAACAAGCAGAACAAGCGTGTCCCTGAACACGACTTTCTTTTCGGGACGACTTAGGTAACAAATCCACGACCATAAATCCAAAACGTGGTGTCGAACACCAGTCTCCTGTGGGACAGTCTGCTTGTTGGACTATTTCACGAACTTCCATGCGACTAAGTTGGTGTAGCGGCTAAAAAGACAGATATTTCCATTAATAAGAGTTGGTAGAGTCCAAACACAGAGATAAAAGAAAGAAAATATTATTCAGATTTAAGGTGAGCACAGAGAAATTGTACTTTTTCAGTAGATTAAAGTGAAAACAGGCTTCCAGTGTCAAACTCTGCACATATGTTATTTTGTATTGGTTCTTCCAAGTGAAGGAACTATAAGCAAAACACGTTTTTGAGTGGAGGGGGACAACGGTACAAAAGCTGCATAAAAAAGCCTAATGTGGACCTTGAGTTAAGATTACTTTGTCAAAGGCCAGCAATGCATTTTTAACCCTTAACAGACAGATACACTCAATTTATGTTCAGAGTTGTGAAAGTAGAAATGATCACACAATCCCCATATACACTTATGAGTAATTAATAAGGTTTTTAAGATAAGAAGCTGGAATGAAGGAAATAAAAGCATCAGTTGAGTGTTAGCTCACTGGTTATGATATGAGAAGTGTTGTTTGTTGAGGAAGTGCAGAAGTTGGCAGTAGAGACGGACATGTCCCTCCCTGGTTGTGTTGTCAGAGATAAGGAGCCGGCAGCCGCTGTGTGCTATTCTTAGACGTGCTCTTCACTGAGGAAAGATGTAAAAGTCTGAACAGTAATCATCCGAACACACTCGAGGGGAAACAGGCAGGGCAAGGTCACATCCACAGGGGCCACGGCAGGGGAGTCAACATGTTGGAGAGGCGTCTGTTCAACTGGTCGAACAAAGACAAACATAAAATATGGATGTTTCTGGGTCGTCATAAACATAACCTTCTCTGTCAGTGGCTAAGTTTATGTCCTCAAGCTGAAGGCTTACTCAGTGGTGACAAACCAGAAGTTCAACTAACTGTTGTTTTCTCAATAACTCAATTGCTTTTTCGTCCAAGCAACAATCAAAATACTCAATTCATATTGATCTAAAGAAGATACAAGCAGCACACTTTACATGTGAAGAGCTGAAAGTAGTAATGAGTAACTGACTTAAATAATCAATGAGCAAAGAAACGTTTGTTTTCTGTTGATTGATGAATCGATTCATTTAACTGTATTATGTACATAAGAATCTACCATTTGAATCTATAAAATGTCCCAAAATAGTAGAAACAATTTGCTAAAGCTCAATTTGATGCATTTAAAACAGTTTTGTCCACAAAACCAGCAAACATTAACATTTGAGAATCTTGAAGTAAGGGATTTTAAGATGTTTTGCGTAAAAAGCAACTAAAAATCTAAATTAGAAAGATGCATTGGTAGTGACCGCATCCAAGGAGTCTACTCAGTGCATTAAAAGGTTAAAATGAGAAATGGAGTTTCTTTCCTGAGACCTTTTTATGGACCTACTGTATAAAACAGTGTCTGTTGTACATTTCAAGAATGGCTTACAAACAGGTTTATTTTAGAAAGAAAAAAGCTGTCTGCACACTGAATTAAGATATTTTTGGTACATATTTTGTCTGTGCTTTTTTTAACTTTTTATTTTACAGTGTTTTATAATGTTTATAATGTTTATTTATGTGCAAACACTCTACTAAAAATCAATAAAACCTCAAATGGCAAAATTTGCTGCAGGATAGATTAATTTTCTGTCAATCTATACTGATAATGTGTTTCCATTAGGGCTGCAGCCAACTATTTGTTTTCATTAGTCCAAGATGAAGCTTTTACATCTCTTTTTGTCTAACAGTCCCAAACTCAAAGAGGTTCAGTTTACTTTAATAGAAAACAAAGAAAAGCAGCAAATTCTCACATTTAAGAAGCTAAAATAATCAAATGTTTGGACTTCTTTTCTTAAAAAAATACTCAAATGATTATTCGATAACTAAAATAGACATGCTGATCGATTAATTGACTGATCGTTTCAGCTCTACTTTCTCTATTACAGGAGATGAATGGGTTTTCACACTCGTTTATCCTGCTGATTTGACAACATTGTCGCGCGGCATGTCTGACAGCAGGGAGGTTTCTCTACATGCAGGATTAGGCTCATTTACAGCTGATGCAGATGGTCCCTCCGGTTCAGGGTTTACACTGAGCAGGCCTGTTATGGCCTATGTGTAAAAAGGTTCCTCCATCATTGTGTAACATGTATGTCAGCTGCTTCTTCTTCTTCTTCATCATGTGATTTAATGTCCCAGACAGAGCGGTCATGAATAAATCAGACCGAGCTGAACGTGATCAACCAGTAAAACAGGAGCTCTTAGTGAAAGGAGCCCATGGACAGGGGGGGGGGGGGCAGCCTGTGGGTATGGAACATATCGATAAGCATATTGATCAGCTGTTCATATGCGAACTCAATAGCACATACAATCACTGCAGCCAGCCGGAGACAAAAGGCCGGAGAAAATGAAAACAACAGCATGTGCGCAATGCATTCATCAACAACCCATAAGCAGCTTAAGTGCAAAGCCCCCCCACCCCCGTGGACGCGACACATATAGGCGTTAATCGCGTGCCATGGTGATTAGGGCGCACCACTGGAATCCAGGGCTTCTTCATGGGGCCAACCATCAGTGGGAGATAAACGAGCCAGCACTGACCTGACTATGGGTCCGAGCTGCAGGATGTGCAGCAGCAGGACGAGCGGTCTGTCCCTGCTCAGGTCCCGGTGGATGAAGGTGAGAGTCAGCTGCACGAGCACGGACGGTACGAGCGTGAAGAGGAGCGTGAGCCCCTGCCAGATTTGGTCTCCAGCAGAGCGGTACGTTGAGCTGAGGTAGAGCGCCGCCGTGGTCTCGGCCGTGAACAGAGACACCGACACAAAGATGGAACTGGGGAGTCGCATCCTCACTCACTCCGCCATTTGGGGAATGCGTCTTCGCCCGCCGGAAAGGACGGCGTTGCTTCGGGCTCCAGCTGCCGCCGCAGCTCATTTGCGATTTTTTAAGGCAGGCGAGATGTTTTCACGGCAAAGTGCTGTCCCGGTGATAGTCTGTGGGGGGCGCACGAGGCGCTGCGGTCTCCGGAGTGCGCTGTGTGCTCGCGAGAAGCGCCTGTCAGTGAGAAGAGACCCCCTGCAGACAGTGGTGTCGTTAAGAGTTTTGAGACCATGGGCGTCATAGTACTCATCATAGAAATTGGGCTGGAGATGAGAGCGGTCGTCCTGTATTTACAGCGTCGGTGGTTCGATTCCCAAACGTATAATATATCGAACAGTGACACATACCTATATACTTAAAGTGTAAGTCATTTCCTAATCCAATTTACAACAAATTGATTTTGTATCTTGATAGAAGATTAAAAAAAGAGGAAGAGCAGAAATTAATATATTCACCAGACAATTGTTAATTTATACGCTTACTGATTCTATTGGTCATATAGTATCAGTAGCATATTTAATATTCATAATCACATGACTCTGGTGAGTTTATATTTAATAAGTAATCTGTACATACAAATAATTTATCTCAGGAATTATTTAAGAGATTTGATTTTCTAAACATAGTTATACCCTTTGAACTTTTTATTAAACATGTATCATATTTGAGTTGTTTTGATCAACTATTGATATGTATTATGTAATGAGGTGGGGGTTTTATTTCATTTTTGATATTATACTTTGTATCATAGATTACATGGATTGTTTAGTCTGTGGTGTTTTGTTACCATTTTCTTCAGATGCTTCATGTTCTTGTGCTGCTTTTATATTTTGGTCAGCAAAACAATGTTGCACTCTGGCTGTATTATATTGTAAACTATTAGTGTAGTTCTATTTCTCTTTTCCTAGATACATGAATTCTGGTAGATATACTGTATTTTATCTTTTTTTTTTTACCCATATTTGTACTAATAAAGATTGATATTTTCATAACAACGCTGCCTCTTGCTTGTACAAGCCTTTACGGTGTTTGAACCGGGTCTCTGTGGCAACGGGGTGCTACAATAAGATGTGCTGTATGTGAGATTTCATTGATAAAACTATGTTTTCTTCTTTCTCTGCTATGTCAAAATGCAATTAGACTATACTAAAAATGGAATAAAACATATAAATCACAATGAAATAGAGTAATGTATGTTTATTGTCAGAGATGTACTAATTTATGTTTTAAAGATAATGCTTTTTATATAAATCACATGATTTATTGTCATTTCGTGAGACTTTGAATGCAGTTAAATATGATGATGTTCCAATTGAATTAATCTGGGAACTTCATTTATAACAATAATCCTTTAAAATGTGTTGTGGACAACTCAGATTGCAAATGCAGCACACAGACAAACAGCTCATAAATAAGCATTGGGAAACTATTTTGAGTTGCTCATATTCAAATATTTGTTTACCATTTTGAGCCTTGATGATGTCCAAAACTCTGACCAAAGCATTTTGAGTTTCCATAATCAACCTCATTTTTACTCTGAGAGATGTCATCATATCCAAATGATAGAAATTAGTTTTTAAAGCCTCATTATCAGATTTGTGTAAAGGAGTCCTCTGCTGACTGTAGTTTGTAGAACTGAGGAGCAAAAGAAAATTACATTCTCAAACTGACAAAATCTTTTACAGTCTCACAAACCTGCAGTCTAACATACTCTGTTTATTTTCACACAGGGCAAAAGTCATAACAAATTACACATATTGAACAATTCAAAGAGCCCCATACAGTTCCACCACAGTTTGACTTCTCCCCCTCTGATCACAGTTTCAACCACACTTCTTTGTGCTTCTTCTTCAATCCAGCTCCTGAAGGATATCTGAGTTAGGGAGCGTTGTCTGTTCAGGTCAGTGAACAGAGTAGCGGTAAGCCGGGCTCCATTCACACAAAGACACTAAACAGAGATGACTCCGGCCGGTCCGGCTGCAGGAGACGGACCAGGAAACAAACAGTCCCCGACAGGCCTCCAAACAGATTGTAGACATTCATCACCGAGCAGGAGCCTGTTTTAAACTCCTCAGTGAAGAGGACCTAAAATATCATGGCAATCCATCCAATATTTGTTGAGATATTTTAGTTTTATAATCTTATGGTGGTGCGAGAAGATCACCAAAGTCAGGTGATCACAAAAGTCATTAGGATTCATCTACTGGGGACCATGAATGTCTGAACAAAATGTCCTGTCATCCATGTCGTGGTAGTTGAGATATTTTGAAACTGCCATCCCCAGAGCCACCGGGTTAGTGTGGGGAGGGTTTCACTGACCTCACGACCTCAGTATTTCTAAAATCCAGACTACAGCCCTGTGGTAAACAGTAGCCTCTAAACATGGCGCATGTATTTCGGGCTGTCTGTGTCCCTACAAGAACAACTAATTTCTCCAGAAAATTAAACTATCAACTCATTGTTATTCTCTCAGCGTTCTGTTCAGCATCTTCACCACCAGGTGGCGGCAGAAGTCAAGGACAGCTCGCTGCTGTCCATGGTGCTGAAGGAAAAGTCAAAAATGGTGTTTAATGTTCATTTTTAAATACCATGTTTGTTAAACAAATACACACTTAATATCTTTATGTATAATTGTTTAATTGTAGCCCTTTAACTCGTAAGCATTTAAGTACATTTACTAAAGTGCTGTACTTAAGGATACATTTGAGGTAGTTGTACTTTACTCCAGTATTTTCCTCTTCTACCACTTTATAATTGAACTCCAGATGGAAATGTTGTACTTTTTACTCTACTACATTTATCTGACAGCTGTAGTTAATTTGCAGATTGAAATATAACACATTGATAAAGATTAAACCACTGATTCAACAAAAACAACCCCCTCTAAGCCTTTTACCTGGTTTCAAAGAGGTCAAATTATCCATTAATAATTTAAAAAGCAAAGATTTGTCCCAACAATGAAGCCAAATCTATGTACAGGACTGAGTTTTTTCTTCTTTTCGGTCCCCTCTGATTTCTCTTGAGATAGTTTGGAGGGGCCTGACCCTTAGGTTGCGAACCTATCTGGACTAAACTACCTGTATTTTGAAAACTTAAAACTAGCAACACCTCGAGCTGTTACAGCAGTAAGATTCTGCTTATACATTGATCACTACGAACAATCTAATAATGTCAAAATGATAATGTATTAGGGGACATTTTCTGCAGGACAAGTACTTTTACTTTGATACTTTAAGTACATTACACACACAACCAAAACACACACAAATCTCATAGAATAAAACATGATTCATCACTCTGTTTGAAACCACTGAAACACATGAAATATTCAGATGTATCACAGGTAACAGGTATATCAGCCGTGTTCACTACAGCTTTACTCACTTGCAAGATGATAAGTGGTTATCTGAGTCGAGTTTGTGTCACATTTTAAATTGAAATACGTTTTTATTCTATTCAAGGGATAAAAAGAGGATGAATGTCAGGGAAGATATGAATTGTGGAAGCAAAGGTTATCTTATGAATATAGAACTAATTTCATTTTTGACTATTAAAAAAAACAGAAATGCAAATTGAACAAAGACTTTTCTATGTGCTTCTTTTAAAATGGAAGACATGGAGGGTGAGAATAATGGAGAGAGGGAGGTGGCGAGGAGGTCATCTTGAGATGAAGGGAGAACAGAAGTGGATGCAGTTGCATTCAGAGTTGTGAAAAACATAATTTGGTTCAACGTGGTCCATCTACATAATAATTGAAATAGCAGGCAGTGGAATAAGTATCAGCTTTCAGAGTGTGTTCCTGTTGGTGAGTTCACATAAAAGCGTGTATCAAGTCCGAGCAGCCATTTTACTTTGATGGCCGTTTTTCTCAGAAGTTAAACACAGTTGGGGTGGAAATACTTTTGAGGATTACTCTGCAGCCATTTTGTTCTTTGAAAACACATTGGGCAACACAAAAGTCTGGAAAATCAAATTGGTTTAAGTTGTGCTATTTTCAACCGTGTTTTCTAATGCTTTGATACAGGAAAACTCAATTAGCATTTATATTAGAAAATTATTTTGAGCCCAATTGGCGCCATCTGATGCACCAACAAACATGTCTCCAGTGTGAAGCACCATCTGTCTTTTTCTAGACATTTTCAAGAGACTTCTATAGTAAATACTGAAGTGAAAGCTGAAGATGTCCTGTTCCAATGCAACTGTCATAAACTGTAAAGGACACCAAAGACAAAATGTAACTATGATAGGACAAGCTTAGGGGTCACTTCATAACTTACAAATTCACACTGAAGAGGTAATATTTCCAAATCACATCAAGGTGACCACTTTGTTTGTATCACTTTGTGTAACCGTGGACATTTTTTGTTCATATGTGCCAATAAATTCATACAATGAGGAGAGTTTACCTCTCAACAATAAGGTTGAAACAGATCTGCCTACCCCCTGTAGATATTTATTTTTTCACAGAGCTTTTAGCCTGTGGCGCGTGAAATGACGCGCGCAGCATGCAGCAGGTCATGTAGTTTATAAAGTCAGTCACCAAACGCACCAGGATACAGCAGACTCTCCTGTTGAAAACATCAGTCTCTCTGCGTGAACCTCGTCCTCGTTATGAGCCCAGAGGACAGCGGAGTTTTGGTTCTCAATGTTTCCACCGGGGAGCAGCACCACTACAACATATGGCTCCCTGGTATCTCCATAGCTGCTGTCTACGGGATCATCATTATCGTGGGTCTGGTGGGAAACGTCACGTTGATGAGGACGTGTCTGACGGTGAAGTCCATGCGGACGGTGCCCAACTTGTTCCTGTCCAGTCTGGCTCTGGGGGACGTGCTGCTGCTGGTGACCTGCGCCCCGGTGGACGCCAGCCGCTACCTGGTGGACGAGTGGCTCTTCGGCCGCGTTGGATGCAAACTGATTCCGTTCATCCAGCTCACCTCCGTGGGAGTCTCCGTGTTCACCCTCACTGCTCTCTCCGCTGACCGGTAGGGTTCTTACGCAGTCTGGGCATGCTTTTTAAAAAGTGTTAGTGACTTCTCATCTTCTTGATTAAACATGAGATT
This sequence comes from Leptoclinus maculatus, assembly GCA_032191485.1. Lineage (NCBI taxonomy): Eukaryota > Metazoa > Chordata > Actinopteri > Perciformes > Stichaeidae > Leptoclinus > Leptoclinus maculatus. The sequence goes on from JAVDOI010000018.1 coordinate 3,390,711, forward strand.
GCTTTATTGAATCAATTATGGCACTTCTGTTGTTCCAACATCCATCCACATGATGGGTGAAAAACATCCACATCCTCAGCATGTATGTTCTCACTTCACTTTCAACCTCAAAATGGACACCTTATTGTTCCTACCTTGTTACAAATAAACAAAAAGTTAACAAAAACCAGACAAAGGTTTTTCCTTATTGAATAAGACCCACTATGAAGTCACTGAGTGAATGTTTACTCAAGTGGGAGCCACTCAGAAACCCTTTTATAGCCCTTTTACAGCCGGTTTAAGTTAGTCAGCTTGCTACATTAGCAGTGCTGACTGCCACAGAAATGAAGACTCGAAAGACAGCAAATTTATCATTGTCATATCTAAAAATATAATAATTTTACAACTGTTTTCTTTTCTCCAAGAAATCTGTGAACAGGTGAGATTGTAAGGTGTTTACATTTAGACAAAATTTTCCAATTTAAATGATTATTTATTTTAAGCCCAAAAGCCCAAACAATCCAGGGAGGCAGAATTTGGGGAAAATGCACACCTTGTAAATTAACAAGTGCCTTTCACATTTTGGTTGTACTCTAGACAACTTGATACATTGTTAGCAGACACCACAATCTGTACAGAAGTCAAATTATTTTCATTGCTGTTTAAGTAGTCTGTGAGTAATTTAAGGTTACTTTGAGTCAATACAAAAGTATCCAAGCCGACCGCGCTCTCTCCTACTTAACAATTCTATTTTATTTCCTGTCATTTGTATTGCTGCCAACAGCTCTCAGTGCTTTCAGCAGCTCTTAGCTTCTGCAACTCATCCTAGCTAATATTATCTACTGTGGTTCCTGTTTCCTTTCATTCAAAGCCTAATTACATTTTTCTCAGATATATAATCTACAGTCAGGTAAGGTTTCAAAGCTTATCTGTCCCCCACAACACAATAACATATTTTTCCTGCAGTTGCTTTTAAATACGAGCATGATGAAGAAACTATAATGAGGTGATCAGGTCAGTTCATCCTGAGAGGATCACAGTGGCAAAACATGTTGCAGTGATGCTCTTCTCTGTTCAGGTACAAAGCAATAGTCAGACCTCTGGACATCCACACGTCCAGCGCTACATTCAGATTCTTTTTTCGAGCGGGGGCCATCTGGCTGCTCTCTGTGACCCTGGCGATTCCTGAAGCTGTCTTCTCCGACCTGCACACCTTCACCACCAGCCACACCAATGAGACATTTGTGACCTGTGCGCCCTACCCCCACGCCGGGGAGATGCACCCGAAAATCCACTCCACCGCCTCCTTCTTCATCTTCTACATCATCCCCCTCTTCGTCATATCTGTTTACTACTACTTCATCGCTCGCAGTCTGATCAGGAGCTCTGTGGACATCCCTGCTGAAGGACACCTGCACCTCCAGAAACAGGTCTGATTACAGGGTCCTTTAAATTTATTTATCTTATTTACAAAGTGTTCTTTATAGACCACTTTCTAAACTATGTATTTACATATTCGGTGATCTCACTGCGTATTCGACAGAAACTGATTCAAATCTTTGCTTATACATCAAAACTCACTGAATGCGAGCACAATGACGATGCTAAGTTTACATAAAGAAAAATGTAAATGTTGATCTGATGATTGAGTTAGATGAAAAGAGGATGACCAATGTTATTTAGATTTTTTTGTAGGGGGAATGTCTATACTAAATTATAGAGCAATCAATACAATAGTTGTCGATCAATTTCATCAGTAGAACAAGCAGCAAACTCAAATAATTAACATCAATGGAATGTGGGGCTAGACTCACATTTCCATTGTTGTAAAATTTGCTGTTTTGCTCGCAGTAAAGACAAAATTGTTAAGGTGCTATTGGCGCTATAGTGGAAAAGGATTCATCCTCTGGGAACCATGAATGTCTGTTAAACTGTAGAAGCCGATCTCTTCTCTCTCTTCTCTTCTGTCAGATCAAGTCCAGAAAGCGTCTGGCCAAAACTGTGCTGGTGTTTGTCGGTTTGTTTGCCGTCTGCTGGCTGCCCAGTCATGTGATCTACCTGTACCGCTCCTACCACTACGACCAGGTGGATACTTCGCTGGGCCACTTCATCGCCAGCGTGTGCGCTCGCATATTGGCCTTCACCAACTCCTGTGTGAACCCATTTGCCCTCTACCTGATGAGCAAAAGCTTCAGCAAACACTTCAACAAGCAGCTTCTGTGCTGCACTTCTCCCAGACGCTTGTACAGTCAGAGCAGTAGGACCACAAATACAACCACCGTCTGAAAGCATCTGTGTTTTCATAAACTTCGTAAAACAACCTGTGCTTCAGCAGGACTCGATGTTTATCGACTTTGTTCACGCATGTTTACCTCTGATTTGGTCATCTTGAATGGACACTGTTACAATCATTTGGCCTTGTTGTCAAGTCATTCCGTACACCGTACATCTTAATATTCACTTCTCCTTTACCTTTTGTTTTTATAAAACACCTTGAGATAATATGAAGTGTTTAGAGGTTAACTATCCATGTGGAAGCCACTGTAGTGCACAGAACAAGGATATGCGCATGAAAACCCAGACGTCAGCTTTATTAGGCATGTTTCTATCTGCACAGTGACATTATTAACAAAAAAGTTGACTACTGTTGGAGATGAAGCAGAAGGTCCCTCTGACATTTGAGGTTTTCATGTTCTGAACATCCGTTGTTCTGTATAGTAGAAGTCTTGTTGCCCTCGTAAGAATGTTTGTCAAATGTCAAGTTATTAGAATTGTCAAATGTCACATTTTGTGCATAGAGATGTTTCTGTTCAATTATATTCTATAGTTAATGGTGTGTTGGTTGGCTATTCTTCTGTATGTATAAATGTCAGCAACCATTTGTTCATTTCTAAGTTTGTTTAATTTGTAATATAAAGTGCAACAAAAAATTGCAATATTGATTCAAATATTATTTTTGTGAATAATGGATTATAGTCTTCTACGAAATGTCGCCGTTTCCCAAAGCCCAAGCAACCAATGGTCAAAAACTAAAAAAATATTCCTTTCACAATGATATAAAACACATAAAAGCAGAATATTCAGACACTTTAAAAAAAAGCAGAAAACTGTGAATATTTAGCATTTTTCCACCTGCTAAATAGCAACATGTTAGCATTGTCACCTGGATCATGTAAACACACCGAGAGGAAAGCATGTTAGCATGCTGACATTAGCATTTAGCTCAAACCACTGCTTCCTCACAGAGCAGCATGGCAGTAAACTCGTTTGTCTTGTTTCTTGATAAATTACCTGGAAGATAATTGAAACTATTGCTGATTCATTTGGTGTTGAATGACTAATGGTTTAAGCTCGAGTAATATATTGGTGTTAGTAGTTTAACAGTGTAGTCACATGTATGACAATAATATTAATGTGTAATTTACAGAACTGCGGTGTAAACTTGTTTTGTATCGTCTTCACCATGAATACATTTATGTTCTGTTGATCTTCTCCTCTGGTCGTCATTTTTATGAGAGGGTTTTGTGATTGTGAACTTTAAGCTGTTAAAACTAAATAATAAAATGATCTGGATTGATTTGAATCACAGTGGAAAGTCTGTGGCTCTGCTGCATACCTCTCAGCAGAGTGAAACACTGCTGCATATCTGACCTTTAAGCATGGAGCAACACGTGAAGTGAATGGAGCTCAAATTTGAGCTATTATATTCTTTGAATTATGAATTTTATTGCATTAGACCTTCTCTTTGTATTTAACCTGCACCCTCAGTATGAACCCACTGTGAACCGTGGCTTCAAAGAAAATGTCAACATCCATATTGTTTAATCTAATGTGTCAACACCTTCAGGGGTCGCTTTGTACAAGATGAATCACTTTGTCACAGGTACAGCGTGTGTCAGCTGACTTTAGACACGAGCAGCAGGAAGTCCATCAACATACACACACACACACAAACAAACACACAGAATCACAACATATATCCATCTTTCAGAACTTCTGCTGAAGGCCGAGGCTTTTCTTTGACGTTTAGGTAAAAGACACGTCAAGTTAAATCAGATCAAACAAGACTTTTCGGGGCTCTGTAGATGTGACCTTTCAGGGTGGCATTTGAAGACTGGAAATTAATTCCCCTTCAGCAGCACCGCCTCCAAAACTCAGTCCACCCCTCAGTTCATCAGATCCTTTTCAACATTTCACATGTACTTGCTTGACTCTGCCTTCTTTAATCCTTCGATGTGTCAGATCTGGGCGTATTCCTAACAGGTCTTTGTTTGTTTTAAACCTATTTTGTAAGTCCGTAAAACTTTAAAAACAATATCAAACACCACTTATTTAAAGTCCGTCGATTACTCTTTTGACTGATAAATACATAAATACATAAAGGCTAAAATAAAGGCTGTGGCCTTTGAAGAACATTTAACAAGTCTTGGTTGGCAGATATGAATAGTATACGGGTCAAAGAATACGAGCAGAAAGGATCCTCAGTTCAGTGAATTTTATTGTAGGAAGTGCAGTGGATAGACATGTGTGCAGGTATAGCAGGATGACTATATATACAGGGTGATATCCAGAAAGGTAGAAGAAACTCCCCTTGCAAGTACTCAAATTACTGCACATGTATTACTGCACATTAGGGTACATGACTGTAAATGACTACATTACTGTTCATAAACCACAATATTAAAATTCAAGGCGAACAACTACAGCCCAAACAAATCAGAGTACTGACTTCAAGTAACGATCAGACGGTGTCCTCCAGAACAGTTGTAGAATTAGGAGCCAATTACGGATAAAACAGTAAAATACTCACTTTTATGTTCATTTAAGCAACAACAGTGGGAAACTGTGCAGTGCAACTACAGTGAGTGGACAAACACTGGCAGTCATGTTAACAGGGCGAGGCACCAAAGATAATAAGAATACAACATTACAATCATCTTTTTAACATACTTTTTACAAAATACAGTATTTACTCGTGGATACACTTTATACCTATTTTGTGAGATCCTGCATTACAACATCAGCCCTAAACAAGTACTCCAACGATTTTAATTAATTATAGTCTTCAACAGACACTGAGAAAAGTGACATCACAGCTCCTGGAGCCACAAAATGTAGACAACTTTTTTCTACATGCAGTAGCAGCCCACTGTCCAACACCTGTAAACAAACTTCCCAGAGTTCCCCTTTGAAAACATTTTTGGAATAATGTAAAATCCATGGACTGGAATGGAATGGAAAGTACTTCATTAAAAGTATAAAAATACAAAACCTGATACATTAAAGTTACTGCAATATGAATATCTTGGAACTTGCAGTCCCGTCCTCTGAATTTGGATCTATTGTCACTTGCCTTGTTAGTCAGGGACAAGGCACAAATGTGAAGGACAACTCAGTATATGTGGCACACAAGCGGCCTCAGCAGCAGGGCAGAGATGGCTCATTGGTAGAGGAGAAAGTCCTTCATGCTGTGAGGGAGGAAGAGGCCAGAGGCTCTGTGGAGACGACTCCTTCCCAGACTTCGGCGAATACAGAGCCGACAGAGCTGAGACAGAGAGCACGGACCTGGGCGGAGATTTAAGAAGAAAAAAAAAGTAGTGTTTTTATACCTTAAAATTAATGAAATGGGTTCATGTAACTTGCATGAATGTCCACAACATACCTTTTTTCTGCAGTGCAACTCTCACTGCGCTGTTTGTCGATGACAGAGCCAGAGGAGTCTTTCCCTCTGCGTTCCTACAACACTCATCAGCCCCAAAGTCCAGAAGAAGATCCACAACGTTGGCTCCTCCTCCTCGTACTGCAGCATGTAAAGGACTGTCCTGCCCACACCCGATTCGAACATCTGCTCCTACAGGTGCACACACACACACACAAATGGTTAAACACCCGAGGCTTGGTCCCACAAAACGTAGCACTAATAGATACAGAGAAGACAACGAGAGACTCTCTAATGTTTGTTTCATTGTATTGTGCTACCTTGTTCATTTGATGTATTTTTAATCCTCTAGGATATTTTATTAAACTTGTGTAAAAGTTGCTCTGTAAATATAATTCTTATTTGTATTACTGGCAACACTTGAGGGGATTAGATGTTTTTTTCACTCCATACGTTTTACTGTTAGGGGAACTAAACATCTCTCTCTGAACTATGATTGTTCCTGACTCTTTGGCAGTTTGCAGATTACATTACCGGAGTGTAGCAGCACCTCGACACAATCTGCAGCTCGGGCCATGCAGGCAGAATACAGCGGCGTCCCCACCACAGGCAACTCCATGTCGATGTGAGCTCCATACGACAGCAGCACCTCCAGACACTCTCTGTGACCTGATGGAGAATCAACATCAGAATCTGAGCACTGATAAATCATGTCTATACACTAAGACATGTTTGCACACACACACACACACACCTTTCTTAGCAGCCTCATGGATGGGTGATGCCAGCTGGTAGGGGGTGTGGATGGAGGCACGGTGCTGCAACATGAGCCTGACACAAGCAGCACTGCCGCTGCTGCAAGAGTTGAACAGAGGTGTGGCGCCATCTGTTGATACTGTCTCCACCTACGGGGAGATATAAAATGAAATTATGTCAAAACTTGGCGCCTGTTTTACCCACAATGCAACCCAACCTCTTTCTGAGATTTTGGTTGAGTTGTGCTATCAGGCGGCAAACTCCAGTTCTGCCGAGTGAAGCCGATGCGGAAGTGTCTTCAGACCAGTTCTCTCTACTGACCATCAGGGGGCGACTCCTCCGGTTGCAAAAAGAAGTACAATTGTATAGAAGTCTATGAGAAAATGACTACTTCTCACTTGATTTATTACCTCAGTAAACATTGTAAACATGAGTTTATGGTCTCAAGCTCTAGTTTCAAGTCTTTTTCAATACAGCATGATGTTCATTTAGTAAATTATGGTCCATTTAGAGTAAAATAGACCATAAAGAGGAGTATGCTTTAGGGCGGGCTTACTGTGATTGACAGGTCGCTGCCACCACTAGAGCCATATACGGCGTCACTCCTCCGCATTCCAAATATGATCATTTCCGTTCATCGGTTGCGAAAAAAAAAACTAGGCGACGCAACAGACGTATTCCAAGATGGAGGACTCTGGGTTTCATAACGACTTAAGTGACATCACTGAAGTAAATTTCACAGATTTCTCAGATTTTGGCAGCTCCCTTTGAGGTCACAAAATGCCGTACATAAACCATTTGCAGTAGTAGTCATTCAAACCTGTAAATAGTTGTTGATGTGAAAAATCAGTGGAGTTCCCCTTTAATAACATTTTGTAACAATGTTTTCTTCACAAATTTAGTCAAATGGATGAACTAAGTACAATTAGGTATGTTTTTATGTATCTCAATACTTTTGAGTGTGGTTTTACATGTCTCAGACAAACTAGTCAGACAAAAGGAAGGAGAACGATTGTGTATACTTTTTCTGCTTCCATAGTCAAATTGTTTCTGATGAATTTAAAGTTGGCACAATAAAGTTTTACTGTATTCACAACTTTTTTGTCTAACGTAAGCTAAAGCTGGAAATGTCTATTTTATGATTCCCCCAAATTTGCCCAGTTTCTCTCCCTACCTCAACTGTGTACGATACCCAAATATGTCCATTTTGTCATTCCTAAAATAAACATAAACTAAAAACAAGCCTGTCTTTAAACTGAAAATACAATGTTCTTACATTTGCACCATTGTCCAGCAGGAACTTGGCACAAGCATAATGGCCACCGAGGCAAGCTTCGTGGAGAGGAGACACTCTGTCCATGGTGAGCGTGTCTACATGGAAGCCCTGCAGGGAAGAACAGAGAGGATAACACTGTCAGATACAACCATGAATGTGCTGAGCATGGTGTGCACACATCAGGGGAAACCCAACTTTACCTGAACGATGAGGCTTCCCAGCTGTAGCAGCCTCCCTTGGTAGGCGGCGTCATGGAGAGGAGTTCTGTCTGACCAGAAGTCTTGAGACACAGAGAATAAGATCAGGAATGTCTCCACGTTCAGAAAACACACACAGATGCACTCATGGCCAAGTGATCCTGATCTCTGTTCATTGTAATGTTAAGATGACCTCATTTAAATACATGTTTATCCGGTTTCTCAGGGTCACCCCAACCCCAACCACCAAACGTACTGAACAACACACACACACACACACAGGGTTTCAATGGCTACGGCAGAGCCCAGTGAACAATCTTTACATGCAAAGTTCAAATCAAGAACCAAAACACTATAAGGAAACTTGCGTAATGCAAATACATGCAAAGCTAAACCACACTGACTAGAAGGTTTGTACATTTTCTCATGAAGTAACAAAAGTAATCCAGTTGTTACTCTTGTTTTTCTCCCACAACACAAACAAAAGGAGCTGAAAGAGCAAAAAAGACAAAGACAAAGAAAAAAAACTTACCAGCCATTAGTGAGTTGCATGCCAACCCCCCATAGATGTACAAGGGCCTCTGCCAAGGTTGTGGGTACAGGGGAACCTCTGTTTGAACAGCAGCCATAATGAAAATGAAACAACCAAAGACTCCTCAAAGACTGTCCAGGACTCTAGCTTGTCCAGGCAGATAAACAAACCAGAAGTCGGCCTTCCTCCCTCTATTATCTGGGTCCTTGGCCACCTCCCCCACATTGCCACCTCCCGCCCACCCTTGTCCCAGACCATGGAGACAGTCTGCAGTATATCCATAACAATGGTTCTTTGGAAGGGCCAGTACTTGTGATACACCTTGATTTAAGCACAAAAAAGTGCATGCAAACAGCTACAAGCAGAGGGACAACAGACTTGGACAAGTTTCAGTGTAGATATCTGGGTGAAAGAGGAGCGCTATCCATTTCCTATATGTTTTGTTTTAGCTCTCTCCACATGAACTCATGTGGCAAGTTTATTTTTTGCAGGCATGATATAATGTTCAACCTCCAATCACGACGCGATGCAAATCCCCACTGTTGGCCTCTAAAAGCCATGCCACCCCATCTCTATCACCTCCTGTTCCACAGCTAATCTGTGTTTTGTCTGGCACTCTTCATTCCACAGAGCAGTCTCTTTCGTACAATTCTAAGAAAGTAGTTGTGTTTCTACGCATAATTCTACGCAAACTGCTACAATGCTGTAGACAATCTAAGTGAGAAGACAGAAACAGAAAACAGATGAAACATTAGAAAGTACAGTTTATTTTCCAGAGTGGACTCTCTGGGAAGGTTTGGTGTTTTATAAATATGAAACAGCTCAAACTATTAAACAATGGAGTGGTATTCATGATTTTAAAGTCAGACAAATAAACCAATTTGCTCTCATCTACATACAGCTTTGCACAAACTGAAAGCAGTTTCCTGCCATCTTGTTTCAACCAGTCCTTTACTCCCTCTGTTCAGTTCCATCGATGCGGAGTATAGCAAAAAAAAAAAGTGCTTATTGAAGCTCCATCGAGTGCCACAGGTTTCCATTTTAATGATTAAATATAAAAATAAGTAATTCCAAGTCTTTGACAGAATGACTTCACAAGAGGTCCCTTTTGATAAGTAAATGTAAACAAAGTCCGGGGTTACCATGAGCACATTCAGTATTCAGTAGCCATGTTTCAAATGTCAGACGGCACCATAAAGACAACACATAACTCCAGGTTAGCAACTGGAAGTGACTGATCACAATGCTGACATTTTGGATTCTGCCGCTTGCTTCGTGGCGCTTTTAGAACGAGCTCCGACTTTACTGCGCGGTTGCTGCCACCACAGTCCGTGAGGGCCGGTGGCGTCCACGGCGACGTCCATGACCCGATCTGGCACCCACCACTGCAGAAGCAGCAGGAACAGAAAGTCTAACACGGCCACGAATGCAAAGATGGAGCCAGCCACGGGGCCACAGTGGGCCCTCAGTCTCCGCAAACGTCTGTCCAGGGGAAGCACCTCCTCTCTGGCCACGCGGTCGTACACCTGGGAGGAACACAGGAGGCGGTGATCAGAGTCAACGTCTAAATACTAAAGCTTCAGCTGTAGCTCGCTTTGGTCTGTAAAAGAATAAAAGCTGAAACAAGAAGGTCTCACGTACATGCAAACGCACTAACAGAATGCAGTTTTTGGCGTTAGTGAAACTACCTTTTCAGTCCTCTCAGCAACATTTTTCCAGGTGTAGAGGTTTTGCACACGAGCATGGATGGAGGCGGGGGAGGGGACGGTCCCCGAACGGTGCCGGGCGATGACCGTCTCCAGACCAGCACACAACGCCCGCACAGTAGGCTCACACATGGTAATCAACTCCTCAGGCAACACCTCGGGAATGCCCCCTACACGAGTGCTCACCACCTGAAAAATAAAACAACTAGATGTACACGTTTTATACAAACACACATAAGTAAAAAGTGCGTTACTGTGCGTTTACTACCCAACATTGCTGTCTTCATCAATAGCAACTATTATCTATGGCTGCTTTTGTGCTGTCAAACTGTCCGCGGACGGCCCCATTTTTTCCCTTTTGAGTGTAAAACTTATTTTAAGCAGTGCTATGAGATCGAGTCGAGCAGCCACCTACGTGCACACACCCACGGGAAGTCTGTGACAAGAACACTTCAAAACCTTCAGCTGTGTCAAGCCAATTCTATTCAGTTGAAAGGACGGTTTCTGTTGGTTTGAAATTCAGAAATGCTTCTTTTGTTCCTGTTTTTGGAGCCATTGGCAGTAAATAATTGAAACGTGTTTTATACATTTGACAATTTATCAAACAACTTATTCAGGTTTACAATGCTTTGTGTTGCGACATGAACGTAAGCAGCGTTTAGGACATATTAATAACCGTTTCAGCATCTAATGAAAGCAGGTTTCTCTGAAACAGGGAGTGAGAGACAGAGAGTGAGAGAAACAGGGAGGCAGTGTGTCTTCTCCTGTGTTAAAATGAGTTGTAGAAAGTAAATGTAAACACAGTTCATGCAGCTTCCACATTTATTTCATAGATATAGGAAACATTGCACCTAATATGGCCATGAGTGTTAAGATTATCCCATCAATCCAACGATACATAGCAGAAGATGTGTATCACCAGGTTGCCTTGTAATTTATCGTTGAACTGAAAGACTCTTTCCTATAATTTCCTAACCTTAAACTATTGTACGAATGCCAACACACCTGCAGTCCACAGCTGGCTCCTTCTACGATGGCCATGCAGAACGCTTCAGTGAGAGACGTGTTGAGGAAGATGTGACCCTGCACCAGAACTCCACGAACATCTTTATGCTCCAAAGCCCCGAGCAGACGGACCCTGAAGTGAACCAATTCAAAAGGAGTGAGGCACAAATAATACCAGCTTCCAGGGATAAACAGTAAGGATTGCCTGATTGCCCAGGGCAAGTAAAATGCCATGTAAATCTAGCAACTTACTCGCCTGATTGGGCAAGTGGTAAAAAAAAGAATTAAAACACATCAATTTTATACAAAGTAAACTCTCTGTAATAGCCGACATTCAACACAATGTTGCCGGTAAAGTGGTGTCATTTTATGTTCTTAAAGAGGTTTAAGTGGTACCCCCCTATTGTAAAACACTTCCTCCAGCCGTACCTGTCATGTAGTTGGTATTTCTCTCTCACTTCCTCCAGCACCAGTCTCTTCGGTCCCTCTCCACCAATTAGAAAGTGCAGATCCGGATGTTTGAGGCAGAGCTCCGGGATTATTCCACCAAGAAGATCGATTCCTTAACAGCGGAAGAGATTGTGAACACTTTGCCAACATGAGGGCTTGAACAAAAAAAGGGCCGTGTCTTATTCACCATGACATTCTGCTGTCTACAATTTTAGCACCCGTTGTCCAGCAGAAGTATGAACTTATAAGCTAAAATGTCAAACACGAACAGCTTCTCTGTACCTTTGCGGTACACAAGACGGCTGACCACGACAATAGTGATCCTGCCGTCCTGGCGCTGGGAGGGGTCGGGGGTGAAGTCGGTAGGGTCAACAGCGTTGGGAATAACGGACACTATCTCCGGGTTGAGTGCTGCACGGAGCACCGTGTTCTCCTTACTGGTGTACGACACGCACACAGTGTGGTTGGTGTCGCACAGCGTCACAGTCAGAAGCTTGTTGGTCAGCACGGAGCTCACATCAGCAAAGCCGAAGAGCGAGTGGTCAGTGAACACCTGTAAATGACAACACGCTTTAGGTTTATGTCAGCAGATTATGTGCAGCGTCATGATTTTGAGGCCCGGCACACAATAAGTCATATACCGTGTTAAGGCCCATGGTCTTGGCGTGGAACAGTGCGTCATGGCCCATGGCGGAGAATGAGCTGTGTGCGTGCACCACGGTGATGCGTTCCCTTACAAACACACAGCGCATCAGTGGGAGACTGTGGAAGCAGGTGGTGGCTGTGGACTGGTTGTACATCACCTGCAGGGGGAGGTAGTAGACCTTCAGTCCGTTGGTCAGGTGCCTGACACCCTTCCTCCTGCCATAGGCATGCGTGGCAATTACCACCTTGTGTCCCTTTTCAATCAAACACTGAGATAGCTGGTAAATGTGACTCTCTACTCCTCCCATGTTTGGATAGAAGAAGTCGGACACCATGCAGATGTTGTGCTTCCTGCTGGGGACCCCGGCAACCTCTGCAGGAACTCCAGAGACTCTCTGAGTTGAAGGCTTATTCACAGCCGCGGATCTCCTTCGTTGGCCCATTGTAGATACCTTGTGTGGCTGTGCACCTCACTGAAATGATTAGTTTAGTCATTGATTAGTTGGTAAACAGCCAGATTAATTGGTGACAAAAGTATTTTGATCATGAAAAAATATCATACATTTAGTGCTAAAGCAATTAAATTAATCAACAACAATTTAGACAGTCGATTAATTATACAAGTGATTTCTTAACAAAAATTGTCAGCATTCCCTGTTTCCAAATTCTTCAGAGTGAGAATTAGCTTTTTTCTGTCAAATGTCATTATGAAGTCTATATTTTGGGGTTTCAAACATATTTAGATTATAATCATAAAAAATATTGTGGAAAAAAATTTGAAAAAACTGTTTCTAACTTACCTCAAGTACTTTTTAGTGAAGCATACTCTTTTCTTTTTTAAATAGTTGACTAACATGTACACCTGGAATGATCCACCTGTGGTTCAGTGTAGCACCTGTCTCATTTATCTCCTGGTTGTAGCAGCTTCTCTCTTAGCATTAGATATGTCCGAGAGTGAATTGTCCCTTTAACTTGCATTTAAAATATGGTAGTCAAGCTCACTCAAGTATTTACAAACACCTCGGAGACTAACGCTATCTGGTGTAATGTAGGTTAACTATTAGCCAACTCTTCTAAAAGCTACATTGACGTTGTTTATATCCTATCTGACGCTAGTTCATTACACATTAGCATCAAGCTAACCAACTCTGCTCATATTTAACCACTTTACTGAACTTAAAGCAGTTCGTTTTCCTATCTGTCAGAATTGCCTTACCGTGGACAGAATGTCAGTCCTGTTCCAGCCTGTGGAAACACACAGAACTTTTTTCCAGATGTAGATTCATTTCTACTCGCTCGCCCTGAGGTAGAAGCCAGTTAGCGCCTGTATCACTTCCGGGTTTGTGACTACGTCACACGCAATGACGTACTGATACTCCCGTGGAGCTCTGCTGTAGGGACGTTTGTGTATAGCTACAGGTTTACAAGGTTTTTATTTGTAATTGTATGACAGGGTTGCACAACGACATTTAGATTGTAGTTCCAATTTGCCACATAGGAAAGAAAACAAACAACAACAAAATATATTATATATGGAGGGTAGAGGTTAAATTAAGGAGTCTCACAGCCAGAGGAAAGAAGCTGATTTGAAGTCTGGTGGTTTGGCAGCTGAACAGGTTGTGGCTAGGGTGGGTTTTGTCTTTTAATATCCCCTTAGCTCTTCTCAGGCTCCTCTTCTCACCAATATCACTGATGCTCAGTAGACGGGTGCTAATGATGATCTGGGTGGTTTTAATCACCCGCTGTAGAGCCCTCCTGTCCTGTGCCGTACACATCCCATGACAGTTTGTAATGTTTGCAGTCAGGATTCTTTATATAATACCTCTGTAGAAGTTGATAAGAATTTGGCACAGGAATTGTGGCCTTCTTAAGTTTCCTTAAGAAATACAGCCGGCAAGCTTTCTTCACCAGGATGGAGATGTGTGATGACCATGTCAGGTTGTTTGTGAGTCTTGGGAACTTAAAGCTGCTAACTTGCTCCACCTCAGCTTCATTGACGTAGACAGGAGTGTGCGTTTATGCCTCCTTGGTTTTACGGACATTGAGCGGAAGGTTGTTCTCTGAGCACCACTCTGCAAGGTTGTTGATTTCCTCTCTATATGAAGTGTCATTGTTGTTTGTAATCCGGCCGATGACGGTACAGTGTCATCTGCAAACTTTACAACAGAGCTCTCTTCATGTTTGGGGTCCTGGGTGTACAACGTGAACAGGAGGGGGCTGGGCACACAGCCCCGGGGGGCTCCGGTGTTCAACAGAGTGGAGGAGGTTTGTAATTTTACAAAAAACCTTTTTGTGTTTCTTACAGGTCAAGTTTCACAGAACACACAACTAAATACAATTTTTTATAAATTCAATAATTAAATACGAAAAGTATAGGACCTTTATGAGGAAATCACAGTACATAGAATTTACAAAGCATAGTGCTGATATTGCGCTGTAGAAATCACCCTCATGGTCATAATTGTTGCATATCACCCCAGAATTCATATTTTACATAATGGTTACCAAGTGTTACAAAATCAGATCAAGTTACCTCAAATATCTACAGTAAATCTGTAAGTATTAATAACTTACTTTTCTCACATTAGAAGTATAGCAGTTACAGTATATTGTTGAACCAGCAAGGTACATTGGTGATGTGATTGAATGGCTCAGTTCCCTCCTGAAGTATATGGAGTATATCTGAATGGTCTGGCAATTTACCGTGTCAACAAGGCAGTTTTCCAAAGAATGCAGTTGGCGGATATCAATATGAATCCCATCATCGTTACCTGCCACAGAATCCACAAAAGTGCACACTTCCAGCAATCTATTTTTGTTGCGTGATGATTGATAACTGATTACATTTAAATGTATCACTTCATCTTCATATCGTAGAGGGCAATCTCCTTTTACAGTCCTTGAATTTGAAGGAAAGATTATAAACACATCCTTGCAAACATCCATAAAAGCTTTCAAGTCGGACATCCTTTTCAGAAACACCTCATTCCTTTCGTGGGATGAACACAGGATGAAACCTGCTTGTATTGGTGTAGGCATGATGCCACATGCAATTAACCACAGTTTGGTAGAATGTAGAAGCCTACATTGTGACATTGGGTTTTGTTGTGTGTTTAGACGTTGTTGGTATTCACTTCTTGTTTCCTCTGTAATCTCCTATTGGACAAAAGACATGGAAAGATAAATTCCACTGAGAGATCCAGTTACAACAACAAATGTCAACACTGAAGAGCAAAAGTGGTCGGGCTCGACTTAACAACTGCAAGAAGTGTTGTGCAACTCTGGTTCAACCAGTACAACTCAAATTCAAGAAATGTGCAATAACGATCTCTGGCGTTATGACTAACACTTACTGTGAAAACAAGAGAAGGGAAAGTCCAAGCACCGACACAATGGGGATGATTTTTAAGCAGTATCTTATCCATACTACTGGTTGGGGTCCTGGGTCCTGCATACTACTCTCTGTGGAAGAAAATTACAAAAATATGATGCTTTACATAACAAAATAATTTGAAGTCACCTCCTAAACAACACTTTACTTGTTAAGGTGTTTTACAATATGTTGTAGTATGATTGTTGCCGAGTTTACTAACAATATCGTAATGCATTTACTGTGGAGTAGTAATGGGCTAAATGTAAGTGCAATCCTCTCTGAAATAGTTAAAAACAAATAGTTACCAGGCCTTCCCCCTGAACAGCGGTTCAGGGTAGTTGATATGTGTTTGGCCTTTACATCACATGTAGGTTCTGAGGTCCAGTTGAGTTTAGTGCTGAGTGTGCTGTAGAAATGGTGGAGGCCAGTACGAGCATCTGTGTTGTTTGTGTGGGTTATGTTAGTTGTGGTTGAATTTATTAGAGGCTGCCCATCCAAAGTCCACTGAATCCAAGCCTCTCTGTGGCGCCCGCTCACATTACACCGGAAAACCTTCACACCTCCACTCAGGCTTTTTTTTGTCTGACAAACACTGTAGCTCGCTGGTGAGAGAAGACTCAAGTTCAAATTGTGCAAGATGTGTAAATTCATGGGTGCATGAATGAGTGATCAAATACTGCAGGTATGCATAAGGGATGAATGACTCACCAGAAACATTTAGATATACATAGAATGTCGTGTACATTTCTTGACTGTGAAACGAACATTTGTATTTCCCCTGGTCCTCCGCTGTGATATTGGTGAGGAGAACAGAGCAGTTAATGTGGTTCTCAGACAGAAATGTTTCGGTCCTGCCCATGTATCTATTCGAAAGGTTCTTGTTGAAGTTGAACATCGGCATCATGTTTGGTTCTTCCATCTGCCAGTTAAACCCCTTCTCCAACTCTGAGCAGTTGCATGGCAGAAGGACACTGTCTCCAATAGTCGCGTCATCACCTAGAGTAGAAAAGATAAATAGGGATAAAAATGTTGTTTCTGAAAACACATCTGCCTTGAAAATTTGAGTTAACTGAACTAAACTTGTGGGCGCATAAGTCGTGCAAATATAAAACCAACTGAGTTAAGTTCACTAAACTTGACAAAACTGTTGGAGCACAGTTATACCAGAGTAAGTACAGAGCCTTTACATGAAGTTGCTCCCAGCAATTCTCTTAAATTAAGAGTGTAAGGAGTACTAAATGATATTAAATATAAATGTTCATCATTGCTTTAATTATTATCAGAAGAAACAACCATGTCTGAACATGTATTAAAGACTGATGTAAGCTTTCTGTAAACTACAAAAAGCGGTCGTCTGCTGATTTGCTGATCCGAGTGGTGGAAAATAACTACCGGTAAGTACATTTTCTCATGTACTGTACGTAGGTTCAATTTTGAGGTACTTGTAGTTTCCGTGAGTTTTTCCATTTCATGTTACTTTATTTTTCTACCACACATTCTTTTAGAGGGAATTTTTGTACTTTTTACTCCAAAAAGTCCCAAATTTCTTTTTAAATTAAGATTTTACATTTGAAAAAAATCTGATAAGATAACGAAATACAAAACACAATTAAAAGTTAAACCAGTGGCACACAATGTTTTTGCTTCGTGACCTCTTATTGAAAATCAATGTGAGGTTGGGTGTCCTTGCCATGTTTCAGATATCTATGAGTTGTAAGCAGCTCCAACAAAAGGACATTTATCCCTCTAAACTTCTCATTCAGTTCATTTAAATAACAATTTGAGGTCAAATTAAAATAGTAATACATTTTCACAAACCAAAACAAAGATGTGAGAAATATCCAGACAATTAAAACAGATTTGGGCAGTATTTCCCACAGGATTGTGAGAGACTGTGGGTGGAGAAAAAATAATGCAATTTTGTACATATTAGATTTATATGCATCAATCTGGTACCCTTTGAGAACAAAATTAAGAGGCAATCTATAAAGAATGTTGTGCTCATGTAAACTGTACATTTAGGCTACTCCAGTACTGTACTTATGTACAATTTTGAGGTACTTGTACTTGAGCATTTCCATTTGATGTAACTTTATACTTCAACTCCACTACATCTCAGAGGTAAAATTGTACTTTTTACTTCACTGCATTTATTTGCCAATATAACTACTTTGTATATTTATGTATATATATAAAGTAGGTAAAATGAACTCCACCTTTACCAGCTGCCACATTAAAGTAATGAACACATGAATGCATCGATAATTGTAATTCAATGATATATTCTGAAATGGAGTACTTTTACTTTTGTTGCTTTAAGTAATTTTCCTCCTTCTTGTTTTCTATCCCATTCATTTAATTATCTCACAACCCCTCAGATTTATCTTGAGGTCCTTTTAAGGGACCCGACCCCTTAATTGGGACAAAACTGACTAACTGTATAAAGTAGTTAAAGTGACTCCACCTGGACCCGCAGGTACAACAGCAAAATGCTGCTTTTACATTGATGCAGCAGTATTAATCTAATGTTATACATGTCTGTCGGGGGCAAGTTTTCAAGAATGAGTCCTTTTTCTTTTGACACTTTATAAGTACTTTTAGCAGATGATCGTTCTGTACTTTCACTTAAGTAAGATTTTAAATTCAGGAGCTTTATGAAGGTATTTTCACATTGTTCTTTTGTTTTCCACTACTGGCTGATCAGGTTTCTGTAGAAACGGTCTAATTTCAGTCAACAAACCACACAATGTCTGCTTTTCAATGCATTTGTTAGCATTTTACCTATTTCTTTCTTTTTCTTTTTTAATTAATCATATTACTTTTATATAACATATATAATAATCATCTATAACATCTTCACTCTAGAAGAAATAATGATTGTTTGTGAATAAGATTTTAAATCAATTTATAACCTCGGCAGTTAATCTGTCTCTCCTTTCTGTTTGTGTGATAACCGCCGGTGTTATCGGTGCTTCATATTGAGATATTAAAATAATATGAAGTCATAGTATGAACTCCATTCTGACAATTACTGTGCAAATTCCACTGAAGTTACCCAATTTAATAACTCTGACCGTTTGTGCTTTGATGTTCAAACACACAGCACACAGCACTTTTTAACTGTCAGTATGGATTATTTGGTGGGATTTAATCAGGTGTTGACCCAAGATATCCATTCCTTCAGTGTTAATCCAACAAATTTGTATGAGAACTGCTTTAATTTGCCACTTGAAGTCTTACAAGAACTGAAAGTTGACTCGTTTATTATGTGTTTTAATTAAGGGGAATGCTTTGTAAAGCAAACTACAGTACACCAACTTTCTATTTTATATATGTATACCTATATCTTAACTTCTGCACTGTTCCATTAAATTTGCTTGATTTTCTTCATTACTTAGGCTATTTAATGAGCATTGTTGGGGCAGCCTGCATCTAAGATTATAGTTGCCAACGACTGCTAAAGTAACACATTTATAGCTAGCAGGGGGCATTATATCCTATACTGTAAACACTAACATTTTCCACATAGACTCGTTAAATTATAATAATACCAAAAGTTTATGTGGGATTATTCTGCGGTTGCTGTAGAAGCAGTTCCAATACAACTAATTTTCAGAAGCAGACTTCAATGATGTGAAGGCTTACCTGAGACAATTACCACCATTAACACCCCCAGGAAGGTCCTCATGTTGCACCCCGCGGGTGGATAACTATGGATCTCAAGTGAGGAATATGATATCAAATTGGTAGCCTATTACATGTTCTAGGCTATCATTATTCTAACCTGCTCCGTGTCGTGGGATTGTTTTGATTACATTTGTAAGATCCGCCGAAAAGTGTTTAAAATCCCAGCCCGTGAACATGAAAGCAATCCACACACGTCCGTCTTCAGCGTGATTGAAACCCAGTGAAAATCCAGCGGCGGAGTTTCCGGAGTATCGTTATCAAAATAAGGAAATGAATAATGTCATGGCGCATATTGTGCAATCCGCCTCCCACTCAGGAAAAAAAAAAAAGAACAACTTGCAGTTAAAAGCCCCTACGATGAATACATAGGGGTGAATATTAAGGCGTCAGGCAGACCATAACTCATTGGTATAATTCAATACTATTTTATTCAATATTGCATTTTATTGGATACGGTAGGCTATATACAACATTATCAAATAAATGGGTAGAGGCTCTGGGTTCCATATGCGATTACCTTGGCATGACAGCACACGCACACGCGCACGCGCACACGCACACACACACACACACACACACACACACACACACACACACACACACACACACACACACTCACTCACTCACTCACTCATCCCCCCCCAGCCCCAGCTCAATCCAAACACACATCCAGGGATCAGCACATCACCATCGGGAGCTAAACAGAGAGGGATCACCGGGAACACTTCAGCCGCCGCTGCTGTCGAGACACACACTACCACCTGCGTTGACACTTTTATATTTCTAACGGAACAACCGTGAACATAACGGGGGTGCTGGATACCGGGAGGACGGCATGGGAGAGCTCACGGCGTTTATGCTGTTACTGGTGGCGACCTTGACGCTTTCATCCGAGGTGAGTAACGTACCAGCGGAGGAATCATAGCCGTGGGAGT